>CM055895.1:8974543-9304543 GCA_029582155.1 Panopea generosa | reverse complement strand
ACCAGATAAGTGGTTCGATCCGTGTTTGAGCCAACGAAGTTCTACTGTATATATATATAACATGCTCTCCGTCTTCCGTGACCTAGTGGTTAATGCGTCTGCCTCCGAAGCGGGAGGTCGAAGGTTCGAAGCTGGTATAGCATATACTGCAATAAGACATCATGGTGTTAAAAAAGTGACTTTTATAAGATCTTAACATATGCATGTATTAACGAGCATTTGAGGACTTCTTTTTTCAAAAAATCTCAGGGTATCACTGCACCCTCTTTTAAAAAAACAACGTGGTCAACCTATCAGTTATTGTGCATTTAATGTGGGTTTACATTCCTGCTATGAAAAAAATCTTTAAAAAAAATCTATATGGAATTCTTTTTTTACCATGGAAATTCTAGACCTTATTTTATACAGAGCAAAGAACACAATTCAACTGTGTTTTGAGACCTAAAGGCGAGCATCTGTAATAATAATAATTATTGCTGTTGTTTTTATAAAGACTTTCATTTCAACTAGACAATATCAGAGACATATAAACAATTAAGGCACAAACGATACCCTGTCCTCTGACAGGAAACAGGTGCGAAAATGGCACATTGTTATTATAACAATGTTCAAGGACTTGTATAAAGTCTCTATAGAATTCCTTGCAAAATTACTCAACCGCGATAAGGGGTCATAAAGTCACAACCCCCAATATTTATAATTATAATTAACACACGTCGTATACGGTAGACAAATAATAAATTGCAGTAAACATAATTACATGCAACTGTACAAACAGGAAGGAATAAAACTACCTGGTAAATACAATTATCGTCTCATTAGTGGGGCGTTATGCAAGTTGTTAGTGAATCTAGAAATATTTGTAACATGAATAATTAAATGGGTGAGCTTGTAGATGAGTGAGTGAATGGAAGAATGAATAAATGAATGAAAATATGTATCAGTATATGAATATGAAGTATTTAAATGACATAGAATTAGTGATTGATATTAGCGCTGCGGTCTGTTTTCGTTTCCGAGACGCGTGATTTGCAACTGCATATTGCCTTAAATTAATGCTTTTTTTTAAATTAATTCCGTTTAGAAAATATTATCTTTACTTTCGATTTTGTAAGAACATAACCAACCGATCAGTCATTGTTTCAAGAATAATTTATTTATTTGTGTAGTATATATTCTTAATTAAAGATGAAGCCTATTTTGTAATTTACATAAATGATATGTTGTTCATCATGTTTTTATATTTATGTTTAATTAAATATTTACTAATTTTGTTTTACTAAAGTTAATTACGCTGTCTTCTTTTATTTTTATACTTTACTAATCAAATTATACGTTTATCATTCATGTTGTTTAATCAGCGATTTCAATAGCTATTACAGTATTGTATGAAATGGTTGTGGGTATTTGTCGCCGTTTTTGCGAAGGAATGCCCGTGAGAAAATGTTTACATGTGGGACTATTTCAGACATCCCACTGGCTTATCGAGAGAAGTTACCCCCTTGGTATCGGCAGTGCTAGTAAGTGCTAATTCAAGGGATTATTTATACATGGTCGATACACCGCCGTGTCAACATTTATACATGGTCGATACACCGCCGTGTCCACATTTATACATGGTTTCATGGTTGATACACCGCCATGACCACATTTATACATGGTTGATACACCGCCGTGTCCACATTTTAAGCTACCAAATATATCAAAGTCACTATCACACATAGTTATATTGTTGTCATTTATATTAATTGTGTCCGTAAAATATTTAAGCTAACTACTATTTCCTGGGATCCTGGAAGATTAACCAGTACTCGAGCACACCTATCCCCACAAGTTGCTATTAACTTTCATATTTGAATCAGCGGTGGGAGACGACGGATAATACTGAAACACAATGTCGTATATGAATCATCACGGAGACACGCAATACGGGGATTTGAACTGACGACCCCGGATTGACAATAAGATGATCTACCGACTAAGCTAACCGTGCACGGTTTAATGTAAATCAATGTATTTTATTGCACGCAAATAATTATATCATATTCCGTGTAACTCATTATATTTCAGGATGTTTTACATTCTTTGCATTTGAAAGTGTTTCCGGAGCCAGATGGAAACATGTGTACCCGTTTAGATTTTAAGTACGTCCCCTCTGAACTGAAATCCTGGATCTGCTCCTGGTTTATGTATTATCATTTCAATTTTCAGCTTCATTTAAACAAAATTCTCAGTTTTATTCCATTTCTATACAACATAAATGAATGATATGGCTTCTTGCCCAGAAGATTTGATTGAAATCGGAATCCATCTTCAATAGCTTGTTTTCTGACAGCTGCAAGTGGCCATAAGGCGTACCCCACCCACTCTATAACGTTACGGTCACTTGACAGATGTTTCATTCCATTCTCTGTGACATTTGCTCAATATTTACTTCCTGTCCTGAACATATAACATTTATAATGTTGGAACAACTTATTGTATGTCTCCCACGCAATTGTTAATATTGTGTATTAAAAGGTGTAACTCAAGTCCATCAGTCTTGTTCGCTGCAAGATTTATTTCTTTTCAAGATTTTTATGCTCTGTTTGAGATTTCTTTTAAAGGAAACTTACTCGATCTAGTCCGGTATCCCGTACGACAGCAGCTTGACTTGAACTTGGAAACCACAATACGTAACATGTATGCGGAAGGAAATTTTAGTTTCTGTTGTTAGTTCACCAGTACTGACTCTGGTTTTAGCAGACTTGTATACAATACTGTTCTTGCTAATTTATCACTAGCTCTCTAAGGCGGCGATATTCTCGTATAACAATCATATGGCACAGCCGTCACAACATTTCCAGCGTAATCAGTCTAAATACAAATCAGAGCACAGCTGCCATAATATCTTAGGCAGCATAGAGCACAGCCGTCATATATTAGGCATATTGCTCCATGCATATGCTATTCACAGAACACAGATGCCACAACTTCTTAGGCAGTACCATTGCATATAATAACCACAGACTACAGCCATTATATTTTAGGCAGAATCAGTGCACTAATACCGAAACCATACTAGAACACAGTTGCAATGGCACATAGAAATACTATAACAATCATTGTATCAGTGCAATGGTTTACGAGCATTTGAATCTCTGATTAACAAAGAAGTTCAGTGCGATATTTTACATGCACTTTACTACTGGGCGTACCTGAACAGGTTTGAACTATACGCCAGATATAAGCAGCCATGTTGCAAGTGGGGGAAGGTGTGGGAGAGGGGGTGGGGAAGGGTTTGAGGGGAGAAAACTTTGGAAGTTAGAAAACAAAATTTAATGATGTTTTCTCATGTTATACTTAAAATAGTAGAACTAATTACTGCGGGAGAAATACGTAAATTCCCACTGGTAAATTCGAAAGAAATACACATGTAACCCTCTCAGCCTTCAGTTTTTATGCATATTTGGAGTTTCTGTTTTCACTTTTTGCTGACGAATTTTAAGGCATAGGCGTACATGCATGTGCATGAATACGCGCCTGCAATTCGCCACCATGTAGAGATATCAAACGTTTAAGTGCATTTACCGACGGTGCTGAGATCATACTTAATGGAAGCATATTCTTCTTGTCGTCAACACTGGTATGACTCTCCCCGTACATAGGACCCATTGCTTTAAATCACCTCCAAAGGATTGCATGCTTTCATTTACTTGCCCGAATAAGGCACCGTGAGAGTTCCTTTTGACAAAACCCCACCGGGCCACAGGAGCTTGGAGAGTGGATAATAACGTTTGATGGATGCGGGTCCTCCTGCGTATATAAAGAGACCTTATCCGCCCGCCCAGATACACTCACAGGTTGAACTATGATATCATGAATCTGCCGCACACGCTTACATGTACATAACCACTGACCAGCGTAGGAGAGGAAGTGGAGCCATTATCCGCCCGCCCAGATACACAGGCTGAACTATGATATCATGAATGTGCCTCATATGCTTACATGTACATAACCACTGACCAGCGTAGGAAAGGAAGTGGAGCCATTATCCGCCCGCCCAGATACACAGGTTGAACTATGATATCATGAATGTGCCGCACATGCTTACATGTACATAACCTATGACCAGCGTAGGAGAGGAAGTGGAGCCATTATCCACCCACCCACATACACACAGGTTAAACTGTGATATCATGAATGTGCCATATATGCTTACATGTACATAACCATTGACATACGCGTACAAGAGGAAGTGGAGCCATTATCCGCCCACCAAGATACACACACAGGTTGAACTATGATATCATGAATGTGTCGCATATGCTTACATGTACAAAACCATTGATAATGTAGGAGAGGAAGTAGAGCCATATCCGCCCGCCAAGACACACACAGGTTGAACTATGATATCGTGAATGTGCCGCATACGCTTAAACGTAAATAACCATTGACATGAGCGTAGGCGAGGAAGTGGAGCCATTATCCGCTCGCCAAGATACACACACAGGTTGAACTATGATATCATGAATGTGTCGCATATGCTTAAACGTAAATAGCCATTGACATAAGCGTAGTAGAGGAAGTGAAGCCATTAACCGCCAGCCGAGACACACAGGTTGAACTATGATATCATGAATGTGTCGCATATGCTTAAACGTAAATAACCATTGACATAAGCGTAGTAGAGGAAGTGAAGCCATTAACCACCCGCCCAGATACACATGTTGAACTATGATATCATGAATGTGCCGCATATGCTTACATGTACATAACCATTGACCAGCGTAGGAGAGGAAGTGAAGCCATTAACCGCCCGCCCAGATACACAAGTTGAACTTTGATATCATGAATGTGCCGCACATGCTTACATGTACATAACCACTGACCAGCGTAGGAGAGGAAGTGGAGCGATTATCCACCCACCCACATACACACAGGTTAAACTGTGATATCATGAATGTGCCGCATATGCTTACATATACATAACCATTGACCAGCGTAGGAGAAGAAGAGGAGCCATTAACCGCCCGCCCAGACACGCAGGTTGAACTATGATATCATGAATGTGCTGTATATGCTTACATGTACATAACCATTGACATAAGTGTAGAAGAGGAAGTGGACCCATTAACCGCCCACCCAGACACACACACAGGTTGAACTATGATATCATGGATCTGCGGCATATGTTTACATGTACATAACAATTGACCAGCGAAGGAGAGGAAGTGGAGCCATTATTTGCCCACCCAGACACACACACACAGGTTGAACTATGATATCATGGATCTGCGGCATATGTTTACATGTACATAACAATTGACCAGCGTAGGAGAGGAAGTGGAGCCATTATCCGCCCGCCCAGATACACACACAGGTTGAACTATGATATCATGGATCTGCGGCATATGTTTACATGTACATAACCATTGGCAGCGTAGGAGAGGAAGTTGAGCCATTTTTCGCCCGCCCAGATACACACACAGGTTGAACTATGATATCATGAATGTGCCTCATATGCTTATATGTACATAACCATTGACATAAGTGTAGGAGAGGAAGTGGAGCCATTATCCGCCCACCCAGACACACACACAGGTTGAACTATGATATCATGGATCTGCGGCATATGTTTACATGTGCATAACAATTGACCAGCGTAGGAGAAGAAGTGGAGCCATTATCCACCAACCAAGATACACACTCACAGGTTGAACTATGATATCATGAATGTGCCTCATATGCTTATATGTACATAACCATTGACATACGCGTACAAGAGGAAGTGGAGCCATTATCCACCAACCAAGATACACACTCACAGGTTGAACTGTGATATCATGAATGTGCCACATATGCTTACATGTACATAACCATTGACATACGCGTACAAGAGGAAGTGGAGCCATTATCCGCCCACCAAGATACACACACAGGTTGAACTATGATATCATGAATGTGTCGCATATGCTTACATGTACAAAACCATTGATAATGTAGGAGAGGAAGTAGAGCCATATCCGCCCGCCAAGACACACACAGGTTGAACTATGATATCGTGAATGTGCTGCATACGCTTAAACGTAAATAACCATTGACATGAGCGTAGGAGAGGAAGTGGAGCCATTATCCGCTCGCCAAGATACATACACAGGTTGAACTATGATAGCATGGATCTGCGGCATATGTTTACATGTGCATAACAATTGACCAGCGTAGGAGAGGAAGTGGAGCCATTATCCGCCCACCCAGACACACACACAGGTTGAACTATGATATCATGGATCTGCGGCATATGTTTACATGTACATAACAATTGACCAGCGTAGGAGAAAAAGTGGAGCCATTTCCAGCCCTATTGGAGACTGACATAAATTTTCACAAATAAAAAGAATAGCACAAGTTTTTTATTTTACCAAAATAATTGACAAAAAGCATGTCTCTGTGTGATTTTTAACGTCATTCCTGAACCCAGGCCTGTATATAGTGCACTTTTTGAACTGTTTTTAACAAGAACCCACTGTGATTATTCCATGTGGTGCATTTACCAATATCGTTTGTGTATTGCAGTTCTCCTTAAATAGGTGTGCACACGTTTAAAAGTCAAAATATACAAAACAAGTAAACAACTGCAATATATTACGAGGTTCTCCAATTCAGCATGTGGCGTCTCGAATATCGAAATGTTCCAACACCCTAGTAACGATACCGACAGCTCTTAAAGACATGGTGTAACGGATGTAGGAAGTAAACGTTTATACCATCCACCCGAAGTTTGCCACTATGGATATAGCCTCATTTCAAAGAGAAAAAAAAGGTGGGTTTTGCATAATACATGTAATGATATGAAAAAAAAACATACGTCTATATATTACCTCATTTCCCTCCAAACACACTATAAAAATGACTCCCCACCCCACTAACGGAAAAATAAAAACAACAAAACATATCCATATAAAAATAAGATACATTAAAACAAAGCAAACTATAGGGATGAGGGATAAGACATAAGTTGTTTAAATCATGGTTACTTTTGTCACTGGGTCAGGTAAAGGGATTCCAAACACTGATGCATGTAATCGCGTTTTTACGCCACGTGGTACAGTATTGGGTTAACCTTGTATTTTGGCTGATAGTGTTGCTTTGGATATACCCTTGTTTCTTTTCCTTTATTTCGTATTTCATACCTCACAAACACAATACTGTCCGCATTCCAATATGGTGATCACATAGCCGTGGTGGAGGATCAAGGACAAATCACATAGCCGTGGTGGAGGACCAAGGACAGATCACATAGCCGCGGTGGAAGATCAAGGACACATCACAAAGCCGTGGTGGAGGATCAAAGACACATCACATAGCTGTGGTGGATGATCAAGGACATATCACATAGCCGTGGTGGAGGATCAAGGACATCACATAGCCGTGGTGGAGGACCAAGTACAGATCACATAGTTGCGGTGGAGGATCAAGAACACATCACATAGCTGTGGTGGAGGATCAAGGACACATCACATAGCCGTGGTGGAAGATCAAGGACACATCACATAGCCGTGGTGGAATTTTCAAGGACACATCACATAGCTGTGGTGGAGGATCAAGGACACATCACAGAGCCGTGGTGGAGGATCAAGGACACATCACATAGCCGTGGGGGAGGATCAAGGACACATCACATAGCCGTGGTGGAGGATCAAGGACACATCACATAGCCGTGGTGGATGATCAAGGACATATCACATAGCCGTGGTGGAGGATCAAACTCACGACTCCAATCTTAGACCAGATGCTCTAGCACTGGACGACACGCTCCACTTTAGTTCTAAATTCACTTGAAATAGTTTCAAACTTAATTTGCAAATAGTTCTTTAATTAATCAAAACGATTGCTAAAAAACAAACATCACCAGAGATTTACCGAGTGAGGATTCAATGTCGTATAATCATCACGGAGATTGAAGCCGGGCGGGGATTCCGGCAATGTCGTATAACAATCAACACGGAGATTGTGGCCGAGCGGTGATTCAATGCCGTATAACAATCAAAACGGAGATTGTGGCCGAGCAGTGATTCAATGCCGTATAACAATCAAAACGGAGATTGTGGCCGAGCAGTGATTCAATGCCGTATAACAATCAAAACGGAAATTGTGGCCGAGCGGTGATTCAATGCCGTTTAACAATCAACTCGGAAATGTAGCCGAGCAGGGATTAAACGCCGTATAACAATCAACACGGAGATTGTGGCCGAGCAGTGATTCAATGCCGTATAACAATCAAAACGGAGATTGTGGCCGAGCAGGGATTAAATGCCGTATAACAATCAACACGGAGATTGTGGCCGAGCAGTGATTCAATGCCGTATAACAATCAAAACGGAGATTGTGGCCGAGCAGTGAGATGCCGTATAACAATCAAAACGGAGATTGTGGCCGAGCGGTGATTCAATGCCGTATAACAATCAAAACGGAGATTGTGGCCGAGCGGTGATTCAATGCCGTATAACAATCAAAACGGAGATTGTGACCGAGCGGTGATTCAATGCCGTATAGCAATCAAAATGGAGATTGTGGCCGAGCGGTGATTCAATGTCGTATAACAATCAAAACGGAGATTGTGGCCGAGCGGTGATTCAATGCCGTATAACAATCAAAACGGAGATTGAAGCCGGGCGGGGATTCCGGCAATGTCGTATAACAATCAACACGGAGATTGTGGCCGAGCAGGATTAAATGCCGTATAACAACCAAAACGGAGATTGTGGCCGAGCAGTGATTCAATGTCGTATAACAATCAAAACGGAGATTGTGGCCGAGCGATGATTTAATGTCGTAGAACAATCATCACGGAGATTGTGGCCGAGCGGGGATTCAATGTCGTAGAACAATCATCACGGAGATTGTGGCCGAGCGGGGATTCAATGCCGTATAACAATCAACACGGAGATTGAATGTTATTACATTTCATTCCGGTATATATAATATACTTAAGGACAAAAGTATTGTCCAGGTGTGTATTTGTTGATATTTTATTAACTATAACAGATACACATCTGATATTCAACACACACTTTGTGCACCCTTAAACAAACACATCCATTTAATCCCCATTGTTGTAGGTGCCCTAGCAATGCCAATACAGCAAAGTGCCGCCACGTGCACAACTGGGTATAAACGTCGTACTCGATTTTCATGTACAAATTGGTCGTCTGTCTATATTTCGATTGAAAGACACTCATTAATTGATAAAAACTTCTCTTGTTACGACAATATGAAACTATCAAACGAACGTCTACGCGCAATTGGTAGGCTCGAAGCCGAGTTGCAACCATTACGTGTTGCGAACGATTTCGGGTTAGTGTTCGCACTATTCGGTGTTAACGCCAGAAATTTGTTGCAACTGGGTCTGTTGCCGACCTGTCGAGGTCTTGACGTCCTCGAGAAACAACGTTACGTCAGGATCGGCAATCGCCTCGACACATCTGCGTGACCTATTTACAGTCCAAAGTAACTGCTCTCAACACACAAGAACGTACCCGGTTGCACATTAGTGCCAGAATGGTAAGGCGACGTCTTAAGAGTTTCTGTGATAAGTTGCCGACGTCCGTATTGCGGGGCACGTCTTACGCACAACAATCGACGTTTATGTCTACACTGGGTATTGCAACATCGCAGATGGTTGGTTAATCAGTGGAGATCGCTTTTTTTAACTAATGAATCTAAATTCTGTGCCGGTTCCAATGACCGGCGTAGGCACGTCTACCGTCGTACTGGCGAAAGGTTTGTGGATGCCTGTGTGGTTGAGACAGATAGGTGGGGTGGGCCTAGGGCAATGGTGTGGGCTGGATATATTGCTTACCACAAAACCAGACTGATCTTCCTTGTGTTTAACAGAGGACATGGATGTGGTTTAACGGCGCAACGTTACATCGACCAGGTGCTCCAGCCAGTTGTTGTGCCATTCATTGGCCTCCACCATGGCAACATCTTCCAATAAGACAACGCATGGCCCCATAGTGCGAGACTCACGACAAACTTCCTGGCGGCAAATAACGTTGATGTGCTGCCATGGCCGGCACTATCCCCAGACATGAATCGAATGGAACATGTGTGGGACTATTTGAAACGGAAAGTTCGTGTCAGAAATCTAAGGACAAATCATGAACTTAGGGTTGCTATAGTAGAGGAATGGGACCAACTACCGACTCAATTTCTAGAAAGGCTTGTCTTGTCGATGCGCCGACGTTGTGTTGCATTGGTTGCTGTCCGCGGGAGACACACCCAATATTGAAATTTAAACATGATAACAGTAGGTGCCATTTTTACAAAATGAGTTATTGTCAAAAATACAGTAGGTAAATTCAGATGCCAAATGTGATAAAATCAATCAATTAAATTCATCAGAACTTTACACGCTTATTGGCATTGAGCTATTCTTTCCAACGATACCAAATGTATAAAAATCGGTTGCCTCTGAGCTGAGATATTTATATTTAATATATATGGACAAGACTTTTGATACTGATGATATAGAGAAAACTGTTACTAGCGTTGTTATAACTTGTAGTTCAATTTGCGCATGTTATATATAAATATGTAATATCATGTGAGGTTAACTGTCTGTAACATAAGTAATAAAATATGTTTAAACTAAATAGGAGGTTTCAAACATATACATGCAGAGGCTTCAATCATATACATTGAGTGTTTGTTGTGATATGGACTTGACGCTACTTGCACACAAAACTTTAACCAAAATTTCTAAGTCAAACAATGGCACTGATACTTTTCATTATATTCAAGCAAGAGTTATCTCCCTGAGTTACTGTAGTAGGTTTAGTGAAATATAAATAAATTAAATACATGGAGTATGGTTGGCAAGATATGGACTTGATGGTATTGCATGCAAAACTTTAACTGTATTACTTAGTCAAACAAGGGCAATAATTTTCATTATATTTATGCAAGAGTTATCTTACTTAGTTATTTTCGTACGTTTTGATGACTAGGAAGTCTTGTGTAAAGTTTTAATCAATAAATTGAGTGGTTGGTGAGATAGGGACATGATCGTACCTGCACGCAAAGCTTTAACCAGGCAATACTTTGCATCATATTCATGCAAGAGTTATCTACCTTCACTATTTTAGTAGATTTGATGAATGGAAAGTTTTGTGTGAAGTTTGAATCAAATACATTGAGGGGTTGTTGAAATATGGACTAGATGGTACTTGCACGCAGAGCTTTAACCATAATTTCCAGGTCAAACAAGGGCAAGAAAATTTACTGTTTTCCCATCATGAGTGTTCATATGTTAAAATCATTGTCTCCTTAATGGGCTTTAGTTCCTTTATTTGAACTGATATGAAACCTTTATTCATGGGCAAATTTAGCGCATCAGTTCTCAAGATAAAGATTTTTGAAATTTTGTAATTTTTTTTTTTTTTTATCCACTGCTTGCCATTTATAAATATTAAATTTCCATCAGCAGTTCAGTCTCCAGTGTTATGACCAAACAATACTCCAGATCTCGAGATGTTTAAAAATGAGAAACAAAACAAGAAATGTCACTGGTGTCACATGACCCCCTAATGGTCTGTGATTATAACAATATATTTTACAATAGGTAGCGATGTATCCATGAATATCAAGAGTCATGGACTGACGTTTCAGACTAGAAACACAATTTCATGTTTTTTTACATTAAAGTGTGACCATGACCTTTCTGTAACCTTGACCTTGACATCTGATGTAAAGGTCTGAGTATTTTTTACAGATAAATGCAGTTGAAACATCATCCAGACATGTTCATTTGTGTCAAGCTATTTTAAAATCCCTCCATGTAAAACAAAATTACAAACCAGGCATAAAATATTAAACAACGAAAAGTGTGAGGTAAGGTTCTGGGTATTAATGCAACACTTCGTCCAGTCATGCTGCTCAATTGATGAACTGAGCCAGGTGTTTTTGAAATCCATCCATGTATGATAAAGTTATAGACCGGACTTGAAATCTCAGACTCAAAGTGTTGTCAAACAAACACAAAGTGAGACCTTGAACCTCTGAGGTACAGGTCTAGGTCTTACATACATATATCGCCACGTCATCTTGATCAATTGAGCCAAGTTAAAGACAAATTTACAGACCAACACAAAATATCAAACAAATCGAAAGTGTGACCTTCACCTTTGAGGAAAGGTTCTTGGTCTTACACACGACACTTCATCATGTCATGTTGATCAACTGAGCCAAGTGTTTTTGAAATTTATCCATAGGTAACAAAGTTACAGAACGGACATGAAATCTCAAACAGATTGAAAGTGTCGTCAAACAAAGTTAAATTGTGACTTTGACCTGGGATTCTGGGTAAACGTGCAACACGTCATCATGTTATGTTGGTCATTTGTAACAAGTATTTATAAAATCCATCTATGTATGACAAAGTTAAAGGCCAGACACGAAATCTCACACAGACTCAAAGTGTGACCTTGAACTTTAAGGTACGGGTGTGGATTTAACACGTCTTCATGTCGTGCTGATGAACTGGGCCAAGTGTTTGTGAAATTTAACCATAGGTGACAAAGTTAGAGATAGGACACGAAATCTCCTACTGAATGTGTCGTCAAAGTTATATTGTGACCTTGACCTATGAATTGGGAGTCTGGGTGTTATGCGCAAGATGTCGTCATGTTATGTTGATCATTTGTAGCAGGTATTTATAAAATTCATCTTTGCATGACAAAGTTACAGGCTGGACACAAACGTCACACAGACTCAGTGCTGTCAAACAAACTGAAAGTGTGACCTTGACCTATGAGAAAAGGGTGTGGGTCTTACTCGCGACACATCTTCATGTTAGGCTGATCATTTGTAGCAAGTATTAACAAAATCCATCTATGCATGACAAAGTTACAGACCAGAAACAAAATATCAGATGGAAGTACGGACAGACGGACGCTGCGATTACTATATGCCATCCCCCCCCCCAATTTTTTTTTGGAGGGGGTGGGGGGCAGCATGAAAAGATTTCTATTCCAGTCTTCCCATAGTATTTTCATGTAAAAATCAAAGTTACCGTTACCGTACCTAGCCCTTTCAATTGAACAAACCTTCAATCTCTTCAAAAGTGAAACATTTATACAAAATATGAATAAACGCAATGGACACAGACTTTATTTTTCTGTGAAGATGTTAAACAAAGGCGTTTTCCACTTTTAGTTCTTTCATTTGTATTACTAGTAATCTATATCAGCTTGATTGTGACTAACTTCAGAATTTTGGGAATTACTCTTGAGTTATATTTTCAATAGAGCCAGTACTGGGTTTTATTTTTCATAGGGGCGAGTCTGTATCAAACATGTGACCTGTTGTGAGCAGCCAAAAGCCTATCCACTACACAAAACTGCCCACATTATTTTATAGCTGTCTCAAGTGATCATTGTGGTTGTCAATGAAGATATTAGAAGATATCAAAATTATATCAGTTGTCATCAAATGATGGAATTCATTTGGATCCCTGGTAATTAAGGAAATTTTTATAAGGAAATTTTTATAAAGTTATACATGTATATCAGAAACAAATGTCTTCTCTGAAATGAACCTTTTTAACAATCATTTTGTGGTAAATAAATTTCATATTTAATACTGGTCTAAAGCTTTATAAATTCGACACAAAATGTAACCGAAGTGTCAATTTCTTATACATTTTTTTAGTTTAAACATGATTAAAGTTGTCAGGAGTACACATTATAATACATTATTTCTCGAAGTCAAAACCTCCATGATGTTATCTTCATTGATATCTGGTCTGTATCCACTCATTCTGAAAGACAATAAAACATAATGTAATTAGGTTACCGTATTGTAACTTTTAAATGATAACAATGATTTTTTTTATATTAAGCCCTTAAAAAAATGCTTTGGCAGCAACAGCAATGGATGTTTTAAAATCAAACCTGTGTATGCCGTCATCTCTATCCAGCAAACACTTGTTTTTAACAGCCATTTGCTATTATTTTTGTTCCTTCCCTTGACTGGCTGATTAAGACAGGTTTACTGTAATTGGGTAACGTAACTTTTAAATAACAATAGTGAATGTTTTGAAATTTAGTGCACTTAAGAAAAATGCAATGAAAGTTTTAGTATTAAATGTAAACAACAAAAACCATATACATGTATGTCATAATTTTGTCCAAAATATATGTATGAACATTTTGTTTATTCTTTATTTTAAGTTTTGGATTATTTTATCAAGGAATTAAATGCGAGAATATTTATTATGCAACATTTCTGTATTTGTGTTTCTTGAAACCAAATATTAAAGGATATCTGCTTCTTTCCTGGAGCCAGATATATTTTTATTTTACTATAGGGCTGAGATAAAATTCTCATGCTATCATCCTGGATCCAGCATCAACTAATTTGACACCTTAAATGCGATCGTGGTAAAATAAAATATGAATTACGTGTAAACTAAACTACCAATGTGTTTGGTATGCAAGAAAAAGAATCATTCTGGATTTTTCTGTTCTGGTAGAAAAACTGATCCATTGGGACAACTGATTTCACAGTTTTCTATTTCTTTCTCTTCCATACAGTCACCAATGAATTCTGATCATCAAGACAGGGTGGTAGCAAAAATGCAGTCAGAAACTGTATATGCGAGGTGTGTTAAAATATATGTGGACTTTCGTAATATTTTTAACATTATTTTATCACACCAACAACAAGAGCTATCATAAGGACAGCGCCCGCGACTATTTCGATGCTGTTCTAAAATAACAGCTTTTTCAGGAAATAAGTACCAAATAGAAGACAATAAAACTCAGGGGTGGTAAAATTAAACTATGATTATTGCTTATCTGTTAAAAATAAATTAGCAAAATAATTCACCAACACTATTTATTTTCATTATCAACACCTTTTTTTTGAAAACAACAAAGGGAATAGATGGTTTGTATTGCCTAAATATTATTTAATTCAGCATGACATATAGGCATATGCACTAACTTCACCTCAGAGTGCAATATATAGGTACCAGTTCCAATGGATCTATAGATGAAAAAAATCTTGTACCAGCATGCAGTTTATCACAGCTGGATACCCTTTCATGGAAATGAAGAAAAATAAATCTATATGTAAAAAAATAAAAAAGGACGAAACTTTACAAAAAAGAAAATCAAAGATTAAATTTAAAAAAATGATTTTCTATTACCCCTCAGAGCAGACCAAACACAAGAGGCAAGGACGCTCTACTGACTCATAGTGACCATAACACTTTTAGAAAAAATTTCTCAATATTTCCCCATTTTTGGGTTCCTCTTAACAACTTATGGATGAATACCCCCACCACATCTATACTGAACAAAAACTTAATTGCAATGAAAAGGAAATGCTTTAAATTCCCATACCATTCATTTACTGTGAAATTATTTATTTTCGCTGGTATTAAATTTCGTGATTTCCACTTCAATGACATATTTGTGGAGATTTAAATTCGTTGAAAATCAATTTAAAAAATTTTGTTTACACTTTCCACATCTAGCTAAATCAACATTGCATATGGCGTTAATTTAAAGATGATATAAGTATTAAACAATCTTACACTATTTACAAAATCATCTATTAAAATATTGATGAAATACGACAAAAGGATGAATTATTTACCATAATGCGATGCACATAGCAATATGAAAACAGAGGTAATTTATATTGACAGCATTACATAGCCTAAGTTTGTGGGCCTTTGATTTCGTTGTCTAGGCTCCCAACGAAATCAATGAAAATTAGTACTCCACGAAAATTAATGATTCTGAAGTAGTCCCTGTACAGAACTCTTATACAACTCAGCCCCTTGATTTGTCAGAACTTCAATCACCAACTCCTAGGTATTTGTTATGAGCAAAAAGGCTTTAGATTTTAAAAAGAATTTTTTTTGTACACATGGATGCGAAAATGAAAATAATCAGTTTTCCCTATAATTTTCCTATGTAAAAGTAAAAAACACATTTCAGGGCCCCAATAAACCCCAGCCCCTTGATATGCAGACTTTTCAATCCTTGGTGATGTATGGATAATTTATATCAAATATGAACTAGTTTGATTGAAAGGTTATTGAGAGGAAGCTTTGTGAAAATCCCCAATTTTAACCTTATTGCCCCACCCGTCCCCATGGCCCCTCATGGAAATTCATTCCTCTTTATTTATGAACAAAATCAGATTTATTGTTACAAGACAATGCTTTTGATCTCAAATTAAACAACATATTTACACAAATGGAAGAAAAAATGAGAATTTTCCATTTTTCCATAGTATTTCTTTGTAAAACTCAAAGACCTCTTACAGGGCCTCTATACATTCCAGTGCCCCTTGACTTGTACAAACTTAGAACTCTTAATCCTAGGGATAATTAATATCAAATAATGAACAAATCTGACTGACCGTTTGTTGAGAATAAGCTTTATAACAATGTTCAATTTTAACCATTTTTGACCCCCACCCTGCCCCTTTTAGAAAGTCAATCCTTTGTATTGAACAAAATCTTATTTGTTATGACTAAAAGAAGCTTCAAAACTCAAACTGAATAAAAGAAGTCATAAATGAATGAAAAAAAAGGAGAATTTTCCGTTTTTCCATAGTATTCCTATATAAAACTCAAAAAACCCTTTCAGGGCCCCCATAAATACAAGACCCTTGATTTGTACAAACTTTAAACCCATTCTCATTGGGATAATCTATATCAAATATGAAAAAATTTGACTGACTGGTTGTTGAGAAGATTTTTGAAAATTTTCTAATTTAACCCTTTTTTGACCCACCCAGGCCCCTCATGGAAAGTCAATTATCCTTATTGAACCAAATCTTATTTCCTATGACTAGATGATACTTCAGAACTCATAATGATATTGAATAATAATTTTACCTAAATAGATGAAACAATTAGAATTTTTGTTTTCACATATATCCCTATGTAAAATTCCCTTACAGGACTCCTATAAATATTAGCCCCTAAATTTTTATCTACAATCAAACCCCTACACTTTGGGATAATTTATGCCAAATATGAACATATCTGACTTGCAGGTTCTTAAGAAAATGATTTTTGTAATTCCAAATTTTTACCCTTTTGGGGCCACTCCTGTCCCCTTAAGATGTTGGAGCCCAGTCATTTTTATAAATCTGAACCTCCTTGACCAAACAATGCTTCTGTGAAAATATAGGCAAAATCAGTTCCTTTTTTTTAAAATAAATAAATTTATGTTTATTATGACGTGTTCCCTATAAACTGAACCCTCGGGGACACCATTTTAACAAATCTAACAGAACTATAGTTGGTTATTATTACTACATAAACATTTTCAAAATCTGTTGGGCGGTTCACGAGATGAATATCTTTTAAGTTTTAGACTATTTTTAGTAATGGCAGCCATCTTGAATTTCAGATCGAAAAGAAAAATCTTCTGTATAGTCTCCTATGCAATAGAAATATTCATATGAAGTTTGAATTTAATTGGCCTAGTCATTTCAGAGAAAGTGCTGCTAACGGACGACAGACGACAGACAATGCACCATTACATAAGCCCTTCTGGCCTTAGGCCAATAGAGCTTAAAACAACAAAAACTAAATAAAATTTTGCCCCCAGGATCTAAGATCAAGGCCTTGTACTACAAACTTTAACCTGCAAAAAATAAAATTTCTAAGTCAAAAAGGATAATAATTCTGCCAAAATGCAATCACGAGTTATGGTTCATATCTCTACAAGTTAAGGATGTTGAACACATATGTGAAGTTCCATTCATGTCCAATGATAGGAAGATGAAATAAGTACCAATCAAAAACTTTAACCTCTAAAAATATGTAATCAAATTTTCTCAGTACAAAAGGGCCACAACTCTGTAAATATGCAACCCAGAGTTATGGTTTTTATCTCTGTGCATCCATTGATGATACTGAACATACATGTGATGTTTCATTCATATGGTAAGAGTGGTTGCATAGCTATTTTACCTGATAAAAAATCTAACCTGAAAAATGTAATCCAAAAAGGGCCACAACTCTGCCAAAATGCAACCCAGAGTTATGTTTCTTATGTCTGTGAGTTCTATTGATGATGCTGAACACACATGTGAAGTTTCATTCATATCAAATGACCAAATGAGCAGTATCATAGATATTTTAACTGATAAAAAACTTTAATCCAAACAAGAGTTGTCAGAAGACATCAAAGCTCGCCGATGGGATAAAACTCACCAGCAATGCAAAGATTGAGATTGGAGGCAAACATCAAAACTTTAACGCATGTAAACGCAAAAGTTTAACCTGGGTGTGTACAGACGAAAAATTAAGTCTTAAAGGGCCATAACTCTGCCAAAATGCAACCCAGAGTTATGGTTCTTGTCTCTGTGTGTTCCAATGATGATGGTGAACACACATGCGAAGTTGCATTCATATGCAATGAGTGGTTGCACAGATATCTTACGTGATAAAAAACTTTATCCTGAAAAATTCAATCAAAAAGGGCCATAACTGTGCCAAAATGCAACCCAGAGTTATGTTTTTTGACTCTGTGTGTTTCAATGATGATGGTGAACAAACATGGAAAGTTTCATTCATATCCAATGAGTGGTTGCATAGATATCTTACCTGATAAAAAACTTTAACCTGAAAAATTAAGTCGAAAAAGGCCCATAACTGTGCCAAATTGCAGCCCAAAGTTATGCTTCTTATCTGTGTGTGTTCCATTTATGATGATGAACACACATGTGAAGGTTCATTCACATCCAATGAGTGATTGCATAGATATCTGAAACTTAAATGCAACTGAACGCAAAGTTTAACCTTTGTGTTTTAGTCCAAAAAGGGCCATAACTGTGCCAAAATGCAATCCAGAGTTATGGTTCTTGTCTCTGTGTGTTCCATTGATGATGGTGAACATACATGTGAAGTTTCATTCACATCCAATGAGTGGTTGCATAGATATCTTAAACTTAAACGCAACTAAATGCAAAGTTTAACCTGGTGTCAAAGTCCAAAAAGGGCCATTACTCTGCCAAAATGCAATCCAGAGTTATGGTTCTTATCTCTGTGTGTTCAATTGATGATGGTGAACATACATGCAAAGTTTCATTGACATGTAATGAGTGGTTGCATAGATAACTGAAACTTAAACGCAAAAGTTTAACCTGGGTGTCTACAAACGACGCCGATGGTGACGCCTACGACACCAGGTTCATGACAATAGCTCTCCTTAGACTTCGTCCCGGCAAGCGGATCAAGCTCCAATGATGATGCTGAACATACATGTGAAGTTTCAATCATATCAAATGAGTGGTTGCATAGATAGCTTACCAGATAAAAAAACTTTAACCTGAGAAACCAACACCAACACCAGGGTGACTACAATAGCCCCCCTATTCTACGAATAGTCAAGCTAAAAAATTGTATTGCCAAAAAGAGTAATATTTGCTCCATGCAATTACCAAATTTCATATTGTTATTGATATACCCTAACCCTAGCAAAAGCTCCAGAAAATATGAATGTAATGGCTACAATGTTTACCCAACTAAATCTACATGAACTTCAGTTTCAAACTCATTACATCATTGCACAATGCAAGGAAGAGTGATATAGAGATAGGTGAAAAGACATGTATGAAGTGCATCCAAGAGCCTGCTGAATATATTGACAAGATGCCATTTGGCCAGTTAAAAGTTTTGCAATTGACGCAGACTGCTCCTGGTAACCATTACATGCATATTTTCTAGAGCTGTTCCTACATATTCAATATAGGTCTGAAAATTTAACAGAATGTAATGTACCCATAGCGAAAGGAGATTCTGGAAGAGCATTCCACAGCGGTAGACTTTTGAGGAAAAAAGGACAGTTGAGGCATTCAGTTGATCATGTTGTAGGTGAGATATTCTTTTAGAGTATCTAGATGCTTTGTTAGTCATTAGGTGTCGACTGTCAATGTCAACCAGTCTATTATGTATTTTGTTAAAAGGTGTCAACTTGTATTGGTACATCTTTACTCAAGGGTTGATCATCGCAAATTGTCAGGCATGTCCCCAACACGACTAGTGTTATGCCATCTTCTACATGTACATTGAGCTGCTGTTCTTTGCACCATTTCAATTTCATGTTTGTTGGCCCCGGACGCATACTCATTTTGGGGTCGAATTAAAGTTTGATATGCAATGTGTGGCGTCCAGTCCAATGTTTCAGTAATTGTAATCCCCACATACTTTGTTGTTTTTACACTGTCAAGCGTCTGTCCATGTAAAATGTGTTTATTTGCTTTTTCTGGTTGATGTTCTCACTGAGTAACATTTGGTTACATTGGAATTCATAAGCCACTGTTGCTACCATGTACCAAGTTTCTGTAAGTTAGTCTGGTTCAATGCTGTCCTGAAGAATAATATACATTTTTGTAGAAACAGTCATCTGCAAAAAGCCTAACATTCGATGATATACCGTACGGTAGGTCGTTAATAAACAATAGGAAGAGAATTTGACTTAAGCAAGAGCCTTGGTGAACCACCGGATATCACTGGAGCTTAGTCCGAGTGCATTTCGTCGAGTACTACTTTTTGTGTCGTCTGATAACCATGAGGCAATACAACAGTATTGGTCTAGTTTGTATAGTAGACACTTGTGGGGTACTTTGTGGAAGACTTTGGCAAGGTCCATCAAGATAACATCTGTCTGTTTGTGCTTCTTATTGTACTGTATTGACTAATCCAAGTAAACAAGTGTCATCTCACTAAATTGAGTAGGTCTTACAATTGCAAAAGTTTCAATCCAATACATGCAGTGACTGGGGAGATATAAAACTTTAAAGTTATTCTATTCAAGAAAAAGTTATCCAACTTAGTCACTAGTATTGCAATAGGTTTGTTGACTGGGAAGTCTTGTATCACTGGCCACTGGCTACCGAGATAAAGCCTTGCAAAACTTTTAACTAAGATGTGACGAACCAGGCGAGTACAATTGCCCTCCTTACTCTTCAAAAAATCTATTTAATTTGAATTTTATCTCAGATTTCACTGGAAGGTGTGTGTCAGCTTCAACCACAACAGAGCAAGATTATAGAGAAAGAAACATTTGGAAGGAAAGAGTAAGGAACAAAAGACAGAAAGGTTAATACAGTGCCCCCTTATCCTAAAGGACACTGCCCCCTCTGAACATATACTTACTTGGAAGTTTACTGTGTAACTATATATCATATCCCAAAATGGACTGCTTCATACCAATACCAGGAGTTCCAATGTTTTAACAACCTGTAGTTATAAATATAAATAACATGCTATAGCAAGGATATAATTTAGGAAACGATTGATTGAATATTTAGTGTTATTTTTATGCCAATAAGGGCTAACAGACTATAAGTTAACCTAACTGTTTCGCTGGAACCTGAAAGGCTAACCAGTTCTCCAGCACACCAATCTCTGAAAGAAACTGATAACTTTCTCACTTGAATCAGTGGTGAGAAAAGAATTATAATGAGACACAATGTTGAATAATCAATCATCATGGAGACTGCTGCCAGTTTGGGATTCAAACTCACGACCCCTGGATTGATAGTCAGATGCATCACTGACTGAGCTAATCAGGCCCAGCTTTAGGAAACAAAGAAACAGTTAAATGAAACATGGTCTTATATTTCTCACGTGTGGCAAAACATACCATCACATAACAAACTATGTTTTAAAATTCAAGCACCACAACTTAGACATTAATTATACAACAAGATATGTTAAATTCAATAGATTGACCGATTGAATATTTAATGTCATTTTTATGCCATAAAGAACTGATGATCAATTAACCTTACCACTCTTTCCTGGGATTCTGGAAGATTAACCAGTACTCCAGCAAACCAAGTTATTTATTACTTGTTGTTGTATGGTGTTTAGCGTCGCTTTCAACAAATTTTCAGTCATATCGCAATGGTATCTACTTGGGACAGTATTCTGAACACTGTCACACTGGAGTATCATGCCGCAGACACATGGTATGATACCCCACCCAGCCACATTATACCAACACCAGGCCGACCAGTCCTAGAACTTGCCTCTAAATGCTGAGCATCAATGAGGAAGCTTCTAGTACCATTTTAAAGTCTTTGACCCGGTCAGGGATTGGACCCATGACCTTCCGCATGTGAGGCAGACGCTGTACCACTAGACCACGCTGCGGTCTTAATTGATTACTTTCCACTTGCGATGAAAGATGAATAATAACTAGACATGTTGTATATCAATTATCAATGAGTCTGTGGCTGTGCAGACTCAAACTCACAACTCCTGGATTGATATGATAGTCAGACATGCTACCAACTGAGCTTATCAGGCCTGGCAAACCTGTTATTTTTTCATCCAAGATCATATCGTTACACCACTGTCTGGTCAATATACAAGGTGGTAGAGTGTACAAAAGGTCTAATTAGGCATATTTTTGAAAATGCAAGAGACACAACTAAACCACTATGATCCGATTTGATTAGTTAACAATTTATCTCAGATATCTGTTATACTTTGAGCCAATAAATAAAAGTTTTAAAGTGCACATCAGACGGTGCATACTTCTATAATTAACCCATTGCTCCATAAGCATTTTTTTTGGACTCTTCCAAATTGAAAGCATTAGTTCACCACTTATCAGCAATGGGTGAATTATGTGTATATTTACTGACAGAGTGGTAACGAGCAATCTGAACTCTTCCTGCACTGTTTTCAAAGGCCTTCTGTGATTGGTGCATGAAAATGTGTATCTATGGGGTAAAGGAAGTGCCATAATTAATACATAATGCAATATCTGACGAGTGCACACACATGGTGAAATAGACAAAATTTTATAATTTAAGGGTCACAACTCAAGCAAATCATCTTACTTATTTGACAAGTCAATCAAATGGTCCAAGAGACCCTAAGGATGCTCTACTGGCTTATAATGGCCATAGCATTTTATTTTATGAAAAATATTGGGGAGTTTGGATTTAATTAAGCTCTAACTTTTGTTATCGCAATCAAGCTAAAATAAATCCTTCTTACTGAATTAACTCGAATTTGCTATAAACAGACAATGCTCAAACAGATCTCGAACTAAAAAGAATTTTTGCATAAATGTTTGTCCTTTCAATGCCATTGAGGGCCAACAGACAATCAGATCCTGAAATACTAACCAGTATTCCAGCCACCAATCTCTGCAAGTAACTGAGAACTTTCCCACTTAAATCAGCAGTGAGACAAATGACAATAAATGGAATGTCATATATCGTCACACAGACTGGCTGGACGGGGATTGGACATTGCTGAATGTACGAAAAAATGAGAATTTTCTGTTCCTGACAGGGCCCTGTAACCTTGCATCTGGACTGGGAAAAAACATCACTGAAATACTTACTTATAGAATGATTAAGTATAAACAAGTTTGACCAACAGACTATAGAGAAGATCTTTGAAATCTAAATATCAATTGTTATTAGGCCAATCCTGGCCTTTTATAGAAATTTAAATGAAACAACCTGGCCCCCTTATTGACATTCAATCAACATTTTTCAGCGAGTCTTGACTGGAATATAGAGCAGACTGGAGATGTAGTCTGTGGGCAAGTTTTCTAACCTATTTACAATAAGGATGTCAAACTATCTATAGTTGTAAAATTAATGGAGGAAAGTCTAAACGACTTACATAAAATATGAAAAAATTATTATGTAAGTCAAGTTCTTTCAAGGAAATATAATAGTAGACTCAATATGACTATTTAAAATCTGTTGAAGCAAGGAACATAGCCACAGAAAAAGTAAGACATGCCAGGAAAGATTTTAGACCTACAAGTTTGATAGGTTTTGTGTGTAAAGTCCTTGAATCAATAACCAAGGATCAGTTACACATCATCAAAATAAAGACAATTTGATAAATATTGGACAGCATGGTTTTGTTGAAGATAAATCGTGCCCAACAAATTAACTGGAGCTGTGTTTAGACTAAAATAGATTTTCAGCTTCAGATTGCAAAGTATTTTGCAACACAAAAACAATTGCATGGTTTCACATTGCAGAATTTGCTTCATCAAAGTCCTAATGATAATTTTAATGTCAAGCAGTATTTGCCAATTATGTATTTTTAGAATTTGGATTACACTTCAATTTCTTCATTTTAATTAAAATAGTTTTTGTCAATCTGGCTGACTTACAAATCATGCACGTTCGATTACTTTTTTACTAAATTTTGTATTTATTTAAAAACCAAATTTATTCAATCATATTCCCCCCCAACCCTCCTCCGATAAAATACCTTAGTTTAAAAGATTTTTTCCAATAATTTGTGTTTTAGATTCATTGTCAGAGTAATGACCCTTGAATAATAAACTTTGACAGTGTCCACTCTTTACTGGATCTTCATCAAAGTTGAGAGTTTAGTTATACAACTTCAAAATTACAGAATTAAACATGAAACAATGAAGGAGAACTATCTCGGCTAGACGTTGCTCAGTTGATGCTGACATTTTAAAGAAGAAAGAAAAGTAGACACAGGAGTTAATGCAGTGTTCCCTTATCCTAAAGAACATCTACCTCCTCTGGAAAGTAAGAATTGTTACATAACTTACTTGTTTACTTACTTATCTGCAACCCATGGTTATGGCACTAAAGTGGACTCTTAGCTGTGCCTATGAAAATAAATAAATATGTTACACTAATAGTTGATTCTTTTTTATTTCTATTTCTAAACAAAAACAAAATGTCCAAGAGGGCCTGATGATGCTGTACTAGCTAAAGTGACCATAATAAATTTGTAAATTTCACAATATAAACCATTTTAGGCACTGTCTTGACCCCAGCATTCTGTATAATAATTTTCTTACAAATAACAATTTGTCTGTTTGTGAATTTTTTTTGTAGTACTTAAGTTATCAGTAGTCAGCACACCTAATCATTGTTCTTTGGATTCTTAAGGCAGTTAACCAGCACTAGACACACCTTATCTCTACAAGTCACTGACTACTTACCCACATATTCAGAGGTAGGAATCTCATGGCTGTAGAATAAAGTGCATGACCAATCATTAAAGAGACTGCAGCTGGGTTGGGATTCAAACCCACCTGAATTAATAAATGCATTACTGGCTGCACTGGCCAGGCCTAGCAAAAATAACTGGTTATTAACTATTGAAAAAACATTTTCATATCCTAACAGTTTTATACACGATTCTTCATATATATTGCGATATAATATACATCTATCTAACTTTTTAGTGGTCAATAGTTAAAACTATTTATCCAAGAAAAAATGACTATTGACTCAAAGTAGAAAACTATTGACCGAGACGCAGTCAAGGTTAATAGTTCACTGCTTTGGGTCAATAGTCATTTTCCGAGGATAAATAGTTTTAACCATTGACCACTAAAAAGGTAGATAGTTGTTTTATTATATTGAATAACAATAAAAAGGTAAATCAAGAAGTACTATTACATACAAATGTATTAGGTTCCCCACCCACACTTCATTAATACTTTCACTGCGTTATAACAGATGTGTGAAGTCTCCATGAACCAATTCAACTATTAGGCCTTCATTTCTAACAACGAACCAACTTAAAATATTTCAAACTATTCAGAGTGAAATGTCACCAGTATTTAGCTCTACACTTTGATCTGCTCTTGATCAAAATATCGTCATCAACGCCAATATGTATACAACCTGACATCATTGTATAAACATATCAGTTGTGGAAAATGGTTTAATTGTATTTTAGCATTGAAAAAGTGGTATTTCAGTGTCAGTTTTAATTTACCGAATATAATAAACAATTCATTTAACTGTTGTTTTATCAAGTAGCGCAAATGAAGCCTGAATGGAGCATCAGCATGAGAATGGAAAGAACGTTTTGTTTGAACTATTGACTTGGTAACCGGATGAAACTGGTTTCGACAGAATAAGTGGCCAATAGTTCAATTGTAAAGAAATAAGTGGTCAATAGTTAATATAATTTGACCTGTTTAGTTCAGTTTTCAACCAATCAGATTGAAGCATTCATAATGATATATAATAAAAACAATATTACCTTTTGATCTATGTAAAATAAATATTTGGTGGACTTGTTTCATCCTATCCATACAAAGTTTTCTTGTGGTTCACCACAGGCACTGGATAGTCTTTTCCCACAATGCATTTGGTTTCTTTCTGGACACTCTCTGGTGTATTCCAGGTTTCATAGATATATTGTGGTGGATAACCTTTCAATTCAGGTAATGCCTGAAAACAAATCACACAATTACTCAGTTATAATCTTGACCACCAGATCACAACAAATGGCTTGAATGTGAGAGTACAGCGAATATATATTTTTAGTAAAAGCATAGCACAATATCAATCATCACGGAGATTGTGACCCGGCAGGGATTCAATATCATGACCACTGGATTGCTAGTCACAAGCTACCAACTGACCCAACTGGATCCGACGGTACTTTGTAAAGAATGTCTGTAATATATATCCTAGCATCATGCATTAACATTTGACATAATAAAGAGTTGACCTATTAAACCTACTACTGTAAGTTAATTGTCTGGTAAACCTTCATTCAGACTACTTGGATTTCTTCCTTCAAAACAGTTGTCCAGGATATTGTTATTGAAACCTCAGCAGCAGGATTAACAAAATACTAGAGAAAAAACAGTTTCTACAAGTTCATTAGATTTGGCACATCAATGAAACACTGCCTCAGCAGAGCCAGCCTTGCCTTTATGCTTTTTAATGGAATTTGACTATTAATTTATACTAATTAATTTTGCCACAACTATAAAGAAGGCTCAGGGCCATTACGGATTAGTCTCCAATCTATTTCCTGGGAAGAACCAGTACTGAGTGTTTTTTTTAGAGAGGTCATCAAATTGAGACTGATATTGAACAACTGACCTATGGCATGAGCAGCCAACACTATATCCACTGCACTTCCACCCAGATTATTTGACTATTGACTCTATGTGTTCACACATTATTCTCCAGGTCACAGACATCAGGAGTATAGATAGTCAGAGTGTTATATTAAGCTACTAGTGATTATGCGATTGTGCGGACACCAAAGATACAATACTTGAGCAAAAACCAATCTATCCTTTAGCCAGTAACACATTTAAAACAAAAGTTGTTCATTGATTTTTTTATTTAACATAGTTTACTATTAAAACTGGAATTAATAGTACAGTAAAGTAGTTAAAATTTGCATGCACATTAACATTTGATGTATGTCTACACAACAAAGCAACATACCCGACAATATCACAACATACCTGATAAAATCACAACATATCTAATAAAATCACAACATACCTAATAAAATCGCTACAAACTTACATAAAAAAAAACTCAATGCTTAGAAAGTCAATAAAAAAAATTGAGTAGCTACAATTTTGACTGTCAGAGTAGTTAGGAGCATGACAAACAAATATTTTTTTAAGGACAAGCTAATAAAATCCCAACATACCTGATTAAATCTCCTGTTGGATCTGCCTGCTTACTAATGCCAACAGTACAGTAAGAGTAGAGGCATTGTTTGAAGAATGAACTACATGACAGCCACAACCACACGCCCACATTCACCAACCAATCAGCATCCAACAACAGCTTGTCAAACACCTGTAAATATGATTAAGGCAGCTCAGGGAAAGTATATATATAAGGTTAAAAAGTGCAATAAACTCATACTTTGTGTATTCTCAGACCACTTCACACTGAAAATCCAAATTATATCTTGGTGGGAAAGTTGCATTTGAAGATTTATATCCAAATCCTTAAAATGTAGAGTGAAGATGTTTTATATGTATGTTACAAGCTAAAATTTCTATTTTTTTCTTCAATCATAAATTTACAACCCATAAATTTAACCTACTGTAAATTAGATTGTCTTAGCTCATCATAACATTAAATATATGAATTATTTACATAATAATGAATTATAATAAGTAAATATTTGAACAATATTGCTGGTGAAATGGATAGAGAAGAATAAAAGACAGATAACAGATTGATTTTTATGGTATAAAGCATTTTTTACTGAAAATAATCTATAATGTCAGTTTGAAAATAGTTTATATGTCCTATCATATTTCATTCAGAATGTGAAAGAGCCAGCACTAAGTGTAATGAATATTAGACTTGGCCACAATTCAGGCCTATGGTCTCTGGGAGGCAAGGCTAAACTGTATCAATTTTACAATTTAAAGCATAACTTAATTTAATAAAAAGAAATTGAATGAGATGAAAGAGAAGTTTTTATTTTAGGGACTTATTATATAGAATCTTAAAGATGGTACAATGCAAAATTTCTCTCAGTCATTTAACTTATCAATTTAACCAACTCACTTAACCTACTGCAGCTATATTCCTTTTTGTTCATTATCAAAAGCTAAATTTATTTATAAACTAGAGCTCTAACTAGTATTTCTTGATTCAGAAATGATATTGGTATGGTAAAGCTTGTGTCACCATACACATTAATGGTGAGAATCTATGTGCAGCCTCACTTAATGTAAAAAGCAATGTTTCGTTTGAAATTGCTCCATTCAAGGATACATATTGAAGTGTTACTCTTGAAAATAGTAATGACTCTGACATAGAATCTGATATTTCTGGATTTGATCCTATTTCAGATGTGAAATATATATACAATATAGTGCGATTTTGCGTCTCCCAAGACAGGACAACGGATATCAAAATAATGAAGAAAAAAAACAACTGTCTATCCAAGCCTTATTAAAATGAGGCCAATATATACACATTTGTTGTAAACTTTTATCAGAAGAGGCTTCAGGCATGCTGAAACATTTAGTGGTGTTTCAGATGTGTCTCAGTTAAACTCCATATCTGATTATGAACATTCACATTCAAATTGATGAATGCATTGGTGACTTTTGAAATTAACACTGAGAATGACAATCTACACTGGGGATCAATAATATATATATTTTATGTTACTTTCGCTGTATTCATGATTAATTAGTTAAAAATAAGTTTAATGATTTTTTTTTAGTCAAAATTATCAGTATATTTTCCATAGTGTTGGGTAACTTTCAGACAATGTCATGGTCTTTATCATACCTAATAGTGCTAAAAATGTAGACTATATTAGAAACATTTAGTCCCCTAAATAACCTATATTTTAAAGGGATATACATTTGTTATAGACAGTTCAAGGAAGATAATATAATAGTTGGTAGAATAGAATTTAATACTTTCCCACTGTCTGACATACAATAAATGAAAGAAAAAGATTGATAATAAACACATGAAAAACAGATGTTTTAATTATGTCTTTTACATTTGCTGGAATTGGGAACAAAAATACAGATACAACCATTTCCACTAAGAAATAAATTTAAAAGTTGCAGAATTTTGGTGCAAAAGGGTTGTAATTTGATGTTCTTCAAATAGCTCTTTTTTTAAAGCTAAATTACTGTTTCATGTCAGTCTCTGTTAAAAGCATGCACAAAAATGACAATAACCATGAACAAAAAACTACACGTGTTAACAATTTTTTGTCTTTCCTGAACAACTTAGAAATATTGACTTAAAACTGTTTTTGCACGAAGCCCTCAGTATACATTATTAAAAGGTTCAAATTGTAATGATGAATAATTATACTATTGAAATATCATATTTTTAGATTTCAGTGTTGTAAAATTTGCCCAGTATAACCCTTTTATACACTCAACTTCAGGTCAACGCTCATATTATTGGATGATAAAATAGGCATAGATCTATTATTAAATTGTAAAGTTCATTCATTGCTTATGAATAATTACTTCCATGATTTTTAACCTACCTTAAATCCCTCCTGCCAAGAAGAAGCTAGTGATCGCCCAAAGTCAAGAATAAACTGTGTCATGTCTTGCTGGATGGTGTACCTATCCTACTTCTCTTATCTGGACCATATAGCATAAATCCATGGAAACCCATAATAATCCTGAAATACAAGGTGCAGTATTTCATATACCATAGAGAGGTAAATACAGGATATATACTTTTTCATCATGAATTGTTGGCTAAAATACGGTATTCGCCTGATTTTCATGTTATATATCAATTTCAGACAAATGGAACCTTCCTGGTTTGAGTTTTCAGAACTTAACATATGTACCCTTAATGCTGCCATAGTTTCAAGCACAGGGATCAATGCGTTTTTTACTAAGATGTAAAAATATGTCCCTAAAAAGGCCTTTTTTTAGCGTTATGCCGCCTCACTTGAAAAAAACTTACAAAATGATGCCAAGCTGAAAAAAAATCATGAATATTTGACAGAATTATGGTAAAGACCGAGATCTGTACATTTTTCAAAAGTTAGAATTTCTAACACCATTCACATGTTATATGCATAAAACTATTAGAAAAAATTGTTTTCAGTATTTCTTGTCTGTCCTAAGTTATTCAGCTTTGAATGTAGCTTTCAGAATAACCAATTTTTGCAGCAATTGCAAGTCAAGAAAAATATCATTGTTGAGTTTGTCTTAAAAAATCTCATAAAGAAATACAGTAGTGTCAGTAACCACTGGCAATTTTCTTAGAGTTTTATTTAGTTGAAAACTTTAATATTCCATGTCCACATGACCATTCATAAATAAGCTACAAATTCTTGAAAAATACTTATCTTGTTTTGAGTTCTAATAAAATTTTTGGCTAGGGACACTAAAAAAAATTAATCTCTAAAATACTCTAAAAATTGTTCATTTCAATTGGGACTTGTTTTTATAGCTCTTTATTATTTGGGGTGTGTTTCATCATAAAGGTATTGCAGCATCATTATTCTGTTGGAAATTTCCAAGAAAGCTGCTGAGATAACTTGATTATTAAAAAATATTGCATGGTACCACATGTGTTCTATCAGTGTAAAAAAACAATCCATTCAAGAGTTAAGAACACAGTGTTGTCAAGTAGTTGTGTCTTACATTTTTATGCTGTGAAGTAAAGAGAGGCACTCTCTACATAATGACAGGAGGTGTAGAAACAGTGCCTAGCAGTAGTAAAGTTATGTTTTATAATATTAATTGCAGAGAACCAACATTTTGCAGTGTCCATACCCAATATAGCCATTTCAGTTTCCCATGCCACAGGACAAATATATGTTATCCTATACAGATCTCTTGATACCAAATGACTGAATTATATTACATAATGAGTTTAGACCACTATATTATTTAAATTAGTTTTTGTTATGATTTCATGTTTGCAAATCAGCCCTTTTATATTTATAGTTAAACGAATGCCAATTTGAAGAGTTTATAGTATGTTATTTTGATGCTAGTTTGTGGCCAAAAAGCATTTTCTTTCTGTAGACAGTTAATTATTAAGATAAATGTAACTGAGTTATCATTACATCATTAAACAGTAATGTGATGGTAAAAAGGTTACAGACACTACTAAAATATCAAGCAACCTCTCAATCCCTTGATGACCTTATTTGATGAGAAAAAAATAATTGTACAAATGTATTCTCGTTTAAAGACAAAAAATATGATAAAATTTATGAATTTTAAATCATTTTACCTGGCAATAATGGTCTTAGGGCAAAGAAAAAATGTAATTTATCAAGGAAGTTTATGGTTATACTGGCTTTTATGAAGAAAAAAAAACAGTGCTAATCTATAAATGAATATATTTTCTTTTTCTTTCACATTCTGAAGAATGGTCTGCAACAAAAACACTTTAAACAATTAGCAAGACAAGAGCACTGAAAAGTGAAATATGATAAGACAGAAACTACAATTACAGTTCAGAAATTGGAGAGAGAAATTAAAACTAGATGAAAAACATCAGTGAAATGAAGATGAAAGGTGGAGAAGAAAGAAAAAGGCTACATTGGACACCAAACTCCAGGCATTTATACAACCTAAGAATTTTTTTAATGTTATGAGAAAAAAAGAAAGCTTCAGGAAATAGAAAAGTATATAAATAAATGAAGATCAAAAGGAAGACCTTTAGAGACCTTATATGTAAATACAAACAGAAATGTAAACCCCTGCCAATCTCAGGCCGTGAAATAGCCAGGACCATGACTTTTCTTTCTGCAGAGTCTAGGTAATGTCCCTTTCCTGCAGGGACACTTTGCTAAAAGTCTTTTGCTGTTTGGGACCTCTTATGGTTATATAACTACTGTGCAAGTTTGGTTAAGATTCTTTGAAAAATGAAAGTATTATACCACAGTATGTAAGATCAAATAAAGCAAAAAAACAATTCATGGAAAGGTAACTCAGACAGTAATTATATGATCAGGACAATTCAGGAAGGGAACAGTCATAATCACAGCTATTTTGGCACAAAGTAAACTCCTGTACTTCCATAGCACTGCATAGACATTCATGCTGTAATTTTAAGAGCGCTGCATTTTAGCTCAACCATCCTCAGTTATGTCTCAACTTTTCTTGGGAGACGAGTTTAGAAATGAATGGTGCCAAAGACAGAAAATATACTTAAACTGCAGTTGGAAGTGAAAAGTAGCAGTGAAAATAACATAAAAGCTGCAAATGCATATATAAAGAAACTAAAAACGTTTTCGGCAAAATATTTCACACTGACCGTACCACTGAAGAATCAGAAAGAAAGAGCATGTCAACAAGTTTTTGTTAGATCATCAAAATACAGACACATACAAAAAGTAAACTGAGTTCCAATGTAGCACTCCTATGTAGCACTCCTCGAAAAAAAGCTGAAATTATTGATTCACCATCTTCTTCTAAAATTATGTTAGAAAATGCAACACATTTATTACACCAGATTGCAAAAAGAAACTTGAAATGGTCCATGTATTTGTGAAATAGGTGTTAAAGTAACTCTGAAGTTAAAGAAGTTGTAAGAAAGATGAAAAGAAAAGAGCGATGCTTACAAAATAATGATTATGTAGGTAAATCATCAACAACTAGAGAAAAACTATGAAGAAGCACCTGAAATTGCATTAGAAATATCATAGGTTCAAGCAAGTCTGGTGGAGAGAGCGAATAAGAGACTGGTAAGAAGTTTAAGACTTTAATATTGTTGAAAGTAGCCAGTGAAGTAGTTTATTTGAGCGCCACAAGCAACCGAGAAGTACCAAGAAAACATCAAGCAATTAGAATCAAGAGACAGTATAGAGAGAAGGAAAAAGCATGTCATGACAACACTATTTGAGGAGGATCATAAACATAGACACACAGCCTAAAAAATTGGGTTGACAATTTATTCATGAAGCTGAAGCCTGAAAATGTGAAGAAAGTGTCAGAAACAAACAGACAATCAGCCTGTGTCAGACATGTATGAACATATATCATAGAGCACTTGATTAAAATGGGATTTTACTAAAGTGCCCAATTAACTATTAATGGTTGTGTTCGTAACCCGTTGTAGTAACAATTTTTTATTGATCTGTTTGTTACAAAAGCATATTTTGTGGGTAATGTCTATATTAGGTTTAAAGTACTTTGCTCAGACAAGCTTTGACATGCCTTTAATTTGATCTAACTGTCAGTATTTTAGACGAACTAGAAATAATGTATTTTAAAAAGTCAACAAAGATTGCCAGAAACATTGTTCATACAATCTGAATCATTTGGGTAAACTTTGCTTTTTCTGTTTACATATATCCTAAACAAGTTATTTCTGTAAAATAATAAAAGTAAATTTGATTTTTACACTAATTTTTACCATGTTATATAAACCCTATAGTGTCCGTAACTTTCCCATGTGAGATGAATTTAAAAAAAATGTATTTACAATTACCTCTCAAATAAAATATAGCCAATAAACTAAAGGTATTGATACATCAGAAAAAAGGTACATTTGAATTGAGTTTCCAATGTTGAATTTTTGACACTGGTAAGGCACTTTCTGGGCAAATACTGTGTTTTAGCCGTGTACGAAACCAAACTTTGACCTGTTTCTATTATGAATATTTAATAAAAAAAATATACATGTAGGCATACTGGAACCAGAACTGGATTTTGAGGCTTAGAAATAATGTTTTACATTTTTGAAACCGAGTGTCAGAAAATTCTAGAACAATGATCAATAATCCATAGTCTCAACCATGTGCGTCTCTAACTGAATACATACCTAAGCCCACTTGATTAGGGCTTCCAGGCTTTTGTCTCACAGTATTTGAACATATATTGGATTGCTCTCAATTCTATCGAAATTGGAATTATTTGTTGCTGCTGTGTAGAAATATTCACGCCCAAACAGCTGCCATGTGATGATAATGGTGAATCATCCCGCTTCTAGACCTGAGGTACATAATGTTCACAATGTACTTATCATAGATTTAGAATTTGTTTTATAGAGTTTCAACCCATTACAAGTTACACATGGCGTCCACTTTTACTGTTTGAGGAAAATCACAATATGAAGCTGAGTTTAAGCATCTTTGCACTAGTTACTGGTAAACATTGTTACATATTGTACAACTTCAATGGTGAAAAGTAAGTGATATTGAGACGTCTTAGTCCACTCTGCCATGGAGGACCTGCATTTAAGATAAACTTGATGTAATTTTAATTAAAGATAATGTACTTAAGTGGAAAGGAATTTGGTGATAATAATCGAACGAGAAGCACATTGGCCTAGTGATGAAAACTTACTGCCCATACCTACATGTCAATTCTGACTCAGCAGAAAAAATCTTTAAAAGTAACGATCATGTCCCTATTCTTGTCATGTGTCACATTCATCATCTAGTCCCTGTTCATGCCATGTGTCACATTCATCATCTAGTCCCTGTTCATGCCATGTGTCAAATTCATCATCTGGTTCCACCAAGGCTATCAACACTATGGAAAAACAATAAATGGACATCAGTTGAGACATTTACAATATATTTATGATGACAAGAAAATGTACCAACTTACCTATACACCCACTCACTTTCAACCTAACTAACCTAACTACATAACCAACCCACCTACCCACCCATCCTTCCACCTTCCTACACAACTACCTACCTAAGCAAGCCAGCCTCACCACCCATAACTACCTACCTACAGGTCTACCTACCTACTAACAGGTCTACATACCTATTTACAGGTTTGTAACTACTAACAGGTCTACGTACTTACAGGTCTATCTATCTACATACATGTCTACAAACTTACAGGTCTTCCTATCTACTTACAGGCCTACCTACCTACAGGTATACCTACATACCTACAGTACCTATACACCAATATGTACCTATAGTACCTACCTACCTACAGGTCTACCTTCAAGTCTACCTACCTACCTACAAGTATACCTACCTACCTACAGGTACTTTGATCAACATCTGCATTTTAAAACATCCTGTTGGTACTTCCAATTAGCCCTGGTCACAATTGCCAGTATTTATTCATGTTGCACATGTTTATGACAGCCCTACCCGTTTCAATGTCTGTGACCTTTCTCTTTGTATATATTCTAACTGTGACGTCACATTAAAATATATGTATTTACAAAGGGCACAAATGCATTAAAAACATTAAGGGCTGACATAAACATTCACCCAACGCACTACACAAGCAAAGCAGCAACCACTCAGATTCAAGTACTTTTTCAAGGTGGATTTATCCCCAATCATACAAAAACAAAGGGCCATAACATTTGTTATTCAATCAGGCCTGTTCAAGAACTTGGTAAAGAGGGCTGTTAATTAATATGGTTTAACAATAAAAAAGAAGTGTCAGAGCACACAAAATTTAACTTGTGGACAAAAATGCCACACAAGTGATCAGATAACCCAATCACAAGCTAAATAATTTGACCATATAAACATTACTTTTGCCAAGAATCTTAATTTAACGGAAAACATATAACATTTAAGCAGAAGTAATTTGAATTTCAACAGTGCAATCTTTTACTGGTATTTTCATAAATTATCAAGACACTGGAGTATTGCAAGTAGTATACAATTACCCCAAGATTTACAAGATTTTACCAATTTTGATGCCATGGCAATCACAATTTTTGTCAGTCAGAAAAAATTAAATGTCCTGCATAATCTCCTTATTTTGGCCTCCTAACCACAATTTAAGTTAAACAAATGTAGCTTGGACACTTTTTGTCAATTTTGTTGCATTTTTGTCTGAATGAAAAAATAAAATGACCTGCATTATTTACTTATTGCCTTCTATCAATATCTACAGTTTCACAAACCTTGCTTGGATTAGTAAACTATTCAGACAGATGGCCGGGACATACACCAGACTAACGGATGGAGGGTAAACCCTCCAGTGAAACCAGTAGGATACGGAAAAGATATTGCAACTGCTGATGTATGATGTGAATTGAAGCTACTGTGAAAATAATACTTAAATATGAGTGGTATTTGTTTGCATTTAATTTGCAACAGATGCCTTGTATAAATGTATTTATCAAATACAAACAGGATATTTTAAGCAATGTTGTTCAAAGCACCTATCACCTTACCCCGCACCCTTCCACTCTCCCAACCCCACTCACCCCCTTCCCCACCCCACCCCTTCCCACCCCCCTTCCCACCCCACCCCCCTTCCCCACCCCACCCCTTCCCACCCCCCTTCCCCACCCCACCCCATCCCTTCCCACCCCCTTCCCCTCCCCTTCCCCACCCCACACCACCCCCCTTCCCCACCCCACCACTTCCCACCCCCCTTCCCCCATAAATATCCCCACCCCCCAAAAGTAAAAAAAAATTAACAAAGAAGGTGAAAAAAACAAGAAATGTGTCCTGTAACAACATGGGTTACCTCACTGAAAATACGCCCTAGGTCAGGAGAAGGTGTATAACAAGTTTTAATTGCAATCAGATGAAAACTGTAGGTCTGTGTATGAAATATTTTTTTAAAATCAGAAAAGGGGGCGTAACTCCTTCAAAAATAATGTGGACATAAACCCTGATGATATGTACATATGTATGGATGGACAGACAGACAGACCTTCTAACAAATGTATATTTAAGACTTTTTCAATTGTCCAAAAAAATTACTAACCTAAGACACTTATATACCCATTTATGTGTAGACTGACAGATGGACCGTTTGAACATTTTGACAGACAACATCCACAACTGTTACAATCTGCTTATTCAGTAAAAGCTTACAGTGTAAAAATGTAGACCTATTATAATTTTCAGGACTTGTCCCTTTTTTTTATAAAAACTGTGATCAGGCTACTGACCTTTACCCTTAATACAACTAATTTACCCAGCAATAAAGTACACCATGACTGTTTATATTTCATAACAGGCCCAAGTACTCTTGGGATCTTTGAAGGTTAACCAGTACTCAAGTGCACCATTACTGTTTATATTTTATAACAGACCCAAGTACACCTGGGATCTTTGATGGTTAACCAGTACTCAAGTACACCATTACTGTTTATGTTTCATAACAGGCCCAAGCACTCCGGGGATCTTTGAAGGTTAACCAGTACTCAAATTTACATGACTGCTTACTTTTCATAACAGACCCAGTACTGTTGGAATCTTTGAAGGTTAACCAGTACTTGAGTGCATCATTACTGCTTATATTTCATAACAGGTCCAAGTACTCCTGGGATCCTTGAAGGTTAACCAGTAATCAAGTGCACCATTACTGTTTATTTTTCATAACATGCCCAAGTACTCCTTGAATCATTCAAAGTTAATCAGTACTCAAGAGCACCATTACTGTTTATATTTCATAACAGGCCCAAGTACTCCTGGGATCTTTGAAGATTAACCAGTACTCAAGTGCATGGTTACTGCTTATATTTCATAACAGGCCCAAATACTCCTGGGATCCTTGAAGGTGAACCAGTACTCAAGAGCACTATTACTATCTCTATTTCATAACAGGCTCAAGTACTCCTAGGATCTTTGAAGGTAAACCAGTACTCAAGTACATCGTTACTGTTTATATTTTATAACAGACCCAAGAACTCCTGGGATCTTTGATGGTTAACCAATACTGAAGTACACCATAGCTGTTTATGTTTCATAACAGGCCCAAGTACTCCTTGGATCTTTGAAGGTTAACCAGTACTCAAGTGCATCATTACTGTTTATATTTCATAACTGGCTCAAGTACTCCTGGGATCTTTGATGATTAACCAGTACTCAAGACAACATCCACAACTGTTACAATCTGCTTATTCAGTAAAAGCTTACAGTGTAAAAATGTAGACCTATTATAATTTTCAGGACTTGTTCCTTTTTTTTTTATAAAAACTGTGATCAGGCTACTGACCTTTACCCTTAATACAACTAATTTACCCAGCAATAAAGTACACCATTACTGCTTATATTTCATAACAGACCCAAGTACTCCTGGGATCTTTGATGGTTAACCAGTACTCGAGTGCATCATTACTGTTTATATTTCATAACAGGCCCAAGTACTCCTGGGATCCTTGAAGGTTAACCAGTAACCAAGTGCACCATTACTGTTTATATTTCATAACAGGCCCAAGTACTCCTGGGATCTTTGAAGGTTAACCAGTACTCAAGTGCACCATTACTGTTTATATTTCATAACAGGCCCAAGTACTCCTGGGATCTTTGATGGTTAACCAGTACTCAAGTGCATCATTACTGTTTATATTTCATAACAGGCCCAAGTACTCCTGGGATCCTTGAAGGTTAACCAGTAACCAAGTGCACCATTACTGTTTATATTTCATAACAGGCCCAAGTACTCCTGGGATCCTTGAAGGTTAACCAGTACTCTAGGGCACCATTTCTATTTCATAACAGGTTCAAGTACACCTACGGTCTTTTAAGGTTAGCCAGTACTCAAGAACACCATTACTGTTTATATGACATAACAGGCTCAAATACTGCTGGGATCATTACTGTTAATATTTCATAATAGGCTCCAGTAATTCTTGGATCTTCGAAGGTTAACCAGTACTGAAGTGCACGATAACTGTTTATATTTCATAACAGGCCCAAGTACTCCTTGCATCCTTGAAGGTTAACCAGCACTCAAATGCACCATTACTGTTTATATTTCATAACAGGCCGAAGTACTCCTGGGATCTTTGAAGGTTAACAACCAGCACTCAATTGCACCATTACTATTTATATTTCATAACAGGCCCAAGTGCGCCATGCATCTTTGAAGGTTAACCAGTACTCAAGTACGACATTACTGTTCATATTTCATAACAGGCTCAAATACTCCTGGGATCTTTGATGGTAAACCAGCACTCAAATACACTATTACTGTTTATATTTCATAACAGGCTCAAGTACTCCTTGGATCCTTGAAAGTTAACCAGTACTCAAGTACACTATTACTGTTTATATTTCATAACAGGCTCAAATACTCCTGGGATCTTTGATGGTAAACCAGCACTCAAGTACACCATTACTGTTTTTATTTCATAACAGGCCCAAGTACTACTTGGACCAGCACTCAAGTGCACCATTACTGTTTATAGGGATCTTTGAAGGTTAACCAGTACTCAAGAACACCATTACTGTTTATATTTCATAACAGGCTTAAGTACTCCTGGGATCTTTGATGGTTAACCATAACTCAGGTGTGCCATTTCTGTTTATATTTCATAACAGGCCAAATGCTCCTAGAATAATTGAAAGTTAACCAGTACTCAAGTGCACCATTACTATTTATATTTCACAACAGACTCAGGTACTCATGGAATCCTTGAAGGTTGACCAGTACTCAAGTGTACAATTACTGTTTATATTTCATTATACACCCAAGTACTAATGCCATCCTTGAAGGTTAACCAGTACTCAAGTACACCATTACTGTTTATATTTCACAACAGACTCAAGTACTCCTGGGATCGTTGAAGGTTAACCAGTCTTCAAGTGCACAATTACTGTTTATATTTCATTATACACCCAAGTACTAATGGGATCCTTGATGGTTAACCAGGAGCCCAAGTGAACCATTACTGTTTATATTTCATAATAGACTCAAGTACTCATGGAATCCTTGAAGGTTAACCAGTACTCAAGTACACCATTACTGTTTATATTTCACAACATACTCAAGTACTCATGGAATCCTTGAAGGTTGACCAGTACTCAAGTGCACAATTAATATTTATATTTCATTACACACCCAAGTACTAATGGGATCCTTGAAGGTTAACCAGGGGCCCAAGTGCACCATTACTGTTTATATTTCATAACAGACTCAAGTACTCCAGGGATTGTTGAAGGTTAACCAGTACTCAAGTACACCATTCCTGTTTATATTTCATTAAAGGCCCAAGTAATCATGGGATCCTTGAAGGTTAAGCAGGGGTCCAAGTACTCCTGGGATCCTTGAAGGTTAACCAGTACTCAAGTACACAATTTCTGTTTATATTTCATAACAGGCTCAAGTACTCTTAGGATCTTTGAAGGTAAACCAGTACTCAAGTACATCATTACTGTTTATATTTTATAACAGGCCCAAGTACTCCTGGGATCTTTGAAGGTTAACAAGTACTCAAGTGCACTATTACTTCTTATATTTCATAACAGACCCAAGTACCCCTGGGATCTTTGATGGTTAACCAGTATTCAAATACACCATTACTGTTTATGTTTCATAACAGGCCCAAGTACTCCGGGGATCTTTGAAGGTTAACCAGTACTCAAATTTACATTACTGTTTATATTTCATAACAGGCCCAAGTACTCCTGGGATCCTTGAAAGTTAACCAGTAACCAAGTGCACCATTACTGTTTATTTTTCATAACATGCCCAAGTACTCCTTGGATCATTGAAAGTTAACCAGTACTCAAGTACACCATTACTGTTTATATTTCATAACAGGCTCAAATACTCCTGGGATCTTTGATGGTAAACCAGCACTCAAATACACTATTACTGTTTATATTTCGTAACAGGCTCAAATACTCCTGGGATCTTTAATGGTAAACCAGCACTCAAGTAAACCATTACTGTTTTTATTTCATAACAGGCCCAAGTACTACTTGGACCAGCACTCAAGTGCACCATTACTGTTTATAGGGATCTTTGAAGGTTAACCAGTACTCAAGAACACCATTACTGTTTATATTTCATAACAGGCCTAAGTACTCCTGGGATCTTTGATGGTTAACCATAACTCAAGTGTGCCATTTCTGTTTATATTTCATAACAGGCCAAATGCTCCTAGAATAATTGAAAGTTAACCAGTACTCAAGTGCACCATTACTATTTATATTTCACAACATACTCAGGTACTCATGGAATCCTTGAAGGTTGACCAGTACTCAAGTGTACAATTACTGTTTATATTTCATTATACACCTAAGTACTAATGCCATCCTTGAAGGTTAACCAGGGGCCCAAGTGCACCATTACTGTTTATATTTAATTATATACCAAAGTACTAATGGGATCCTTGAAGGTTAACCAGGGGCCCAAGTGCACCATTACTGTTTATATTTCATTATATACCAAAGTACTAATGCCATCCTTGAAGGTTAACCAGGGGCCCAAGTGCACCATTACTGTTTATATTTCATTATATACCAAAGTACTCCTGGGATCGTTGAAGGTTAACCAGTACTCAAGTGCACCATTACTGTTTATATTTCATTATACACCCAAGTACTAATGGGATCCTTGAAGGTTAACCACTACTCAAGTACACCATTACTGTTTATATTTTACAACAGACTCAAGTACTCATGGAATCCTTGAAGGTTGACCAGTCTTCAAGTGCACAATTACTGTTTATATTTCATTATACACCCAAGTACTAATGGGATCCTTGAAGGTTAACCAGGAGCCCAAGTGCACCATTACTGTTTATATTTCATAATAGACTCAAGTACTCATGGAATCCTTGAAGGTTAACCAGTACTCAAGTACACCATTACTGTTTATATTTCACAACATTCTCAAGTACTCATGGAATCCTTGAAGGTTGACCAGTACTCAACTGCACAATTAATGTTTATATTTCATTATACACCCAAGTACTAATGGGATCCTTAAAGGTTAACCAGGGGCCCAAGTGCACCATTACTGTTTATATTTCATAACAGACTCAAGTACTCCAGGGATTGTTGAAGGTTAACCAGTACTCAAGTACACCATTCCTGTTTATATTTCATTAAAGGCCCAAGTAATCATGGGATCCTTGAAGGTTAAGCAGGGGTCCAAGTACTCCTGGGATCCTTGAAGGTTAACCAGTACTCAAGTACACAATTTCTGTTTATATTTCATAACAGGCTCAAGTACTCTTAGGATCTTTGAAGGTAAACCAGTACTCAAGTACATCATTACTGTTTATATTTTATAACAGGCCCAAGTACTCCTGGGATCTTTGAAGGTTAACAAGTACTCAAGTGCACTATTACTTCTTATATTTCATAACAGACCCAAGTACCCCTGGGATCTTTGATGGTTAACCAGTATTCAAATACACCATTACTGTTTATGTTTCATAACAGGCCCAAGTACTCCGGGGATCTTTGAAGGTTAACCAGTACTCAAATTTACATCACTGTTTATATTTCATAACAGGCCCAAGTACTCCTGGGATCCTTGAAAGTTAACCAGTAACCAAGTGCACCATTACTGTTTATTTTTCATAACATGCCCAAGTACTCCTTGGATCATTGAAAGTTAACCAGTACTCAAGAGCACCATTATTGTTTATATTTCATAACAGGCCCAAGTACTCCTGGGATCTTTGAAGGTTAACCAGTACTCAAGTGCATGGTTACTGCTTATATTTCATAACAGGCCCAAATACTCCTGGGTTCCTTGAAGGTTAACCAGTACTCAAGAGCACTATTACTGTTTATATTTCATAACAGGCCCAAGTACTCCTAGGATCTTTGAAGGTTAACCAGTACGCAAGTACACTATTTCTGTTTATATTTCATAACAGGCTCAAATACTCCTGGGATCTTTGAAGGTTAACCAGTACTCAAGTACACCATTACTGTTTATATTTCATAACAGGCCCAAGTACTCCTTGGACCAGCACTCAAGTGCACCATTACTGTTTATAGGGATCTTTGAAGGTTAACCAGTACTCAAGTACACCATTACTGTTTATATTTCATAACAGGCCTAAGTACTCCTGGGATCTTTGAAGGTTAACCATTACTCAAGTGTGCCATTTCTGTTTATATTTCATAACAGGCCCAATACTCCTAGAATAATTGAAAGTTAACTAGTACTCAAGTGCATCATAACTGTTTACATTTCACAACAGACTGAAGTACTCATAGAATCCTTGAAGGTTGACCAGTACTCAAGTGCACAATTACTGTTTAAATTTCATTATACACCCAAGTACTAATGGGATCCTTGAAGGTTAACCAGGGGCCCAAGTGCACCATTACTGTTTATATTTCATAACAGACTCAAGTACTCCTGATATCGTTGAAGGTTAACCAGTACTCAAGTGCACCATTACTGTTTATATTTCATTAAAGGCCCAAGTAATCATGGGATTCTTGATGGTTAACCAGGGGCCCAAAAACTCCTGGGATCCTTGAAGGTTAACCAGGGGCCCAAGTACTCCTGGGATCCTTGAAGGTTAACCAGTACTCAAGTACACAATTTCTGTTTATATTTCATAACAGGTCCAAGAACTTCTTGAACCCTTGAAGGTTAATCAGTTCTCAAGTACACCATTACTATTTATATTTCATAACAGGCCCAAGTACTCCTTGGATCCTTGAAGGTTAACCAGTACTCAAGTATACCATTTTTGTTAATATTTCATAACAGGCTCAAATACTCCTGGGATGTCTGAAGGTTAACCAGTACTCAAGTACACCATTACTGTTTATATTCCATAACAGGCCCAAGTACTCCTGAGTTATTTTAAGGTTAACCAGTACTCAAGTGCACCATTTCTGTTTTTATTTCACAACAGACCTAAGTACTCCTGGGATCTTTGAAGGTTAACCAGTACTCCAATATACTACTTATATTTCATAATAGGCCCAAGTACTGTTGGAATCTTTGAAGGTTAACCAGTACTCAAGTGCACCATTATTGTATATGTTTCATAAAAGGCCCAAGCACTCCTGTGATCCTTGAAGGTTAACCAGTGCTCAAGTGTGCCATTATTGTTTATTTTTCATAACAGGCCCAAGTACACTTTGGTTCATTGAAGGTAAACCAGCACTCAAGTGCACACTTACTGTTTATAGGGATCTTTGAAGGTTAACCAATACTCAAGTACATCATTACTGTTTATATTTCATAACAGGCCTAAGTACTCCTGGGATCTTTGAAAGTTAACCAGTACTTAAGTACATCATTACTGCATATATTTCATAACAGACTCAGATACTCCTGGGATCCTTGAAGGTTAACCAGCACTCAAGTACACCATTACTGTTATATTTCATAACAAGCCCAAGTACTCCTGGGATCATTGAAAGTTAACCATTACTCAAGTGTGCCATTACTGTTTATATTTCAGGCCCAAGTACTCCTAGAATTATTGAAGGTTAACCAGTACTCAAGTGCAACATTACTGTTTATATTTCATAACAGGCCAAAGTACTCATGCAGTCCTTGATGATTTACCAGTACTCAAGTGCACCATTACTGTTTATATTTCACAACAGACTCAAATACTAATGGGATCTTTGAAGGTTAATCAGTTCTCAAGTACATCATTACTATTTATATTTCATAACAGGCCGAAGTACTCATGGGACCCTTGAAGTTTGACCAGTTCTCAAGTGCACCATTACATTTAATATTTCATAACAGGCTCAAGTACTCCTAGGATCTTTGAAGGTTGACCAGTACCCAAGTACATCATTACTGTTTATATTTCATAACAGACTGAAGTACTCCTTGGATCCTTGAAGGTTAACCAGTACTCAAGTACACCAGAATTGTTTATATTTCATAACAGACCCAAGTACTCCTGGGATCTTTGAAGGTTAACCAGATTTCAAGTACACCATTACTATTTATATTTCATAACATGCCAAAGTACTCCTTGGATTCTTCACGGTTAACCAGCACTCGAGTACACCATTACTGTTTATATTTCAAAACAGGCCCAAGTCCTCCTTGGATCTTTGAAGGTACACCTGCACTCAAGTGCACCATTACTGTTAATATTTCATAACAGGCTCAAATACTCCTGGGATATTTGAAGGTTAACCAGTACTCAAGTGCACCATTGCTATTTATATTTCATAACAGGTCAAAGTACTTCTTGAATCCTTGAAGGCTAATCAGTTCTCAAGTACATCATTACTATTTATATTTCATAACAGGCCCAAGTAATCCTGGGATCTTTGAAGGTTACCCAGTACTCTAGTACACCATTACTGTTTATATTTCCTAACAAGCCCCAATACTGATGGAATCCTTGTAGTTTGACGAGTACTCAAGTGCTCCATTACTATTTATATTTTTTTTAGCAGGACAAAGTACTCCTGGGAATCTTGAAGGTTAACCAGTACTCAAGTACACCATTACTATTTATATTTCATAACAAACCCAAGTACTCCTGGGATCTTTGAAGGTTAACCAGTACTTAAGTACACCATTAATGTTTATATTTCATAGCAGACCCAAGTACTCCTGGGATCCTTGAAGATTAACCAGTACTCAGGTACACCAGTCTCCGAAAGTAATTAACAATTTTTCCATTTGAATCAGTGATGTGATGAATGACAATGAAATACAATGTTGTATATCAAACATTACAGAGACTGTCGAAGGCCGGGGATTCATTCACAACCCTTGGATTGTGCTTACGACTGAGCTAACCAGGTGCGACCAAGAGGTAATAATGTTGTTTTGCAGTTAAATGCCAACATTACACTCTCTATTTGTTATATGAAAGTCCATGTGCTGATTTAAAAATATAACCATAGCGGTGGAGAGTTTGTTCAAACATTATAATTATTATTTTACTATTGAATAAACTTATTTATTTTACTTTGATTGTGAAACAAGTTCTTACATCTTAGACAAATGATGCTTGAAGACTTCCTGCATAGAACTGGTATTAAGTATATATGCAGAAAAGTGTCTCGCTCAAGATCACTAAACAGACGTGTCAGAGGACCCAAACCCACAACACTCCAATCATGGGATCAGTTCTCTACCACTGGACCATGTGCGCCACATTATTACACTATCATGAATTAACAAACAATCTAATCCCTTATTCCTTGGATACAGTATTTGAGCAAACATATCTCTGCAAGTAACTGATAACTTTCCCACTTAAACCAGCGGTGAGGAAAATGACAATGAGCTGCATTGTCATGTATCAATCATAACAGAGGCCAGGCTGGGAATCAAACTCACAATCCATGGAGTAATATCAGATGCTCTCCCAAGTGAGCTAGCTTAGGTAGGGAGGATCCAATGAAAACTGCCAGTATTTGGTTACACACAAGTTCAAATAATACAACTTTTGCCATACTTATTGATTTTGACCAATATACAAATTTGTCTCGAGATGGTAATATATCTATTGTTTTGTGAAGATCAAATAAAAATGCGTGTAAGGTATACGTGTAAGGTGCAGGTGTAAGTGTACACTTTTGACAATACAAAGGTTAGAACATAATTTGTTCAAATTGAACAGTTTCAGCAATGAGATAGCATGGCTATATACTACTATGCAAGATTAGAGAAGTGCTGCTTCAGTTCACGCACTTTACAAAGTAATAGATGGCAGACAGACACATGGCTAGACGACAGACAGACACAGGGCAATCATAATAAGACACACAGCAATATGGGAATAAAATATCAGTCATGTCCATGCACCAAACAATTTTTTTAATAGGGGTTTAATGCCATTTTCAACACATTTCAGGTTATATATGGCATATCCAGTTTAATTGGCGGAGGAAGACCTCAGACTGAGTCAAATGAGTAGAACCACCGTAAGTAACTGACAAACTTTTTCACATAAAGTTTTGGGAGCATGCTGGACTCGAACCTGTGACCTAACCAGTGAGAGGTAAGTGATCTTAAGATTGCACCTTAGATCACTCGGCCAGGGAGGACCCTGCCGCATCAAACCCATCTTAACATCTGAACAAATAATCATATGAAAATATTAACGTCATATTTAAGGAAGTTAAACCATTTTATATAGAAATGGTGGTGTTGCTCTGGTTTTGAAAATTTGAGTAGTATTCTTAAAATTATTTAGTATTCTTTTCTGTCATTTCAATAACAGGAGGCACATGAGGGCATGACTGAATTTCTCAACATATGGACAAGTGAACATTTCAGAGGAAATGTTTTTTGTAACAACCATGCAATGCTACATAAAAGGCTCAAATACTCCTGGGATCTTTGAAGGTTAACCAGTACTCAAGTGCACCATAACTGTTTATATTTCATTATAAGCCCAAGTACTCCTGGGATCTTGAAGGTTGACCAGTACTCAAGTACATCATTACTGTTTATATTTCATTACAGACCCAAGTACTCCTTGGATCCTTGAAGGCTAACCAGTACTCAAGTACACCATTATTGTTTATATTTCATAACAGGCTCAAATACTCCTGGGATCTGTGAAGGTTAACCAGCACTTGAGTACACCATTACTGTTTATATTTCAAAACAGGCCCAAGTCCTCCTTGGATCTTTGATGGTAAACCTGCACTCAAGTGCACCATTACTGTTTATATTTCATAACAGGCTCAAATACTCCTGAGATTTTTGAAGGTTAACCAGTACTCAAGTGCACCATTACTGTTTATATTTCATAATAGGCTCAAGTACTTATGGGATCCTTCAACATATGGACAAGTGAACATTTCAGAGGAAATGTTTTTGTAACAACCATGCAATGTAACATGTAAATTATCTAAAGTCTTTGACACATCTTTGGGTATTTCAATTTCATTCCTACAACAAAATTTTCTTTAAAAAAAATGAATTCTGCACATTATAAATTCGTAAATAGATGAAAAAAAAATCTATAAACAGTTATCATTGTCAAAATTTTACTTGACAAACACTGAATAACATGTTACTACATCAACTACAAAATCATCCTACAGTTATGTAGAATATCTCATATGTTTTTATACACTCGAGTCCCATTATAATGTGGATCTCGGGATCCACAAAGTGAAATTGTGATATACATGAACTGCATTGTAGAGATAATTTACCTTGAAAAATCCAACTCCAAAAAAATGGTATTGTTTGCATTGTAAAGCAATTTAACGCATATTTGTGTATAACAGATTACAAGATACACTTATTTATGTATAAAATTCATAAAAAAGAAAAACATATTCATGTTTTGATAAAACTAAAATTTACAGCTCTGCCACTTACCCAGATGTAAAAAAAAATGGTGTCTTCGTAAAACCTAGCTTAAAGTTTGGAAATGGCTACTCTGTTTGGACGTGTCAGCATTTAGTGAAACACACTGAGCACACATAATAAACTTACAGGTAGGGTCACTCCACTGACCAGCCTAACAAAAACAACCTTCTGACAACTGGGAGGCTGTTCTTATCATAAGAAGTTTTTCTATATTTGGTTAGTCACAAGATTATATTTCTGAAAGAAGATGAAATATCTTTTTGGTTAAAACAACATATGGGTGGTAGTTTGAAGAAGTAATTAATTGAATATATCAAACAGGGCAGCTATATTTTATAACAGGCTCAAATACTCCTGAGATATTTGAAGGTTAACCAGTACTCAAGTGCACCTTTACTGTTTATATTTCATAATAGGCTCAAGTACTTATGGGATCCTTCAACATATGGACAAGTGAACATTTCAGAGGAAATGTTTTTTGTAACAACCATGCAATGTAACATGTAAATTATCTAAAGTCTTTGACTTGGAACTTTCTGAGAAAATATTTTTTAAAGCTAATAAAGCTTACAACCCCCTTGGCGAGGGCATTTGTGGTCAAATTACACTGATTCAAGATTTTGTCAGATATTGTAGTTAATAAAACTGCTGTGCATGTACATGATTTATGCCCTTTGTCCAGAATAGAAATGAAATCAAGGGTCTACACATCTTTGGGTATTTCAATTTCATTCCTACAACAAAATTTTCTTTAAAAGAAAAAAAAAAATTCTGCACATTATAAATTCGTAAATAGATGAAAAAAAATCATTGTCGAAATTTTAAGTGTTATAAATACATGTAAAACACTGATTTTACTTGACAAACACTTAATAACATGTTACTACATCAACTACAAAATCATCCTACAGTTATGTAGAATATCTCATATGTTTTTATACACTCGAGTCCCATTATAATGTGGATCTCGGGATCCACAAAGTGAAATTGTGATATACATGAACTGCATTGTAGAGATAATTTACCTTGAAAAATCCAACTCCAAAAAAATGGTATTGTTTGCATTGTAATGCAATTTACCGCATATTTGTGTACAACAGATTACAAGATACACTTAGATATGTATAAAATTCATAAAAAAGAAAAACATATTAAATGTTTTGATAAAACTAAAATTGACAGCTCTGCCACTTACCCAGATGTAAAAAAAAATGGTGTCTTCGTAAAACCTAGCTTAAAGTTTGGAAATGGCTACTCTGTTTGGACGTGTCAGCATTTAGTGAAACTCTGATTATAACCAACTGTTAATAATTAATGCTGGCACAAATCCATCAAATAAAGTATCCTTTAAACCATCATTTTGTAAGGTTTTTAACAGTTTGTTCTAAGCAAGTAGAAGTTGAGTAATGATCAAATTCAAGCAGAGCGACGATGTATTGTTTGGTTGTCATTCCCCCCTCCTTTCCCATCTCCCACCAAAAAATGGGAGCAAAGAAAAAAAACGCATTACAATGGAATTTGCGTTGTATCGGTCTGCATAATAATACAAATACAGAGAATTTATTAGATGTAAACGACTTGGTTTTAAACTTTGATAAAGAACAATATGGCAGATGATATATGACAAAATGAAATTAAAAAAACAAAAAACCTACTGTGAACAAAAAATACACAAACACATAAACACAATCCAAAATATATTTGAGAAGCCAATGTTAATCTTGTGTAGCGATCAGAGGTTTATACTATCACTCACAGTTGTTTTACACCTTTGAGTAAGACACTCAATCTACATACCTGGGAGGACACAGAAAAAATATTTGCATACTGACTAAAAAATTGAAAAGAAATGATAAACTGTAACAACCCAGGACATAGAGATTTGTATAAACTGTAAGAACTTGTTTCACACTCAATGTAAAATAAATTAGTTAAAACCAATTTTGGATATATTAGTATAACATAATTTGGGAATATCACCTCAGATCCAATCTATAATGAACAATATAACATCCACTTCTCAACAGATAGATTAATACATGAAAATAACAAGGGTAAATTTAGAACTAACCAAAATAAACTAAAAAACAGATATGTCTACAAACAAAAAGCAACTATTACCAAAATGCACTTACATTTAGAAATAAAAAATACATGTAATTAAATACATGTAATTAAGAAGACAATGTTATTTTTTTGACAATGAATAGTCAAACAAAGACATGTACTTCTCAAAATGTAACTCAACTAAAGTACAGGCATTAATACATAGAATACAAGACAGAAACATTACCAAAAATTCACATAACAAAAATGACACACACACATACAATTGTTAATAACACTGAGCACACATAATAAACTTACAGGTAGGGTCACTCCACTGACCAGCCTAACAAAAACAACCTTCTGACAACTGGGAGGCTGTTCTTATCATAAGAAGTTTTTCTATATTTGGTTAGTCACAAGATTATATTTCTGAAAGAAGATGAAATATCTTTTCGGTTAAAACAACATATGGGTGGTAGTTTGAAGAAGTAATTAATTGAATATATCAAACAGGGCAGCCCTGGTGAAAATAATGCTATCAGATGTTATCGAGTCAAAATAAAAATGTCAACACATGCTGACACATCCACCCTCCCAGAAAACCTTGTTAAAAAAAGTGAAATGAGTTTTTATGCAATACTAGTAGATTTAAAGACCAACAGGCTATAAAAAATCCTTAAAAGAACCTTTTAAAGTCAATATATCAACATAAACTTTTATAATAAAACATCTTTTTAAAAAATATTTAAATTCACTTAATAATAGTGTACATCATTACATATACTAAATTTAAATGTCAACAGTACAATGTGAAACAAAAATACTTTTGCTATTTTGGCAACACCAATTTCAAATGAAATTCTTGAAATTACGCAATCTTTTGTTTTATTTACCACTAAAAATTTCTATCATGAAATATAAAAATAATAAATACAAATCTACTATAAGTTACAAAGTATACAAAATATACATATTCTTTGAGAGCAAGTCACGAAATCAAAAAGGACAATAAATAAATAAACAACTGTCAGAGTAAATACTTCTTCTGAACATCTTGTACATTTATCGTGCAAAGGTTCAATAATTATCACAGTTGGTGAGTTTATTAACAGATATGTGGTGAATTTATTTTTTAAATCATAATTATAACCTTGATCTGCTCTCATAGATTATGTTATGCTTGTGACATAAAATACTAGTTATAAAAATCTATTGTACCATATTTGCATGTTTTTCTTTTCTTCTTTTTTCTTATTCATTTTTTATTTTATTTCTTTTTTCCATCTTTCTTTTTTTTTCTTTTTTCTTTTTTATTTCTCTTTTGTTTATATTTTTTTCTCACATTTTTTTTCTATTAATGGTACGTGTCTTAAAATATTGATTACTACAATTACAATTATACTACAATTACAAAAATACTACAATTATTTCAAATGAAATGTATGTATACCTACCAAAGAGTTAAGCAAAATTCAGACAACACCATTAACCATTACAAGTGTTGTTTGAATGGTTTATTCCTATTTTTTTTTGGTCAAAATTCAATCCCAATGTTTGTAAGGTCTCTCTACACACTTCTATTGTATAACAACTACACAGAATATTGTCAGATTACTCTACTTTGACCTTTTTGTCCATGTTAATATCTATGAAGCTGCTAGTAGTTCCTCTTCAACATCTTATTCCATACAAGACTTAACTGTCACATCCAGTCTGCAGGCAGAATGGCAATCCATGATGTCACATAAATTGGAGAATTCCAGAATTACTGGCGTAGAACTTGAAACAGTGTTGTATCTACTCTGCATATGGGTTACTTCCGATAGTTGTCTTGTAAGAAGTTAGTGTTGTTTCTGGTCAAATATAAGTATTATTTCAGACTATTCCTTTAAATCTGAAACAAGAAACCACAATCTGTATAGACTATTTGATGAAAAAAAAGCCAACAAAATAACAGTATTTTTACAGGTTTATCTCCTACAAGATACACAGTGCTGCAGATCTATTAAGTATGGACTATCTGACATATTCAAAAAGAGGCCCATGGTCCTTATCGGTCACCTGATTATCCTTGACAGCAATATATGAATCTATTTCTACCTTTAGTCAATAAAACATAAGTATTAACAATCATATCAGAAACAACAAATCACACCAAAAACCATTTAAATGAGTCTATTCAGTCTATCTATCTAGCTGCTTTGAAAGATAAAAAAAACCATCTTATAGATAGATTCTTTTTGAAAATAATTTTATCGGATTCCTTCTATTTAAACTTTGAAGTATACAACCATAAACCTTTGAGAAAACATAACATTATCATTCACTGGCTAGAATTAACACTGACCAATCTCAAATCAAATTTTTATGCACGTCGAGTATTGCTGACCGAGATATGTGAATGATGACTGAGATTTGTGGATGATGCCTTTGTAAATGTGTAATTACATTTGCATAATCACCTGCACATTTCAGTTCTCTGGCAAAATCTACATGCATCCAAATTTACTAATATTTCTTTGTTAATATTCTTCTGAGTCAGACCCAAATGTGTCCAATCCAAAGCTTTAAGTTTTTTATATTTTGGTGTTCTTTGCCTATCTCCAACATGTATGTTGGTACTGAATCAGCTGAACGTGTAAAAATTTATGTGACACAGTCTTACGCACATGGGTGCTGGTAACCAAACTTGCCTCCAGTCAAATCGGTAAAATATTTTGAACAGGAGACCAGCCTCGTTTTGAACTCGGAAACTCCATAAAATTATCTAAAATAACTGACATCATTCAGCTCAAATATTTCCATTGACAGATTATTTTGAACAGTTTACGGAATTCACCGAGCGTATCGTATGTCAGGAGTCTATCATAATAGTGATTCTGTATTGCAGTATGTCAGTATACCAGTAATACTGTGCACCACTATCTCAATATGAAATAGATGAATTATTATTCTACAGGTATATAATGCATTTCTAAGGGAAATTGGAAGTTGTGGTGTTGGAAAAAATTATTTTCTATTTAAAAATCCCCTTTCCAAAATTAAACATCCCAAGGATTATTGGATTGAATATTTAGCACCTTTATTGTAGGTTAGCACATGATCATTAAACCTAACAGCTCACTCCTGGGATAATGGAAGGTTAACCAGTACTTGAGCACTGCCATCTCTACAAGTAACTGATAATTTTCCCACTTGAATCAGTGGCGAGAGACAAATGACAGTGAGACGCAATGTTGTATATCATCACTGAAACTGTGGCCAGACTGGGATTTTAACTCACAAACTCTAGATCCATCATATACCAGAAACAATACAGTTAATTTTACAAAACAAGAATTCTGCATTTTATAACAAATACAGCAATTTTTGTACTTGAACTTTTACAGTGTATAAAAGCATACTCTTACTCTCATTCTAACATTGTACAAATATTAAGGCATATTTTTACACTTTCAAATTTAATATTTAATATTATTTACTACACAAATGTGTTCATTGAAGTTTTAACAACTTGTTTCAAGTAATTGCCCTTTAATAAATGAAAGATTTGTCAATGTAAAATCACCCATGTTACTACTGCGACAAACAGACACACAAGTGAGCTGACCATACAACTCGTAGCTTGTCTCCAGTTTCATAAGTCTTCAGGTAGTGGAATCTATTGTCAAAGTTATACATTTGCTCAATTATTGATTAATTAGTGACATTTAATGTCATCAAGGGCTAACAAACGCACTAATTACTCTTTCCTGGGATCCTGAAAGGTAAACAGTACTACAGCACACCAATCTGATAACTTTCCCACTTGACTCAGCAGTGAGAGATGAATCACAATGAGAAACATTGTCGTATATCAATCATGACGGAGACTGTGGTCAAGCCGGGATTTGAATTCATGACCCCCTGGATTGAGAGTCAGACGTGCTATTGACAGAGCAAACTGTCAAAACTGCAAAAAGTCATGTAAGAATGGCTCATTTTATAAACAAATTTATGTTTTAAAGAAAACAAGTTATTTCAAAACAGTACAATTCATGTCAGAGTGAATTCTGTAAGCATAACTAAAAGGTTCTTTGTTGTTTTGTTTTAAATTGTCTTACACAGAAAAATAGATTTCATCTAAATACAGTTACAAATTAAATTACACTTGTACTAAGTTTCTATCAGATTGTTTTCACTTAGAAACTTTTCCCCATCTCTTCAAATTTGTCTATATAATACCTGTAAAGTTTGCTTCTAAAACTGCCCTGTAGAAATACTTCAAAGTTCCATTATTTACTCCCTGGCCCCTCGGCATTCATGTTTCAGTTGACGCTGTGTATCTGCAACACATTCAGGAAATAAGATTAAAATTCAAATACAAGTATATAAAATACAAAATGATAGATACAAGGCCTATACAAGATTATATTTAAGAAAACTTCATAGTTTCCATGTGCACATCACTGCTACAATAACCATTTAACAAGTCTCTAAAAATAATTGACAGTGAAACTTTATTAACCCACAGTTGTCTCAGATAAAGAAACTGCTTAAAGGGACATATTGACATTTAATACCCAATGTGGTGGTGTAAATAAACATTACCAACACACATATATAAAATATAACTTTCACATCAGGGAAGTATACAATTATATTACCACCTTATTATATGTGTCAGTTTTTAGAAACGACATCATTTGATTTGTTTTTCCTTTATTATCCCCATCAACAACTGTAAATTGTGTCAGTGACAAAAATTGTGTACAAGTACATATTTCAAGATTCATGTAAACACTTACACATAGGCAGTGTCAAACATTTAAAATAATTTACATACTAGTATTTAATTAATCTATTATGTGAAGGTACCTAACGAATCTGGGACATAATGCCAACAACTAAATGGAAACAAAATTAGATCACCAAGGTGCAACGGTTCAACTGTTTTCAGAAAGTTTGTTCACCTTTGCCATAACCTTTTTTATTTATCATTGTATTTTAATAATTATCAGGGAGCCTTTGTCGCTATATATTTGCAGTAATTTTGCAAAATTCTGATAATTTTCCATTAATATGGTAACTATGGAAACGTTGATTTACGTCGTCGAGGCAGTTATTACTTTTTTTCTACCTCTACTATTCAAACAAACGTAGTGTTGCCAAAACGAGTTCTATTTTTAAATAAAAAAATATCAATGTGTGTTGTATCGCATGCTTGTTTCCATAAAAATTGCTTCAATTATACACATCTCAAAAATACATCAATATTATGATGTTACTGTATGCCATTTTGTTTGGAGCAAAATGACGGGGCACCTGAACAAGTGATTAAAAATAGATGACATGATTTGCGGGTGTCCCTCAAATCCTCGAATTCAAAGAGCATAAAATTATTATCTCCCTTTGCCACATAATGTTAGCAATTTCAAAAATCTGATAATGTTTTGCAGAAATGTCGTGACTGATCACGTTAGGTATAATGTCAGCTTTAGGTTCTGGTAATTTTAGAAATATTTTGTAGATTTATATTAATTGGAACTGTATATTTGTAAATTTTCTTCTGTGAACACGTGAACGTTGATATTTAAATTGAGTTTAAAGTAAAGAAAAATGTGGGTAGTTTCAGCATATAATTTTCTTTGACAGTCATATCATGATTTAAATATAGTATTGAAAACAACAATTTGGATAAATTATGTGTTATTATTTAATATTTGAAATATAGTTGACAAGATGCACTTTTCTAGATATTTGAAGGCTATCATAGACTGCATTTATTTATCATATTGTCATGTTCTCTTGGATGGATTGAATAGCTTTGGCTTGACAATGCCATTATTGTATGTTATGACAGTCAGCAATCATTTTAAAAGAAGAGAAAGATATTTAAAATAATTTTTTAAACTAATCGTGCATCCACACTGCCACAGATTCGACAGAACAGAAATGATAGTCAATTAATAAAAAGACTAAAATACAACATAATAAGTTGGTCATACTGATAGACGTCATTTCTCCCTGGAACTCTCTCACTTCTCCCAATCTTATTCAAACTCTAATACTTGTGATAAGAACATGTATACATAATGTTAAGGGGAACTAACCATACATAAAAATTAATACATTTAATTATATGTATGTGTATGCAAGATATTACATAATTAATATTATTCTGCAAATTTAAATGTATTATGATAAAAATCTCGACAAATGAACCTTTGATCAGGGCAAGTTATTTTTCTTTATATAAGTGCTGAGCTTAATTTGCAATCAAACTAAAATAAATTAGTATAATCAGTTTTTTAATGATCGTTTTTAAAACATGATACCACACAATATACATCACATCTCTGTACGAGGGTAGATTAGCACATGGAGAGGCTGTAGGATAAAATTTCTGTACCCTGTAAATGACTTTTAATCTATGTCTGGTATTAAAAAAAAATTAGACACACCTGACAATTCAGTACTTTACTTCAACTGTGTTTCATCAGGACATACAGCAGGTGTCTTCTTGTCCTTACTATATAAGCAGCTCCAAGCCGACAGAAATATGCCTGCACACCAAAGCCTAAAATAGAAATAAAAGTAACTCATTGTGAAGACAATTACAATGGCAATCGCATCATGGAAATGATGAATGCATTTTATTACTGTACCAAGGATTTAACCACAATTTGCAATGCGTAGCAACCAAATTAAGAAAGTTGATTTACATTGATTGTGAAACAAACAATCATCATCTGGTCAACCTTGAATACGAATAACTATTCAAGACAAGACTCAGGAAAAATCTTTATAAATACTTTTATAATATCCTATTTTAACAATAGGCCCAAGAGGACGTGAATCGCTCTACTTGCAAAAAATGGACAAATAAACATTTCAGAGGCAATGTTTTTTTAAGTTCCTCTTCAACAAATATTTTAGGAGAACACCATGCAATGCTACATGCAAAATATCTAAAGTCTAGGCTTTGAACTTTCGGAGAACAGTAAAGTTTCACTTAAAATCGGATTATAATCCCTATTTGTGGTTGAATCACACTGGTTCAAGAACTTGTCCATGATCTTGTGGTAACATAACTGCTGTGCGAGATTAGTTAAGATTCAATGAAAAATGGGGTTGTTATTGTATTGCATATACAACATATTCCCTATATAACTGTATATGAAACAGTGACCCCTGTGGCGACCCCAAATCTGACCCCAGGGACCTGATCTCAACAAACTTTTTATGGGACCTCTATGCAATGCTAAATGTAAAATATCTAAATTCTAGGTCTTGAATTTTTAAGAGAAAATGTTTTTCCAAGTTTTGCTTAAAATGTGCTTATAATCCCCATGGCAGGAGCTTTTCTGGTTGAATCACGTTGGTTCAAGAACTTGTCCATGATTTTGTGATTACATAACTGCTGTTCAAGTTTGGTTAAGATTTGATAAAAAATGAAGGTGCTATTGGGTCTACAAGACAAGAGTTGTCAGAAGACAACAAAGCTTGTCCCTGGGTGTCTAAGTCGAAAAAGGTCCATAACTGTGCCAAAATGCAATCCAGAGTTATGGTTCCTGTCTGTGTGTTCCATTAATGATGGTAAACACACATGGGAAGTTTCATTCACTACCAATGAGTGGTTGCAAAGATATCTTAAACTTAAAAACACAAAAATTTAATCTGGGTGTCTACAGATGCCGCCGCCGCCGGGGTCATGGCAATAGCTCTCCTTGGACTTCGTTCCAGCAAACTAAAAAAAGTTATCGGAAGGACAATGAAAGGACAGGCGACAGACAATTTACTATGAGATAAGCCCCACTGGGCTTTGGCCAGTAGAGCCAAAGTCCTGTGCTGGGCCTCAATACATCCTGGACCCTCCATTTGAACAAACATGAAACACCTATTCATAGTGATAAGTTTTACCAAATAAATACAAATTTGGCTGACAGATTTTGAGAAGAAAATAAATTTCTGTATGTTTAAACTGATAAGACTCCACGGTGGGTCAGATTTTCACCCTAAGGATTGAATAAAACCTAGAAGAATATCATTACGTCAATACTTTGTTGTAGTTCCAATGAAGACAATTTTTGAAATTTAAAAAAGAAAAACATACTTAAAACAAGAAAATATCAGTTGAACCGATGGATGCTCCCCAAGTGAGTGTTTGACTCTGTACAGGCTACTTGGTTGAAAAATACCAAACTGCAAAGCAGAAACAATAATCTATGTGGCTCTGCACTTCACAGAACGCATTCGCAAATCATTGAACCGGTTAAAAATATTTAAAGGCGTTATATCAGTGTTTTCTCCAGAGCGTTTCTTGCGTTTTTGACGCAATTAAATCTCATTTGACGCAATCAAATTTGTTCAGTGCGTCCACTTTGACGCAACCTTAAAAATACAGAAATTCAAATTACGCCTATTTGTTTCGGCAAGCTGGTTTCAGAGTTATTTTTACAATGCCAGCTGTTTTGACATATCACGTGGTCTGATTCAGGGAAATCCTGGTCACGCGGTTCTACTAAGTTATGTAAATGCTTTTATTGGTTATTTACGCTGTGTTGATGCACTCACATAGATGATTATGATCGAATACATAATTTTCAGCGAAGCAATAGTGTAGTTTAAAGACAACAACTGTGAAAACAAACGTACGCTGCAACAATAGCACTTGCATATACCCAGTTTTAGGTTGTTTGTATATAAAGATAAAATGTGTAAAGCCTGAAAGTTTTCAAAAAAATTATTTAAAATGTATCTGAAACACTTTTTATTTTAGTTTTCTGTAAGGAATCGAGGCGCGCATGCGCGACATTTTAATACCAGTTTAAACATCGGCCAGTCCAAGTTTTACATTTAAAAAGTTCATGGCTAAAGGTCCATAATCATTAAAACAACTACTAAGATTCTAGTTGTTGTAACTTGTTGCCAGAATTGAAACAAAGTTAAATTGTTTTGAAGTTATTAACTCAAGTTGCAGTTTTGATGGAGAAATTTGAGTGAAACAGGAAGAAAAACTGTTTTAGTAAAATATTATATTTTTTTAACTCCATTTATACATTTTGATTAAGTTTAAAACTAGTCAATTGATGACGCCCGGATTTTGAAAATGACCCCCAGATTTTTAGTCAGTGGGTCATCAATGACCCCCAAAAAACTGGAGCTGGAGAAAACACTGGTTATATGTATTAAAAAGGCCAAATTATGCATTTTTTGATAATTCAGGGGCCATAACTCAGACTGTAATTGACCAATTTGGCTGGTTCCAGAACTTAAGACAGTTCATTCATAAAATTACAACCAGAGGTTTCAAAAATATAAAAATACGGATTTCTAATAATCATAAACAAGCATAGGGATGCGATCAGCCATGTTTGTTTACAGCGAATGACACGATGACAGGTTGGCGCGGTATGTTGACCCCCGGTGACATCATTACGCCCCATATAGATTGGCAAATTTATTTCAGGTGCGCCGATAAGATTTTACCTGTGTAACTGTGCTATATGGCAACCAATGTTGGTGTGCACTGGCGGATTATATTTAGAAAACCAATTTGAATTGATTAAGCATAAATTATTTTTGCATTAAAGTTACCCTTTACGGAAAATTGTTACTATATTTAGCACATATTGCTGATCTGAAATTCGTTTGTGTTGTGTGATTTGACCTGAGGGGAAAACACAGCTGCGTGCCAATAAACAAGTTAATTACCTCGTTATTTGAGAGAAAGGACAGTGACACTGATTGGCCAAGATATTTTAGCTGTTGAAGTTTATTAAAGGAGGTTAAATATATGGAGAATTTAAGAAGTTTGCCAATATTTTAAGACTTTTGTCAAATGGAATTTCTTTGCGCCACTTTTATTTTTTTGTGCGAATGTTGCCAATGGCAAAGTCCAGCGCCAGCCTTGAATATTAATTCATGACAAATTAGAGGTATCACCGAACACAACTCATGAATGCCTTCAAAACGCCGCTTTTACAGCGATGTACCGAAGTGTTCATAAAAATGTAGGATTAACAACTTACAATTTTAAAGAGAAAAGCAGTAACTCTGCATGGAGTTAAGCCAGCAGCACAGTGAGACATGGAATGGTATTTCTCAACCATTCTTAAGAATATTCTTACAACTTGAACTCAAGAATGAATATAGAAACAAACACTTTGACACCATTTTTCAAGGCCATAATTTGCAAGCATGCAGGAACACCTAATATATATTAGATGACATACATTATGGTATTTAAATCATTTGATTTTTTAGATATTCAAACTGTTTGTTTAAGCATTGCTGTAGTGTAGTGGATAGATTGTTGGCCACTCACAACCGAAGAAGCAGGTTTAATCCCCAGCTCAATGCAATGCCTCTCAAAAAACATCACACAGTAATGGACCTTCCCAGTAAGCGGAGTTGAAAGCGGTTATTACAAGTTCTGAGCTTTCTTCACAATGACACTCAGGCATAATAAGCCTGGCAAAGATCTGTTAACATGACAAACAAAACCACAGACATTGTGAAGGCATGAAATGTGTCAAGTCTCAAAAGATACTACTTACCAAAGATACCTGTGAATGGAAGAGAAGTTCAAGTAAACTGTTTATGTAAACTGTTTGGGCAAACTAAGTACATGACATAACCAGTCGTCACCATTCCCAGAAATACCAATGTGACCAGTGCTCTGAAAAGAGTTGAAATCCAGAAGGGATTATAATAAAGCATACATTGTCATAAAATCCACAAACAAAAACTAGTCACATATAATAAACATTATTTCTATAACATAATATGAATGTGTTTATGAAGTTTAGTCACCATAACACAAGTAGTTTGTTCTAAAAGAGATAAGAAGCTGAATTTTAACAGGTGGATGACGACACTAAGCCACGGTCATGACAATAGCTCTTCATTTTTTGCCCCAAAAAGACAAGCTTATAAAATGCATTAAATATCAGACGGAATCAACTTATAACTTGCATATATATAAAAGCAGGTGCAGACGTGGACATATGACACTGAATATCGATAATGTTCAAGTCAATGATTTTATTTTTTTATATAAAAACCAGTACCTGTTTTACAGAGGAAATCTGCATATTTGCCTAATACACATAAAGTTGTTGGTACTTTTTAACAACTTGCTCCGTATGTTATTTTCCATACGGTTTCTCTGGTTTGCTGCATAACGACAAAATCTGTATCTTTCTTACTGCACATACAGCTGTTGATTATACTCGCTCCATATTTTATTTTCCATACTGTTTCTGTGGTTTGCTGCATAACAACAAATTCTGCATCTTTACCTACTGCACATGAAGTTGTTGGTTATACTTGCTCTATATTTTATTTTCTATATGGTTTCTGTGGTTTGCCTCATAACAACAAGTTCTGCATCTTTACCTACTGCACATGAAGTTGTTGGTTATACTTGCTCCATATTTTATTTTCCATACTGTTTCTGTGGTTTGCTGCATAACAACAAATTCTGCATCTTTACCTACTGTACATGAAGTTGTTGGTACTTCTTAACAATTTGTTCTATATTTTATTTTCCATACAGTTTCTGTGGTTGCTGCGTTACAACAAAATCTGCATCTTGACTTCAGACTCAACTCCCACCTTCGTCCATGATCTGTATGTAATATGAAAATTTTAAAATCAGCATGAAATTTTGTGAAATATAGTCCAAATTCTCTTCTTTTTTTTTTAAGTCTTAATTTGTACATGATTAAAAGGTAAATATTATACAACATTCATGTCAAGTAAATATGACCAGTGTTATACATATTTGTCTTTTTTAAAATTTTGAAACTCATAATTGGTCATTTTTTGTGCATCAACTTTCACATCTTCGCTATTTTTTGCTACCTGAAATAAATCATTTTTAAAAATATAAAACCTAAACCAAGGTCACTTTAGTATTCAAATTTTAAACTTTGTAATTTACATGTTTATCTTGCCGATATTTATTTTTTATTCACAAAAACTTTTTTTATTTAAACTAATAACAGACCAATTAATCCTAAAATGCATGTGCTCCACATACCCTCATATCAATCTATAGTACAGTAGTTATTTGTACCTGTTTGTATATGTTTTGTTGCAATCTTCACATATGGATGTAAGATACACATATTATTATGCACAAGTCGTATTTCCATGGTAAATTTAAAATTTGCGCCAAGATGAATAAAATGGCTGACCGGAACCCGAAAATTATATTTGGAACCCTGGGACATAGGACGCGTTCGTTTCATTGTCCAGAATATGTTCCAGCAGAACAGTCATCAATCGAATGCAAAGGAACAGAAAATGTGAAATCAAAATGGCGCAGCCAAATCAAATAAATGATTTTTTAAAATAATTGTTGTGTAACTTAATATTTGTAAGCACTGGACATGCGCACTTCCAATGTCCAATGGTTCTCAATTAGTATTGATGAACCACTCACCATTGTTTGAAACTTGCCCAAAGAAAAGAAAAACAACACATATGATAGATCTATTCTACATTGGTGCTAAAAAATGCAGCATCAACTGTAACTATAAACATCACAACCACATTTTTGTTATTTCAATTGATTTTAGGATACAAAAACAAAATTATTTGAGATTGAATCGATCTATAAATTGTTTGATATAGTGCCAGTGTTATAACAGCCGTGTATATGTATATGTTGTTGATAACAAATATACGCGATTCATAACTGAAGAATATGCAAAATGTAAATACGAGAAAAACATTATTCGTATTAAAAATTATGTATGTTTTGTTATCTAAACTAAATGCTATGTTTACAATATGATCTATTTTTGTATTTTGCTATAAAATAGATTCCATATTAGCAATATGATAAGATGTGTTTATTTTTAATATGAGTACACCCATGTAAATCCATGTATGCGTCAGTGTGAGATATAAGCTTTAATTATTTATGTAATAATTTTATATAAACTTAACTACTACAATCATGTTTTGATTATCCGTCCAATATTACAAATAGTGTAATAAATTCCAAGGCTGCGTTCAGTTTGGTTAAACGTTAACTAACATATTTTTCTGGACACTGGCTCACTCTCAAATTAGCACACAACACGCAACACATTTAGGGAACCAGGTGTTAAACGTGTTTGCTTTTTAACGGTGCTGAACGCAGCCCAGTTACATCACCCAACAAAAAATAGAATTAGATATAACATGTATTCAGGCCAAAATAAAGATATTAACATTCGCCCTATTAAAAATGTTGTTGATGTTTTAAATCAGGTTTCTGAGACAATTTAGAAAGAAGATGTAAAAATGAAAATAACATAGATCTAATTCTAATAATTGTTTAAGACATTTGTTCTAGACTTTCCTGAAAACGTAAACGTAAAGAGTAGATATCCAGTTATACTATATTGGATTGGAATAGGGGTGCATTGCAGGATGTTCACAAATTTCGATAACCACAATCTGAGATGGTAAACATACACGAGTGTGTGTATATATATATACATAATAAATTATATACATGTTTATTGCCTTATACTAGGCGGGCTGCAAAACTCTCATCGATTTCAGAGAGACACATAACACATTATCATATAATATACATATATGTGTCCAAACTCTTGAAGACAAATTATTCAGTTAGCAACATCCTACATAAAACAATCAGCAAAGACAATAAGAAACCAATGAGTAGATATAATTTTATGAGCATTATTGCAATTCATCCTTTTTTCCGTAGAAAAATAAGACTAATTTACTTACTGGCAACACATTATATATTGGATAGAATTAACTTCTGGGTGTAGTAAGTGTACGTTCATTTTGCATATTATTTGTGAATTTCTGTTTCTTTATTAAATCTGTATGTTAATGTGTTGTTTTTGTACTTGGAGAAAGAGACTGGAAACTTCCTGTTGAGATCATGTAAATATTTTGTGTTGATACACCGGAAAACAACAATTGCTTGATTAATTGTGCCATTCATTCATTTATTTATTAAAAAATAAATCCTCCATCCATCCATCCATCCATCCGCCCATCCATCCATCCATCAATCCGTTCATTCCGATTTATTCATTCATTTGTCTATAATACATGAACTGTGTTTATTTTTTTCTACTATTATACATACTAATATTGGCGTGTTCAATAAGTACCATTTTTCAATAACATTCCAATATTCCATGTAATAAACCACACTAACGTTTATAATTTATTTTGTATATTTATATATATAATTGTCATGCTTCACGTGTGATCCTTGACAGTGAAATGTTTGATATATTAAACAGTTCAGAAAGCATTGTGTTCTTTGTTATGTTATGTTTTGAGTATGCGTGTTCTTGACCCTTAACCTCTTTTTGGTATCGAAAACTTTATTGAAGACAATAAATTGATTCATTTCTATACAGGATTGTGAAACTATTTAAATTTCATGATTGCTCTTAACACACTTGGTCCTGCGGCATACTGCTTAAATTATATGTACCATCAAATTGAAAATGTGTCAATTGAAAATCAGTTTTTCATGACTTTAATGAAACTTCGAAGAAATTTAACTCATTTTGAATTGTCATGCGTGTTTTGTGTATCAGAGAACAGTGAGAAATATATTGTTTACTTGGATAGTATTCATGTCGAAACAGCGGCGTGAGTATAATATATGGCCATCACAGAATCGTGTGAGATAGTTTCTACCATCTGACTTCAAATCCAAATTTTCAACCACTCACGTTATAACTGATGGATAAAAAGGACAAAGGCACTAAAGCTCAGAAGGCTATTTTTTCAACATACAAACACAAACCTACGGTAAAAAAACTAATCGATGCCACACCAGGGAGCTTAGTTTCATATGTTTCTCCAGGATTTGCAGAGTCGACAAGTGATAGATAAATTGTTGAACGTAGTCTATTATATAGCATGTCAATATTAAGAAAGCTGCACGTATGAACAAATACAATTAAATAAATAAATAAAGATAAATAAAGTTGAACGCGTAAAGCCGGACCGAGTTTATAATTAATATAATTGATTAATATTATATACTGTAGTAACTACAACTAAATAAAAAGTTAGCTTATATAATAAAATAGTAATGCACAGGTTATGCCGGGGAAAGATTAAAATGTTTTACGGCGCATCTACACTCAGTGGGAAATTAATGTAGATGTGTTTAATGGGATAATGGTAATGTTGGATTACTTGTTTAACTTCTGTAACATTGTTAAAATGGGCGTTAATATTTTTTTTTAGTAGAACACAAACAAACAACGGCGGTGGTTAATGATCTTAAGTTTATTAATTATCGATATGGTCTCTTATTGATTTTTACACCTTGGCCATTATATATGTATTTGCTTAGTGCTTTATCTGATATTGATTTTATAAGGCGGAGATTTGTTTTATGGCTGATAAGCGGGATATATTTATATCATTTAATTATATTATATATTGATGAAAAATGAACACGGTGAAATAAATAATAATAAAAAATCCCCTCTCACTGTTAAATAATTAAAAGTAAAACAGTGGCTTATGATTTCAAGTTGACTGATTATCGATACACCATAACGATCTATATTGATTTTCACAGCATGGCTCTTGATTTTCCCAGCATGGTCCTTTTGTCACCCTGGTAACTGGCCACGTGTTTCTATGTTTTGGGCACGCTTATATGGCGGTGACTGTGTTTTATGGCTCTTCCTTTCTTTTTCATGACTTTAATTGTTCAAGAAGGATAGTTTTGATGCATACAAGACTAATTAGCCTTTTTTAAACAATGTATAATAAGTGTATGTAAGGTTTGATGCTTTCATTATATTGGATTATTTTCTGTTTCATGACCTGAATTGACCCTTGAATTCGTGGTAACATAATCAAGTCCGATAAGTCGATCTCTGGCATGAATGAGCCACTGGTATGGTAAACTTTTAATATTGGGAATTTATTAGCCACTGGTAAGGTGAACTTTTAATATTGGGCATATATTTACCGCTGGTATGGTGAACGTTTAATATTGGGAATTTATTAGCCACTGGTAGGTGAACGTTTAATATTGGGCATTTATTAGCGACTGGTATGGTGAACGTTTAATATTGGGAATTTATTAGCCACTGGTATAGTGAACGTTTAATATTAGGAATTTATGGTGAACTTCCGATATTGGGCATTTATTAGCAACTGGTATGGTGAATTTAATATATTGGGGATTTATTAGCCATTGGTATGGTTAACTTTTAATATTGGGCATTTATTTGCCACTGGTATGGTGAACGTTTTATATTGGAAATTTATTAGCCACTGGTATGGTGAACGTTTGATATTGGGAATTTATTAGCCACTGGTATGATGAACATTTAATGTTGGGCATTTATTAGCCTATGGTATGGTGAACGTTTAATATTGGGACTTTATTAGCGACTGGTAACGTGAACTTTTAATATTGGGCATTTATTAGCGACTGGTATGGTGAACTTTTAATATTTGGCATTTGTAAGCGACTGGTATGGTGAACCTTTAATACTGGGAATTTATTAGCAGCTGGTATGGTGAACTTTTAATACTGAATTCTCAGTAGTTACGCCAGTTTCTATGAGTATGTTAACATCACTCGATCACGTAATAGTTTAGCTTTCTTTCGGTCGATGTATGTTTCACTAAAAAAAACAGTTATTAATTTAGTAAAAATTGTGGTTGTGATTCACTGTTGGTGATTTTCTTTCTCTTAAAGCGACTAATAACACGTCTATTTTCTATTTTAATAAGTGTATGTTTTAAGAGTAAAATAACACTCCCAATGGGTTTTTTTGCAAGTTCATCCTATGTTTAAACGAAGACACGCGATTTCAAATGATTAATAACCTTTAAACAAATGTAATTATTCGATTCAAAACAGTAAAAAATGCGTATGATTTTTCCGCGTGTGAATCTCATGACCCCCACGGCAGATCCACACGCGTGGACTATCGGGAGTGCGTGTGAATTTAACGTGACACTGGTCAACCTATGCCGAAAAAAAGCTCGGAGTCGTTTTTGAGCAAAAAATGAATATTTGTTGAGCATGTTTCAACCTACCGGACAGGTCAATACCCGTAGTATATGATATGTTTAATTTCTGGGGACTGTAGGCATTGGAAATCCCTAAGGAATAATGTAAATATCACCTCCATAGTGCTAGGAATAAGGTGTCAGGGATACGTGGAACATGGTAAAAATTTTGAAAAAATCATATTTGCCGGTATGCGATTTTTAAAAAAAAAAATACTTATTGGAACCCATCAATCAGGGTACCAGAGTGTACCTAGATGTCCCCTGTACGAATTGAACAACTACCAACAACCACCCATGCATGTTCGAACCCCGTGCGCTACAGCAAAAAGAGTTTAAATAAAATTATTAATGCATATCCGTGCAATTCAACCAAACTCGTCATATTTGGTCGATTATAGGTGCCATGATCAAACCCCTTGCCCAGAGGCCATTTCTTGTTGGAATTTGATGATCTTGGTGTCGTTGGGCAGGTATTAAATAGATCTTAAGGTTGTCGTACCTCACTGACCCATGGGCACTCGGTCTATGTCATTCCTGGGGCCTAGAACTGAGGTGGTCACCCTGGCAGGTGCGCCATTCTAAGAACCATGTGCAATGGGTTCATCTTCATATATATTGTACGGAATTTAATTCTGAGCAACTTTTGTCTTTAAACTATATGGCTAACTCAAACCGTTTAGCCAGTAGAGCCTTAACCCCAACTCAGAAACGGTCAGCCGGAGGGCCAAAAAGGGCTTGAACCTTAACCGAGAGACCATTTCCTGTCCGATTTTTTCAAGTTGGGTATCGTTGGAAAGGTCTTCGCGAGCCTGATAAAGTGGCATCGAGTTTTGTTAAAAAATCTCAAACCCGTGCACGTGCATGTGCAAAAATAGAAATGAGGGACCTAGAGAAATACATTTGATTAGCTCAATCTCGTCAAATAAAGGCTAGTAAATAACTTATACTTTTTCGTATAGCTCGGGTAAAAAATTGGTAACCCGTGCAAGCAAATGAGAGGCACGTGCATTTATTTATTTTTCATATATGTTGTAGAACACCTTATTCTGGGCAACTTTTGCTCTTAGAGTGATCAGCTATCTGTCTTCGTTTAGTCCGAAACTGCCCGTGCCAACACGTACCACTCCCAAAAATGCCGCCAATTTGGGGTGCCATGTTCAAACCCTGGTACAAACGTCATTCTTGTGACGTTTTTAACCCAGACACAGAGTTCGACAGGTATTGCGTAGCTCTTGAGTTTTTTTTATAGAAAATATGATCACCTGGGGTCGCCAGCGGGCCTCGAACTTAGGTTATGTTGTAGCACATGCCGGAAAATGAGAGCCATGTGCATTGAGATCATGTTGATATATGTTGTAGAGAATTTAATTTTAAGCAACATTTGTTCTTAGAGTGATAAGCTATCTGTCTCCCTGCATACCCGTGCAATTCCACCGAATTTGACAAATTTAGGTGCCATGTTCAAACCCCTGCCCAGAGGCCAATTCTTGTCGGAATCTGATGATCGTGGTGTTGTTGGACAGGTATTGATTAGATATTAAGGTTGCCTTACCTCACTGACCCGAGAGCACTCGGTCGAGTTTTGTTGATAAATCTGAAGCACGTGTGCATACGCTTTTTGTCCGCAACGCTTTTTATCCGCAGAAAAAAAGAAAATCGTCGACCTTTGTCCGCATGACACTTTCTATCCGATTGTTGTAATACAGTTTCATTTTAAAAATGTTTGGATTACAGTGAGGCAGGGTAGACTGCGTAAAGTGAATCACGGGGTAAGTAGGAACAAGGACAGTAACTGATATATAGAAATATTCATATTTAATTATTTGACGAAGAATAGATAGACACCATCGTTATAAGTGATCAACAAATATTGGAATGATGGCAGATGAAAAGTGCTAACGATATTTATTAAAAAAAAATAGTTTTCATTTCGTCAATAGTGTTTTCACCGTTTTAGCTGTGCAAGCGTTGAGTATCAATTATATGAAATAAAGTTATCTTTAATTTTAGTTTACACGAATTAAATCTGCATATAATATATATTTTGTTCAATCTAATGTCACAGATAATTTGTGGTCGAGGCAAGTTAGAGCAAAGTGGTGGAGGCATGTTGTAACAGTATTTCAACTCAGTAAATATATATTCCATTTATTTTTTTCATATTCATGTAATGAACTTAAACAGTTGTAGATGTATTTCAATCGTAAGCACGTTATATACATGTATATGCATGTTCTAAGCGCATGCTGATATACAGAAATCTAGACCGTGGTGACTCAACCATCCACTTCAAGCGACCAATAGTGAACGCATTTTATTTAAAACATTCTGAAGGACAGATGGAAGATGTTCATATTAAGGCATATTTCAAAAGAGATCGTGCCTTTATTATAGCAATTTTACGGCTGTTATTGGTGGTTGTAAATGTAAAATTGAAAATACAAGCAGTTAAAAGTTAGTTTGATATTCGTTTTCTATCTTTGATATTTAAAGGAGAAACTCTTCAAATTGGAGGTTAGGGTTAGGGCCAGAATTAGGGTTAGTGTTAGGTTCATGATGAATATCGAATATCAAAGATGAATATCAAACTAACTTAACTCTACCGAAAGAAAAAAAACACTATATTACCTTCAGATCGTCAGTTTCTGGATGACCATGGGATTCATTTACAAAATAAAAGGATTATAAGTATATGAAAAAGGTATAGTTATGTTGTTTTAACTTGAATATAGCAATTAAAATATAAACACTATTCCCCTCAATGACGTTACTGTCTCCATAGTAACTAGTTTCCTTTAAGAATTTCCAGACTTTTAAGTTCATTATTCCCTTTGCACTGACTCGTATAATATTTCTGATTGACTTGATATGGACGTAAATTGACTGCTTTGTGGTTCTTTAATTTTTCATGAACTATGTATGCTCAATTTAAACAAAATTATATTTCCATTAAGTGTTTGTTTAATAATTTGAAGAAATGTTCTTTTCAAATAGTGAATGCTAGATGCACACTTGTTTTTAAATATTTTAGAATAATCGAGAGCGCTGTCCTTCCGACAGCTTCTTTTACATTTTCCTCGGTTTCGTTTATTTATATATAACAGATAATTTGGTATTTTTTCTATTTGTTTCCATGGTGAGATCACGGGGGTTGACATGTGTACAAAATTTCGTGTAGTTGTAGTATAGTAGTACATGTATGTAGTGACTCTGACAGGTCTTTACAAATGTGCTTCTCTTTTTGCGAGGAATTGATGCGCATGAAAATCTATAGGAAACGTCCATTTTCAACATGATAAATGTATTTTTTAAGAAATTATCTTTTGCAGTACATGTCCAGAATAAGTGATTAATTGCTAACAATCAATTCATAATGAGCTACAGATAGCTTTACTTATTTTTAAATATTTTCTTCTTGTTAAAATCCTTTGATTAATTCTGGCTTGAAACCATTGTAAGTTTAAACTATATTGATATTCCATGTTTCTCTGAAAAAGAATATATTTGCTCCCACTTAAATTTAAATTGTACAATGCTTGATCATTTTTAAATGTACTAGCCTGAAAATGTTTTTATATTAACAAAAGTCCACCGGTGCAAACTTTTCCAAACTTTCTCCATTACCTTTTGTGTGTTTTTCTTGTATTTCTCTAACACAGTGTTGTTATTATTTCTGGTTCCTTGGAGTCATGAAACACATTCAATGTTGCTCGAAAATGGAATATCGTTTAAGCCGATGTTTCGGAGCGTTAGCGTTATTGCATATTTCATCACCATCGTAAACAGAGTTCGGTATTTTCTTCTTTTTGTTGCATTCTGTTATTTATTGCTATTATCAATGAAAGGGAGGTAGCTCTTACTGTCCTGTTCAATAAGAATGTTTCATCTGACGGTTCTTATACCATATATGCTCAAAGTGGACTTATGGCATACTTGATGAATGAAATGTACAAAAGTAAGGCATATTTACATCACCATTTTGATTTAAACAGTTTATTAGCCTAAAAATTTATTGTTTATTTGGAATGCACCATATTAGTTACAACCTTACTGAAACCAGACTATATATTACACAGCGGGTTTATGTTAAATTTTGTCAATATTATATATTACACAGCGGGTTTATGTTAAATTTTGTCAATATTATATATTACACAGTGGGTTTATGTTAAATTTTGTTAATATTATAAATTACACAGTGGTCTGCATGCTATATGTTGTTAATACTATATATTACACAGTGGTCTGCATGTTATATGGTGTTGAAATTATATTTTACACAGCGGTCTGCATGTTTTATGCTGTTAATATTATATATTACACAGTGGTCTGCATGTAATGTGTTGTTTATATTATATAAAACACAGTGGTCTTCATGTTTTATGATGTTAATATTATATATTAAACAAAGGTCTGCATGTTATATATTGTTAATATTTTAAAATACACAGTGGTCTACATGTTATTTGATGTTAATATTATATATTAAACAAAGGTTTGCATGTTATATAGTGTTAATATTTTAAAATACACAGTGGTCTACATGTTATATGATGTTAATATTATATATTAAACAGTGGTCTGCATGTTATATGCTGTAAATATTATATATTACATTGTGGTCTGCATGTTATATGTTGTTGATATTTTATAGTACAAAAGGGTCTGCACGCTATATGTGTTTAATATTATATGTAACACAGTGGTCTGCATGTTATATACTGTTAATATTATATAATACTCGGTGTTGTGCATGTTATAAGTTGTTCATATAATATATTTTACAGTAGTCTGCATATTATGTGCTGTGAATATAATATATTACACAGTGGTCGGTCTGTATGTTATATGCTTGGATATTATATAATACACAGTGATCTGCATGTTATATGTTGTTAATATTATACATTACACAGTGGTTTGCTTGTTAAATGGTATTAGTATTAATGCTGTTAATATTATATATTGCACAGTGGTCTGTATGTTATATGCTGTTAATATTATATATTACACAGTGGTCTGCATGTTATATGCTGTTAATATTATACATTACACAGTGGTTTGCTTGTTAAATGGTATTAGTATTAATGCTGTTAATATTATATATTGCACAGTGGTCTGCATGTTATATGCTGTTAATATTATATATTACACAGTGGTCTGCATGTTATATGCTGTTAATATTATACATTACACAGTGGTTTGCTTGTTAAGTGGTATTAGTATTAATGCTGTTAATATTATATATTGCACAGTGGTCTGCATGTTATATGCTGTTAATATTATATATTGCACAGTGGTCTGTATGTTATATGCTGTTAATATTATATATTAAACAAGGATCTGCATGTTGTATGTTGTTAATATTACATATAGCACAGTGGTCTGCATGTTATATGCTGTTAATATTATATATTAAACAAGGGTCTGCATGTTATATATTGTTAATATTATACATTTAACAAGGGTCTGCATGTTATATGCTGTTAATATTATATATTAAACAAGGGTCTGCATGTTATGTGTTGTTAATATTACATATAAGACAGTGGTCTCCATGTTATATATTGTTTATATTATCTAATACACAGTAGTATGTATGTTAAAATTAGTAAAACATAAACAAACTGCTTATTTTGACATTGAATGATTCCAAGACAACCTTATTAATTCTCATATATACTGCATAGTTTTAACCCCTGATGGCGGAAAACTTGAATTTATTTTCACACTTATAAATTTTATGTTATATAAAGTCATCTCGAACATGAACGTCACTTGCCGCAGGGGTTAGAATGTCGATGTTTCATTGACATGGATTTAACATGAACTTCCTGTTCATTTTCAACTTTCTGTGTTGAACGAATGTACTTGCAGTAAAAATGGTAATCTCACGTTTTATCGTATATTTACCCTCGAGACATTTTTACCTGACTTTCAATCACGTAGATGACTTTTATTTCAATGCAGAGGTCACTCCTAGAAACATGGCGTTTGCGGTCTCTAGAGGTACCTACAGGGTTGTGACCATGTTCTGTTATAAGTATTTATGTCTCTGATCTGATTTGTTGACTTGCTGTGCATTGGTTATATGATTTGTTGTTTTTAAATCATCAAATTAGATAAACAACTTCGGTACAAATATTTATTTGCATTGGCTATAATTTAATGTGAACTATTTCACGACCGTGGCAATACAGCGTTGAAATACCTTATAAAATACTTAAACTAGCAAACATTCTTAACATAAAACAAATTGAAGGAGTATGTTCATATACGTGTTGAGGTCGGACACGGACAAACGTGTGTCCATATATGCAGACAATGCTTCCTGTAGGTTGGAGTCCAGTGAGTTAATAAATGTTATATTTATCATACTGAACTGTTCTACGTCCGACGCTATCATGACTGACGATGCAGATTTGTCTGACTCTTTGTTTTTAAGTTTATCTATATTGCTTTTTTTTTCTTAGACACACGTTATGCTCAACATGTAACCAGCGATCAATTCGTTGGAATGGGGTATGCGATAAATGATGTCAGTGGAATAATAAACGAGAACTAGGAGGGGGCGGAGCATCTGACGATGACAGAAGCATACAAAAGCCTAAGCGAATCAAATTAATAATTTACATATACAAACATTCTAACGTGGAATATAGAGGGATATAATTAAAATTGTGTTAATGAGAATTTGAAAAATTACTTTAAACAGTTTGGTATCATTGTAATAGTTGAAGGTGCATTCAGTGATTTTTTAAAATGGTTATACAAATATCAGCTACGTTTGGAATAAAAACAGAACAGTGTTGAGGTGGCGGTGTTTATGGATTGATTGATTGATTGATTGATTGATTGATTGATTGATTGATTGATTGATTGATTGATTGATTGATTGATTGATTGATTGATTCAGGTTAAAACACACAAAAACAGGTTACATTAAATATACATACTCAATTACAAAATGTAGATAAATTAGTAAAAGATAATGTTATAACTATCAACCATACTGTTCACAATTAATTAAGCAAATTATAAACGAATGAAATTTTAATATGATTGCTTTGGTAGAATCATTAGTAAAAAGTTACTGATCTATCACAATAAAATAATGTACTGTAAAAACTCAAAGAAGTATAAAATCTATGCAATATTAGCCATCACCTTAGATTATCCATAAACCATCGAAGGCTTACTTTCAACGGTCCTTGGAATAATACTTGCTAAGAATATACATTACAGAAATTGCAATTAAATTCAATAAACATAATATAAAGTTAACGACTTTGGAATTTGGAAATTACCACATGGAATGTTTTCATAATATAGTTGCCGTTTACAAATATATCATTATTATCATAAATTTTGATATAAAATAATACAATTAAAACATTGAACATATCTAGTCAACATGTGCAATACATAAACTATGCTTTCCTAACTCTGTGCGATAAGTGGTTCTTAACTGATCTGTTAATGTAAATACGGAGGATTTTTAACACAATAATTTCCATGGCCAGGAGATTATACATATGTAGCAGGGTCATTTCTAGAATTATCTGTCATATAAAAAGTATTAATAATATATTTTATTAATATATTCCCCATAGAAACCTCTCTGTAGAATACCCCGTATTGAGCCCTTATCCACATATCCATATTTGGAATAGTTGTTATGGTCAAGTGATGTCGTTATTTTTATTTGCTCCAATTAGATTGTTTTAAATTGGTCACTTGATTCGATATCATGGTCGGTGATGGTCAGTGTTTTCGTGTTTGAAGTTGGAGAAGTTGTGTAATGTTTCTCTCTGTAGAGTTTTATTCAAGGTTTACATGTCCAAAGTCATAAAGGTTCGTTTATACTGTGTTTTGAAATGTTCGAGCGTATTTGTCTTTTGAAATGGTTGAAATGTGCTATCGCTAATTTACTGTGTCAATAGTTTGTTTCAAATGAATTAAATTAACCGCGCTTAATTTCCAATATGGCAGTATGTTGAACTAAAGTTTTACTTTCTAGAAAAAAAATGCATGATTGTTTTCACAATGTTGATAACCATCACGAGGTTACGACAGTACAGTTAGAGTAGTGTGTGTGTGTGTGTGTGTGTGTGTGTGTGTGTGTGCGGGTTACAATCCCACTAGATAGTGCTCAGTGACATGGAACCACTAAGTGATGACAACACCAGTATTTTAAACTAGATGAATGTGTATTTTAACGATTACATGATAAACTGCTGTACTATATAAATACCAAAGAACCTACATGCGTGAAAAAACAATCATTGTAAGTATACCGACATTAAACACAAAAAAAATGATACGTGTCTTGCTTATACAAAAATAAGAAAGGTTTAATTAACATGCTACTTGGACATTAGATGCAATTGATATTAACTCACGACAAGCGGTAAGAAATACAACTGTCTTAATTGTGAATACATCTGTGAAACGTTCAGTAAGTCAGTTAAACCGAACCAAGATGTATATGAAATCCAACTTTAAGATTAAAAGCACAAAGCTCACAAAATAAAGCTAAGGAAAGAAGTATAGAAACATATATTTTTCATACACGCTGTTCTTGGATGTGACACAACCTCTCGTCTATTTTGGTAAGGAAACAGGACTATTTCTTCGGAAGTTTCAAATAAATCAGAAATTCTGTGATTGCCCTTTTGCTTTTGATGACGAAACTTCCACAAAAGTAACAATTGCCCAATCAGGAGAGGAGGGATAAGTAATTGTGTACAATGTAAAACCGGGTTAAACCATTGATACTTAAACCATTGATACTCTAATAACCTTTGCGTGTACCATCACCTTCCCCATCAGAAACTCACCATAACATCAGAATGTTCCAACAAATTCAAGTATGAAAAGATAAAGATGGAATATAGCAGAGAAATTGGACTGGAGAGTAGAAGGTAAGGTAAGAAAGTGGATGTACAAACATCTGCACCAGACAGTTTCTTAGTGTATTGAAAGTGGTTAGATGTAAGTGTAAAGCCAGATTGCCGCATGGTTCGACGCACATGTAAGAAGCACGGGCCGAGGTTCTCCCCAATGTGTGAATATTGTTACAGTCAAAGTAGTGCGCTTTAAAGGCATCCATGTGTACGTGAAAAAGATGTAATATATTAGATACAAATCAGATATATAACAAGTGTGAGGCAAATGATAAATATTTGAAGTATCATTTTTTTCACGTTGGGTGGTGTTTTCTTAAAGTATTGTTATCGCATATTATGTGTTGTTTTAATATCAAGCGCTAACAAAGCTTTTAGGTAAATATAGCACAGTGTTATCACTTAGTCTTTGTGAATATGTCAATAAAACATGAATATTTTGCAGACATATTTATACTTTCTACGTGAACAGATAAAAACACATTTTATCATTTAATATTAATATACTTATCAATAAAACCTGAAAAAATCTTCATATTCTTAGGTTTTCCTGAGCTTTTATTATAAAGGGTATATATACTTGTCAAAATCACAAAGAAACCTGCTGTTACTTTTAGTCTCGGGTTTTGCCCAAAATGCTGTATTTCTATTGGACTACTAGGTCCAATACCATTAATGAGTCAAACACTTTATTTTGACTGATTCGAAATTTGTTTCTTAAGCCTTTGTTCAAGCTTGGATACCAAGAAGAACATGAATAGTCCAAATGGCATTGTATCAGTGTATACCTGACAAAGAATTATCAGTAATAAGACCTAGATATTTCACAGATTGTGTGGACACAATAATATGTGCAAACAATTTAAAATTTTATTTAATTTGCGTTTTGAGCCAAATATAACACACTCGGTTTTAACAAGATGTAAGGACAGCTTATTATCGACTAACCAAGATATGCAAAACTCTAAACGTCTCACACCATTATTACATTTCCCATAGGGCTCCATTGTAACATTTATGTCCTAAACAGAGTGAAAAATCAAATTCTGCAGCATGTGTCTGGGCTCAAATTCTGCACTGGTTCAAGATATCCAATTATAAAGGAAAAAAGCATACCTTGACCAGGTTTTTTTTAAAATTCAATGCTTTTGCCAGACCTATCAATTTCAAGAGTAATAATATGTAAACTATTCGTCCTAGATGCGGTTCGAACCAACAATTCCGAAATGACACAGAGTTGTCCAGAAAGCTGGTATCAGCATCAAATTTTCAGTGGTGATTTCTTAAATACTGACCATTTAACTCGTGCCAGGAAAAAATAAAACACTGCAGTAAAAAACACTTAAAAACGAAGGAAAAGAAAACTAAAGTTTTAGTTCTACCTCCTTCATCTGTAGGTTCGGGGTACTCAAGGGAAATAATGGTGGTGTGAGTCCTAACACACTTCCAAATTAAGAAGAAATAACACTATAATTGTTGTTAGATGAAAGAATCGCGCTGTCATCAGTATGAAGAACTCATTTACATTCGGAATCAATGCTATTTAAACAAATCAGTATTACTCAAATGCTCTTAAATTGGTTTACATTTTAAAAGTGTATGTTTTAGAAATTTAAATTTTTTTTATGTATTTTGCGTATGTATCACCTGAAGGTTCTAGTATTTGTGGTAATGATGAACAGAATGGACTGTTATTATTAGAACATAATATTAGTGAAATAAGAGCCAAGTACCAAGACGGCCTTCTCCTTTTGGTCCGGGGTTTAAACTGTCGAGAAAATAATATAAGTGAAATAAGAACCAAGTACCGAGACGGTCTTCTCCTTTTGGTTGGGGGTTTAAACTCTCCAACTAAAAACTAGTTTTTATGTTATACCAAATGATAACTTAGATGTGTTACTCAGTAAAGTGGATTACGATAATGATAATTTTGAATTGTGAAGAAATAATTAAGATATCATTTGTCACAATAATTATGGTTAACCACTGTTGAAAGAGTGCTGTTGTAACAATATTCACATAGTTAAAGGTCGACTCTATACTATGTTCATGGTAACGTGAATAACTCATAACGACACCAGCGTAGTTGCAAACAACATTAAATATCCATATATAAGATATATATATGCATAGAAAATCGAAATGAATCTATGCCCAATCAACAAGCAATGATTTGTGAATAGTAACATCTACTAAATAATTTTCCATCAGTATGCTTATATTATATTATGTTCTATTTGGAAACTGGAGCTTCGAGCATTCTGTTCCGAGCTTATGGAACACATTGCCTAGCAATATCCAGAGCGCACAATCTTTGAATGTGTTAAAGAAACTGTTAAAAACACACTTCTTTGTGAAACACTATATCACTGAATCGTAACAGTGGTATGTGACACTGTTCTAGAAACACTTGATGATATTTGAATCCAGCCAGCTCTTAACTTCATGATTTTTTTTCTGTTCTTATGACGTTTTTTATGTTTATGATTTCTTTGTGATGCCATAAACTTGTTTTATTTGCATTGTAGAATGATTTAAATCTCCATGTTTTCTGTATATTACCTAAGTCTATATGTAGACGTCATGTCTTTTTTATTTTGTTTAATGTGACTGAGATTTCCGTGCTGATGTATGTTTTATGTTCAAACCCTTTAAGCCGAGTCTTGTTATGCAATACAATGTAAGCAAATGTAACTGTATGTACAGCACTTATGATCGTGTTTTTAATATGATTAGAATGCTATATAAGTGTGGTATTATAATAATAATAATAATAATAATATGTTCCGGGATACATCTGATACAAACGTTATTATTTCATTTCTACTTGACCAATGTTAGCCCAGGTTTCAGTATTCTGAGTAGTTTGATATTAAATATATATGGCCTGGGAGCATTATTTGTCCAATACATATGTTTGGTGTTTTGATCAGACATGGGGTCGTTTTTTACGGTTTGTAAGATATAAGCAAAACCCGTCCTGGATAACTTTCAAATAATCTAGATGGGAATTTAAACTTTTTGTAATATAGCATTGCATCTGCAGTGCTCCATGTAGATTTTAACTGACATTGTTTCATAAAGATATTATTTTGTGAAATTGTACATATTATACTGTACATATGTTTTATGGTATTATTTCAATTAATTATTATTAAACTATTATATGATATATTATTCATATTCGTGATATATTATAAGATGGTAGCATTACATAAAATCATTTTTGCATGAACTGTGCAGTTAGTAACTTGTGCCTTAAGGAATAACAAGGCGAAGGTAAAATTGAAATCACAGGTAAAATAGGTTATTTCTCGTTTTATATCCTAGTTGAAGGTATATAAAAAGGTGACCTGAATACCGAGACCGATACCTGTATTCAATGATAAAACACAATTGTGGGGTAAGCGACATATCTCCTTCAGTTGTGATTGGAATTTGAAATAACTTGTTCACTAAGACAAGACGATGTGTCATGCGAATGACTTGGGTCTGTTCGTTAAAGGCCAATGTCATAGCTCCATCCGTCCGTCCGCTGCTGTCCTGATCTTATCATCTTTAGTTGTGATTGGAATATTATATAACTTAACACAAACGTTCACTAAGACAAGACGATGTGTCATGCCAATGAATTAGGTCTGTTCGTCAACGGTCAATGTCATAGCTCAATGCCAAGTGTTTGAAAATCCAGTGTATTCACTCACTGTCTTTTGTCCTGTCCGGACCTTATCTTCTTTAGTTGTGATTGCATTTTTAAAAAAACTTGGCACAAATGTTTACTATGACAAGACGATGTGCCATGCGACTGACTTGGGTCTGTTCGCCAAAGGTCAAGGCCAAAGCTCCGTCCGTCCGCTGCTGTCCGGGTCTTATCTTCTTTAGTTGTTATTGGATTTTTAAATAACTAGGCATAAATGTTTAACTTGGACAAGATGATGTGTCATGCGACTGACTTGGGTCTGTTCTTCAAAGGTCAAGGTCACAGCTCCTTCCGTCCGTCCACTGCTGTTCGGACAGTATCTTCTTAAGTAGTGATTGGATTTTTAAATAAATTGGCACAAATGCTAACAAGTCCAAGACGATGTGTCATGCGAATGAGTTGGGTCTGTTCGTCAAAGATAAGTTTTGGGGTTATAACTCGATTTAGAACATCACACCAGTGCTCACTGGGACAAGACAATGTGTCATATAACAGTCAGCTACGTATTTCAGTTTGCGGCATTTACATGTGATTTATGTGCTCGGCGACTTTTCCATTTTGCATAATTTAAATCCACTTCTCTGGAAATGCCACTAAGGGTTAATGAGATGGCAGGGGATATGGCCACGTTAGTGGCAATTCCTTGTTTCAAAAGATTTTGTTAAAAATTAATTTATTATAAGTCAAAATTGTTTAAACAATCTAATGATTTTAACTTAAGAAATTTTGTTTAAAAATATATTATTCATCGAACAATGTGAGAACTATGTTAATGATAAATTAAAAAATACTTTTAAGTAACTAGACCATAAGTAATATAAGTCACTATACTTTATACCACATCTTGTAAATATCATGTATGAATGTTTATTTATATTTGATTTCTGTTTTGTAACATATGTTAAACAACATATGTATATATATGATAGTTCACTTTATATATATCTGATTTCTGCTTTGTTGATGTGTATATATATTTATATTCAATGATAAAACACAATCTTGGGATATAAATTTCAGTTATCATTTATTCCACAACAACAACAACAGCAAATAGTCCCAATAATAATAACCTTAAGTACAGAACGGAGAAAAACACCGTCCTGAAAATTGACAAAATCCATGCGAACCATTTATTTGAACTTAATAATATCATTATACAATGCAAGGCAGTTCCCTTTAACAGCGATGTACATCTGCATTCTCGTTTATGTTTATATTTACATATTGCGAAAAAGGTAATGGATTGCATCGAAAACAGGAAGGTATTGGTAATTAAACAAGACATGTCCGTAAACTGGTATACTGTCCCCCCCCCCCCCCCCCCCCCCCCACACACACACACACACACACACGAGTGTTATTAAGTTTTGGGTTCAATATCTGTTTCTGAGTTATTAAAAAAAACGTTTTAAGTAAGGATAGAAGTTTAACAAAGATGATTGTTTGTGATTTATACATATTTTATTTCTATTTATAATACAGAAATTAGGTTGGGTCACAAGGGTTCCCAACATTAAATTCGGCCCTTTCCGTCGGTCCGATGAGTGTTAAATATGAAAAATATACAAGTGCAGAAAAAGGGGATAATTGTTGTCAAGTCACCATCAGAGAGGTATGGGACATAGCTGGGAGACTATGTTTGATAACAGGAGGGCGTTAGTGTAGTTATAAATCAATCGCATATGAGTTTACTGAGATATGTGCATGATATCAAGCTGCATGGAAAACTTAAATCAGCATTTCTAAGTCAAACAATGGCCAAACATTGCATGCAATTCGACCAAGAGTTAACTTAACTTAATTGATAACCCTGAAGACTTGATGAAGTTTCAAATCATTAATCGTGCATTAAACATAGCGGTACATTTTCTGATCTTTTCGATATATCGGTCGGGTTAAAGCAAGGAGAAAAAGCCTCCCCTATAATGTTCGCGCTTTTCCTTGAAGACTTGGAAATTTATTTACAAAGCAATATTGGAAGTGGTTTTCAAATAATGACATAACACTTATACTGCTATTATTCGCCGATGACATGGTCCTAGTAGGTACGAGTATAGCAGATCTCCAAAACAGCCTAAACACTTTACACGAATATTGTGAAAAACGGGATTAGAGGTAAATACAGAGAAAACTAAAATAGTAGTTTTCCGTAAAAGAGTTAGGGTAAATATCAATGAAAAATGGGCTTATAACGGTAATATTTTGGAAGTCGTCGACGATTTTAATTATCTGGGTGTTATTTTTAATTATACAGGCTCCTTTGTACTGAATCAACAAGCAATATGCGGTAAAGCGCTCAAGGCCATGAACCTTTTATCTTCAAAGGTAAAAAAGTATGAGTTGAATCCAAAGACATCCATGCAATTATTTGACGCTTTTGTAACGTCTATACTTAACTACGCTAGCGAAATATGGGGTTTTACTAAATCAAAAGATATTGAGCGTCTGCACTTAAAATTTTGTAAACAAGTCTTAGGTGTTAAATCTTCAACCAGTAATGCAGGTGTTTATGGGGAATTAGGACGCTATCCATTGTATATCAATAGATATGTCAAAATTATTAAGTATTGGTTTAAGATACTAATGACGGAAAATATTATCCTAAAAATGTATATATGTCTGCGTTAGAGTATTGCGAGAAAGGTTGTAAAAATTGGGTGTATCGTGTAAAATCTATTTTAATCGAAAATGGTTTCATGTATGCATGGAATAATCCTATGTCTTTAAATCACAAACACTTTACAACGTTATTTAAACAAAGACTTGTGGATAGTTTTGTTCAAAAATGGAGTTCAGATCTAGAATCAAACAGAGTATTAACATTATACAAATTGTTTAAAATAAACTTTGAATATGAACAATATTTAAATATGTTAAGCACCAGAAAGTTTCGAAGTTGTATTTCAAGAGAAAGACTTGAACGACATGAAAGGGTTTGCCAGATGTGTGACAGTGCTGAAATTGAAGACGAATTTCATTTTGTATTATTATGTCCTATTTACCATGAACTTAGATGCAAATATATTCATAAGCATTATATCCGTAGACCAAATATGTTTAAGTTTATTAATCTTCTTCAATCAAAAAATAAATCGGAAATTGTTAAATTAAGCAAATTTATATCCAAAGCATTTTTAAAACGACGTTCCATAATAAATAACTGATAAATGTGTTCATCCTCAAAAAAATTATTTTATGTAAAAGAAAATTTGAGTATATTATACAAAATCAAATAGATATGAGTATTGAAATGTCGATAGTAAGAGCGAATACGTGTGGTGGGTTGCGTGCGTGCGTGCGTGCGTGCGTGCGTGCGTGTGTGTGTATGAAAATGTGTTCATGCTATTTACTCAGCTTGTTATGTGTTTATGTGTGTAATTATTTACATGTTATTAAAACTTTGTAATTTGATGAGAAACTATGTATAGTTTAAATCAATAAAATATTCTTCTTCTTCGTCTTCTTCATGATAATAACTTGCATGCAAAATTTTAACCGAAAGTGTGACGTCGATGCGCGGGTAACAAAGAGAGAGAGAGAGAGAGAGAGAGAGAGAGAGAGAGAGACAGACAGACAGACAGACAGACAGACAGAATTCACACTTTATATCCACGAGAACATACAAATTTATAATATAGTTTTCAATGTTGAAATGTGGTCCGGCCGATTATTCGGTCAGTTTCCAACTGTTGGTGAGCAGATTTTAACGAGATTATATTTTTCACGTGTGGTTGTGTCATTAAATAACGGTCGAGGTCAGTTTTCAATGTTAAAAATGGATCACTCATTTGTTGAAAAGTGACCCATGGGGTCATTTTTCAACGGGTTCAAAATTTGATGTTACACCTGAGTTCGGAGCCACCATTACTACTGTTACTGCAGCCATTCGTAATATAGTGTTCTATATTAATAAACTATTTATTTCTTGCACAGGCATACGGCATCCATAAAATGGCACCCCGTGTTGGAGTTGTCAAGACGCCAGTTCAGCCGGATCTCGGGACGGAAGCTCCGGAGGACCAGCTGGATCTGTCTCTTGCAGTACCAGGCGGATCATACCAGTTGAAAACATTGAAAATAGAGCTTGTTTGGACGAATATCATATTTTTGATAGTGCTGCATGTTGGTGCTTTATATGGCATGTATCTGATACCTCAAGCAAAACTATCAACGAGCATTTTGGGTTTGTATCTAGTGTTTTACCTCTAGTATGCTGCTTTATTTCTGTCTTTCCAAAATATATCAGTGCTTAAATAATCTATATGTTGTAACATTTATTTTATCTATCCTAAAGTTAGTGTTATACTGAAAAAAGTTTTGAATTGTTATGGTAGAGAGATATCCTCCTTGTATTATATATCGTCCGGCCGTAGTGTGTCATGTATCATGTATTTGATGCCAAAAACAAGATGGTCGATGTTATTAGAAATATACGCACAATTTGTATTGTTTTCATAGAAAGTAAGCCTCAATTTTCAGCCATTGCCCTATATTGGTTATCAGGACTAGGGATAACAGCAGGGGCACACCGGCTCTGGGCACATCGGTCATACAAGGCAAAACTGCCATTCCGTATACTACTTGCAATACTCAACTCGATGGCATATCAGGTAAAAAAAAAATTATTTTATTACCATAATAAAATCGACTGATAAGCCTGTTTCCTCTTGCCCACGACGTACTGACGTCATAATTCAGTTTAAAGTCAAACAAGCGCCAACACGTCATGGCTGCGTTAGACAGCAATTATCGCGCACTGCGGCGTGCTAATTTGAAGTTGTGTCAGTGTCCAAGAAAATACGTTATCTAACGTGAATAAACGTTTACCCGAAATGAACACAGCCCAGAGTATCTGTTTAAAATAACAAAGTTTTAATTTATACATCTAGCGTACTGCTTTCGATAACTTCAACATGTTCGATATTTATACATAAAACGTAATTAGTATTATATCCGAAACTATGGTGACATATGGTTGCCGTTGCGATATTTTCGTTGCGTTATAATTTCCATTTAAGACAACCAGTAAGTTTTGAAAAACGTAGTTGAAATTATATTCAAGTCTTGTTTTTCAATACGAATATGTTGCTTCGTGGTTGTTTTCTGTTTATTCTCTGTCTTAAGCAGACATTCTGATGCGGAAATGTGAAACGGTCCTTACATTGATACTACTCTACCTTTAGAACGACATAATAGAATGGGCCAGGGACCACAGGGTACACCATAAATACTCGGAAACGGATGCGGATCCCCACAATGCAAAGCGAGGGTTCTTCTTCTCGCACATTGGTTGGATATTTACAAGAAAACACCCGGATGTCAAACTGAAAGGAAAACAATTGGACATTTCGGATTTATTAAACGATCCTGTTTGCAGAATACAGCGAAAGTAAGTATGTCGTCTGCATCTTTGCTGAATTGTTTAAACAGCGGATATACTTCGTTTGTGTTTGATATGATATGTTTGATAAAATATCCCCTACCCTGGAATATTTGACAAATTTATTTTGTTTGTCAACATAATTATTTTGAACCAAAGTAGGGGTTAAGCCCCTACAATCTCAAAACGTTTATGTATCCATTCCATGATTACAATGCATTACAAATAAAAATTATCATAACCCCAGATCTGGTAGTGTAATGAACTATATACTCATCAAGTGTCATTATCGGATTTATAGTTATTTCGTCAAGACGAATTGTTAATAACATACTTAAATCTGCAATCTAATGAACAAATTCATTGTGCATATTTTCAAAAAAATGTCATTTAAATTCATGAAGCAATAAACCTGAACCAACTATTTGAAATGCATCACCCGCTCTATCACTTTCACAAGAATATCAACATTACACCATTTGCTTGCATCTGTTCGACCTCTTCTCTGAAAGTGTCTTTAGACAATGTTATTATATGCCTGGTTTACATTCTGATACAAATGCATCAACACATATGGTTTGAAATGATCCTATACATACTCAAGTGGGTTAAGGTCAATGCCATCCAGTTGTATCGCTCTTATCTCTGCAAATGTCGGACACACAAGATACTGATATAGTTGTAAATTTGACTCATTTCAAAATGTATTACATGCTTGTTTCTCTCTGGATCTAATTGGAATATCAATGAAAGTTGAGTAGTATATACGTCCATGTTATTACATAATAGGTACATGCATACCATATAGGAATAGGAAACAGGAAATGCTGCCGTGGGGTAGTTACATAATGACGGTTATAAATAATCATATTTTCTTCTTTAAAATGCATTTTTCTTTTGTAAATGCTCATGTTTTATATTTGAATGGCAATGTTGGTGTATTTTGAACAAGTTGAAAGCATTGTCATGTTTGAATTGTAAATTTAGAAAATAAATTGATAGTTGGAAATTTGGTAATGAATACATGATTCATGACATCTGCACACTGAACATAAAACATATGCTACGCGAGCAGACGTTGACAAACAACAGGATGTGAGTTTCACTTCTTTAATTTGGATCATTCAATGAAATAAAAAACATGCAAACTTTAATTATTTACTATAGAATAAAAATCAAAACTTAATGGTGGGATAACACCTATACAAATATCTACTCGTAATATAGGTATATTCATACATTATATATACTATTTTTCATTATATATCTACAGATATATTCTATGTGTTTATACTCTTTAAATGTCTATATTGTCGTATGGTTGGTATGATTATACAGTCACCATATACGCGACTGTCTTTCTTCTCATATTATATATTTCGATATTGTTGTATTATTAGAATTTTTATTTCATATATACATGAATATCTTCATGTGATTGTATAGTAAATGTTGTGCAATACGTTTGATAGTTTAATGAAATTATAGTAATGTTGCATATTTCCCTTTTCTGTATGTGTTGTTATAGGAATATATTATACGCTATATAGTACTATTACGTTATTATGTACTTACTTTGATGAAGTCCTAAATTTCATACATTTTCCCTAACGTTAGATGCTTTAATTCAAAATTATAATAAAATCCGAGGTGTCTTCGCCGTGTTCTCTGCCATTGTGTGTCCATATCGGTGTGTGCATGATTTAGGCCAGAGACACAGCGATATTCGTGCCTGGCTACCACAGAATCTAATGACGATGTTCATTGACTGCCGTGCTTAGACCGGACTGGGTTTACACTAAATGTGATATGAGAGGTCCAGCCAACACAATTGACACAAATTTTATTTTATTTTCAATTGTACATGTAAATGTAATGAGAGAATACATTTTATTATTGTTGTTACAGATTTTACCTGCCATCGGTGCTAATGTTCTGCTTCGTCATACCTACCGTATTGCCGGTTGTGTTCTTCGGAGAATCTATTGTAACAGCGTATTTTATTTGTGCCTTGTTTCGCTACTGTTTTACTTTACATGCTACATGGCTTGTTAACAGTGCAGCCCACATGTGGGGCTGGCGACCATATGATAGGCATATAAATCCGGCCCAAAATCCGATTGTCAGTCTGTTAGCCTCCGGGGAAGGTTTCCATAACTACCACCACACGTTCCCACAAGACTATTCCACTTCCGAATTAGGCTGGGTGTTTAATACCACAACTTTTGTTATAGATATAATCGCCTTTTTCGGACAAGTGTACGACAGGAAGTCGATACCGAAACAGTATGTGGAACGTCGGAGGGAGAGAACAGGAGATAAAAGTGACATGTTGAAAGACAAAATGGAGTAGTATAATAATTATATATTATTAGAGCTGGAAAAAAAAATAAATTGCAGATATTTATAAAACACTCCGAATCGGACAAAATGAAGCAATATTCTTTGATTCGTGAATGGCTTTTGTTTTGTTCTAGTTTACTATATATTGTAATGAATTAAATACACATGCTATCTAGGAAATATTCCTAGTTCACCATATACAACATAATGGAGTGTTTGTTCAATTCCAAGATACTTTTACACATTTTATTTGTAACAGTAATTAAGTTGTTATCTTTATAATTGTATACACCCCATACTTCCGATCCATATAGAGGAATAATGAAAGTGCTGTTTTATATCTACATGTACTCTATCCAAAACAGTTAAACGATTATTATAAGCCCCAAGGGACTGATCTGATAAAGTATTTACGGCATTAGTTAAATTACCTGTATAACAAAATTAACATTGAGTAAACCATCAACAATTTCAACTCTAAAAGAATCAATACTACGATGTTGTTTCCTTTATTCGAGCAGGCATACTTTTGTTTTTAAACATTTATTTTCATTCTCTATTTATGTGAATATTGATAAATATTATCAAATCGAGCTCGAAGATAATTACGATCTGTTGTGGATAACACGATATCACCTGCAAAAAGTTGTCATATTTAAGTCATTTTAGTCATTATAATGAAATATATGCTTGTGGCAGCATTATTTATAGATCAAAATAGAATAGAAAATAACGGTTCTCCTTGCTTTAATCCTAATGTGACATCAAAAACGCGTATGTGTATTTAGTTCATCTAAGGTTTAATTTGCTGCGGGTAACAACAATGCCGTAAATTATACACTCATTAAGCTATTTTGGAACCACGCAATTCTATTTTTAGATAGAACCTACCGTATTAGCGATTACAGAAAAATTATCTGTTACATAAATTGTATAATACAATTAACAGTATCGTTGAATAACATTAATGATGTGTCCATACAGTTAATGAGCAATGGGAAAATGAACCAACTCCATTAACATGGGGGATCTTACAGACATGTCGGCTCTACCTCAAAGCAAAAAGAAGAAGCACTCACTCAGTCAGAGAGAGACGTCAAATTTGTCAACAAGTGACGTAACACCTACACCGGATCTTGCCTTTACCCATTACCAAAAACCCTTCCGTAAGGATCGCCCGACTGACAGATATGGCGGTGTCTTAGTCAATTTTAAGGGTACGAACACTGCTCGCCGAAGGCAAGACTTAGAGGTAAACGACAATGAATGCATATGGTTAAAATTGAAAGTGAAACATAAATCTATTCTTTCGGCGTTTTCTACGTCCACCGAATTCCAATGCTTCTGTACTTTCATGTATTCAGGATTCCATAGCCCTAGCTGTCGATACTCAACTTAAAGACATAGTGGTTACTGGTGATTTTAATCTCGAATGTCGCAAACCTTCATCTCGATTGAAAATTGACAACATTTGTATGCAATACTGCATTTCCCAACTAATTTCAGATCAAACCAATTTCACCGAATCTTCTCAGTCCATTATCGATCTATTCCTTGTTTCCTGTCCCAGTCTAGTATCCATTTGTGGTGTAGGTGAACCCTTCCTTGAGCAGATTATTCGCAACCATTTTTCAGTATTCTGTTGTATCAGATACCCTAAACCCCGACACACACCGTTCAAGTAAAAAGTCTGGAAATTTTCTGAAGCCAATTTTGATCTGTTGCGTACCAATGTATCAGAGGTTGATTGGGAAACTTGTTTTGACGCTGCTATTGATGTGTATTCTTATAGTCTAACTGATTCAGGGAGCCATATGAGTGATGACAAAAATAGGACCATAGTGGCTCTTACATGTCGTAAGAAGCGACAATTTGAGTAATACGAAAGAATTTGCTGAAACTCTGCAGTTCTGCAGATATCAAGGTTTTAGGTTCATTTTGCATATTCATTTATTGGTGTATTTTTTTAAATCTGTATGTTTATTGTACATGTAGAGTGAACCTGGAATCTTCCTTCCTGTTGGCGTCGAATAACCTATGTGTTGGTACGCCGTAAAACCCTATCCATTCATTCTTTCTAGTCTCATTGCAGTTTTACTTTCTTTGTGTGATTGGTGTATTCCTAACAAAACTGTAACAGTACGACCCACCGACCAACCATGGATGCACAACACAATCAGAATCCATATTCGAATACGAAAAAGAGCATATATCAGAGCACGCAAAATAAACAACCCAAACAATTGGAATACATACAACACCATACGCAACAAAACAAACTCACTCGTACGCAATGCCATCAAAATGGCCGACAAAATAAAGCACCATCTGTCACAACACCACTCGCCCGACTACTGGAAACTTCTAAAAGGCTCCATTAATCCCAATTCCTCTACAACAAGCATCCTAACACTTTATCACAACACCAACACATAAAAAGAATACATACTCAACACATTCTTTCAAGCACAATCACTCATAGATGACACGAATAAAGGCCTCCCAAACCTTCCCATTAGCGATCACGGTCCTAAACTCACCAACATTAACATTCAACCTAAGGAAGTTACTAACGCCCTTAAAATTCTTAAATCAGGGAAAGCAACCAGTCCCGATACCATCAATAACATAGTCCTCAAAGAACTTTCGACTTTTTTTCAATGGAATCGCTTCAATTTTCAAAATTGTGTCGCTCTTATTTGTTAAAACAGCATACAAAATAACTTTATTATTAAGTTCGTTCTTAATCATTAAGAAGTTCGTCATCACTGCATACGCGTGAATGACACTGCACAGATTCCGCCCTTGGTTTAATTCTGAACGAGTCATCTACAAACTACAAAGCCGCGCGAGCTACGGCCTTAGCAAACGTCAACTTTCAAACGTCAATCTTCTCAGCTTTTACTTAATGGACACTATTACTTAGAGATATATCAACACTATCAGAAAGTAACGTGAAAAATAATTTGACACCGTCGATAAATGCCGTTACTGATGCGTTGATATCAGCTGCAAATAACATAAGAATCGAATCGACAGCATCATTAAGTGACGCTACAAATGAAAATACGCCTTCAGCTAATCAGGAGATTTTTTGAAAGTCATAAAGAAACGCTAATAAAACATTTCAAATGACAAAAAAGAATCACGATAATGATGATAGCCACCACGGTTGGATATATCATCAGTTTTACACCGTACTTCATAGTCAATCTTGCTGTGAAGAATAACTCGGAAACAAATGAACAAGAGACGGGTGTATGAATACAGATTGCTCTGCGGTGGTACACGATGAACAGTGCCATAAACCCGTACATTATCGGTGTGTTCAATGCAGTATTCCTGAAGTTCCTTGTTGTTTAAAAATGGATGCATGATTTCGACATTATGATTAAGGCATTGAATCTATTTTGTAGACTCCGATATAAAGTTTTGTTAAGAATAGTCTTAAGTAAGAAGTATGAATGGAAACTTGTCAATATGTACATATTTGTACATTCATGAGTTGTAGTAGTTGTATGGTGTTTAGTGTCGCTTTCAGCAATTGTTCAGTCATATCACGACGGTGTCTACTTGAGACAGTATTGTAAGCGCTGTCACACTGGAGTATCATGCCGCAGACACATGGTATGATACCCCACCCAGTCACATTATACTGACACCGGGCCGACCAGACCTAGAACTCTCCTCTAATTGCTGAGCGTCAAGCGAGGAAGCTTCTAGTACCATTTTTAAAGTCTTTGGTATGACCCGGTCGGGGATTGAACCCACGACCTTCCGCATACAAGGCGGACGCTCTACCACTAGACCACGCCGTGGTCTGTACATTCATGAAAAGATTCTTCAATTTTATTTTCTGTATACATATCCAATACAGACCTCTGTTTATGAAATAAAAAAGTCAATATATGAATAACAAAAAGTGGCTTCATCACCGTTTATTAACATAATATTATGAAAACTTCCAGATTTCTAAATGTCTCACTACACAGTTGAATTTTGTTCTATAAAAAATAAGGTTTAGGATTTCCATGTTAAAAATAAGATTTTACATAGATTTTTTAAAATACATCTTTTCATAGCAGAAATACATCCCCACATTAAAATACACAATAACAGGTAGGTTGACCAGCTTGGTTTTTTTTAAGACGGTGCAGTGACACCCTAATATATGGGGTGCCGTTTTACTATTTAACCTCAATAAATGATATCACTTATTCGTTTCAAATAGGTGATATCACTCATTCGAAAAAGTGATATCACTTATTTGAATAAGTAATATCACTTATTCGAATGAGTGATATCACTTATTCGAATGAGTGATATCATCTTTTCAAATGAGTGATATTACTTATTGACGTTAAATAGTAAAACGGCCCCCTATACTAATAGACTTTTTAAAAAAAAAAGGAAGTCCTCAAATGCTCATAAATACATGCATCTGTTAAAATCCAATGAAAGTCACTTATTTAGCACCAGTAATGTTTTATTGCAGTATATGCTATGCCAGCTATTGCTTTACTCATCTGCAGAAAGAAAGCACACCACTTTGAACCATTTTGAAAATAGTGCAAACCAAATTATATAGGACTTCCCTCTTTAAGCACAAGAAGCGTGTAACCGTGGCAAAAAAAGAGTGCAACGGTGTAGTACCGTGGAAAAAAGAGTGCAACGGTGTAGTACCGTGGCAAAAAAGAGCGCAACGGTATAGTACCGTGGCAAAAAAGAGCGCAACGTTGTAGTACCTTGGCCAAAAAGAGCGCAACGGTGTAGTGAGACGTAAACGTGTCAGATCCTTCCTGTATTTGCTTGCACTACATGTCGTTTATAAACATTCAAAGGTATGAAAAGAAAATTTAAACACAATATAAACACACACAATGCCCAATCTGATCACCTCGGCCTTTATGCTACGCAATAGACCTCTGACATAATAAGGCGCCATTTTGGAAATACTTTCAGTCACATGATAAAGCAAAATGGCGGCCCCCTTATGCCACCTGTTTATATACATGTCCGTTGAAAATATAAACATTTGTTAATCAAGACTGATATTTTAAATTTCCCTATAAATATGACCCATGTCGAATTTATAAATAATAAAATCGATATAACAACGCCATATATAATCAACTTAATGACGGATACATTATTTGTTATTTTCACGCGAATGAACACAGACTTGTAACTCAGGCGATTCGCGTTGGTGTATTCTAGAGCTATACACGAGGTGTATTCTACGGAGGATACGGAAATACCCGATGTTTCACGATTGACACAATGCCATTTGGTAACAATGATATAGAATTCACGCACGCACACAATATCAGCATTTCAATACTCAAATATTAATTATATTGTGAGATACTAAAAAATGCAAATGTTTTACACAATAGAGCAAACACTTAAAGACGATTGCTATAGTTTTTCATGCGCACCAACTCCACGTACAAAGGGAAACCTGGCAGAGTCACTACATACCGCTATACTGACCCTGTTTCGGATGGCACAATCATTTACGGATACTCCTAAATCGGTCTCTTATATTGTGTTCAATAAGTGAAATATACAAACTGGTATAAAATAATAGTTTACAGCAAATTATCTGAATATGAAATATAATAGAAGTCTTAATATTTATACAAATACGCTCAATAAGTATTAAAACGTTAATTTTGCAATTAAAATGCAGTTTATTTAACGCAGGTATACTTTAAGAGCTATTTTTTCTTAAGTGTATTTTTTATTTTGAATGTCATTAAAATAGGTATCAGAGAGTATTTATTGAGGTTTTAAGCAAACTTAACTTACATTATATTAAAATATGTAAAAAAAATGAAAATCAATTGAGACACTGCCGAAATGATTTTGTTTTTAAAAACCCTAAACAGTTCAATTCAAACGTATAATAACTAAATCCATGAAAATTAATTTTACTTGCATGCATATATGTAAAGTTTTTTTTTTAGTGTTGCTTGTTTAACCTATATCATTTCGCCAACTTTCAAGGACGTGTATGTTTATGAGGAGGTTTTACCAAAAATGTGTACGGTTACATGTGTTTTTTTATTTCTGATATTGCATGCATTAAAATTAGATACTGGGAAGTTTCATAAAATTCTATCTATAGGAAATATATGTGACAAAAAATATAGCAATCGTCTTTAACCGCCAGTTATTGGTCACGGAACGTCTTTTTACAAAATAAGACCACACTAATTATTCCGCTTCTCTGTTTCTCCACTAACATTGAACTGCTGTACTTATGTGCACTAAATCTAGATTCTCGTGTATGTTTTTGCATCTATTTCAAAGTAAACTATCTTTCATCATTACGCAGTATTGGTTTATTTGTTATTGATTAACACAAACCTGTTCTAGAGATGAGGGCCATATTTAAAAAAAGGAGTGGCAGTTGTCGCGTCGCGGTATACCTCAAGGAGGCAGTATCGATTTACTCTGATGACGCATTGGTGAGGTTTTTATGTAACACGGTATGTAATTGGTTTTCTGTTCGTACACATATAATTTTTAATAATACACGACCTAATTTTGCCTGTTATACATTTTGTTTCAAATGTTTAATCTAAGAAAAGCAGATACCTGTAAGCTAATATAGCTTGCGTCAATCGGGTTTCTTTTATTTTTTAAAATTGGGATTAGTCTATGAGATTATATGATGGTTTTGTTTCAAGTATCTTTTCCCGTACAATTATTGTTGATGTTTTTTTTTTATAGTTATTATAGTCCAGGACCCAGTTGTTCAAAGCACTATTAGCTTAAAGCAACGTTAAGATGAATTTTATCATATCATTATCCTTTACAGTTTCTGCTGTTGTCGTTATACAAGCAAAAGTTCAGATGAGTCAGATTTGAAAAGATAGTTTAAATCTTATCGTCAGCTATTTAATTATCTGTAACATGTTTTCCTCTGGGTCAAATTTATAATTATGGCCTGTATATTCAAAGTATTTGTAATGTAGTTTTGCTCTTAACGTCTGTATGATACTTGAATCGATAAAAAAAATGTTAACCCCTCGGGATATGATGTTCTGACACTAAATAAACACTAATTTCCTAATCATGTGCGGATCTACATCTCAGTATTAAGTATAGAATGAACATCTTGCAAACAAAATAGATGATATTCTTTCTAATTTACTTAATTTTACAGCCGAACCGTGGTACTGACAATTTACATACATACGTTTTACTTCAGTCATTTTAAATACACAATTATAATGAACAATAATGGACAGATTGAAGAAAAAACATAACACAAAGAATGCTTATAAGTACCTTCTGATGGCATTAATAACATAAACAAGTGAAATCAGTAAAATAAATTTAAGTAGAAGATTGATAATTAATCTCTAATTGGTTTCATAACCTAAACAAGTGTAATATATAAATATAAATCAAAGAAAACGTTTTTCATTAAGCCCGTACAATTGACCAGAGAGTGACTATTGCCCCGCCCATTGGCAACATATAGTATTTACTTAGAGACGGTTTGGTGTCTAAGGAAAATACGTTGTAGCGACCAATAACGATCACTGATTGGATTGTCGACTTGTTTGATTGAGAGCAAGCGTCAGGTCAAGTCATGGAATCGTTTATACATACGCTGTATATTTTACAGCATACCAAAACAAAAGGTGTGTAAGATACCAAAATATAGCAGAACCATGTATATCCTACAAGGATACCAGCTAGATTCGTTGCCCGAACCATAAATAAAATTATCAATCATGGGAAATCATTCAAATTCTACAAATTAACTCCATTTATCAATAAATAAACTTCAATCTCAAAAAATGCCGCAAATTTTCTTGAATATGTTATTAAATCATATTATTATAAACGGTCAATTAAGTTAAAATTCATTAACTTTATGCAAAATAAAAAGTATTCAGTTTTTATTAAATCTATGTAAATATGTCCATCTAACATTTAGTGTTCCGGATTTGACCGGACACACGAGCGACTATCACTTCATACACTGGCCAAAGGTGCCATGAGTTTGTTTTTTTTTAAGTTTTGTTAATGGAATGTAATGTTATGTGCATTTCAATAAAAGAAATAAATCGATTTGAATATAGTTACAACCAATAAAACAACAGATAATAATACAAATGGAAGGAATAATGAAAATATCTTTGATGAACGTTTTTTTTTATAATTATTCATAAAAAATGTATGTTTTCTTTTTTTCTTCAGAAAAATAAATAATATTGACGATTTGGCATATCGACGTATAAACATGTTTATTTCCATGTGTTTAATTCACTGTTCAGGCATAAAACAATGTCACTCAGTAGATCCACTGTATATGTTTTAAAACCTCTCACAGAATTATTGTGGATGCCGTCAACTTTTACAATTTAAGTATATAAGTCATATACATTTACATATACTGAACGGAACAGCTAACCCGCCACTTTTGTATTTCCAATATTTTCGTCAAAATATTAATACGCGTTATTAAAATTTGTATACGACATCAACAGACAAGTATGTATTGATTTTACATAATACAGATTTAGTCATAGTTATCCTAAAAGTAATTTTTAATGCAAGTCTAAATTTCAAGAAAATTGCCTTTTGAGACAATACATAAAATGTCAGAGTGGCGGGTTCGCTATTCCGTTCAGTAAAGACACTAGACAGCACGCGTTTTTTTTTTATTTAGGCGCTATAGAAATAAAACGTTACCAATGAGACTTTTTTCGAAAATGTCCACAAAAATAAATCACATGTGCATTGATATCAAAACTAATCACTCGTGTTTTTTGTTCGTATGTTGACTATCACCAGTTCTCTCTCTTCTGCGGTTCACCAACTGTTTTGGTATAGACTTTCTGTCGTACACTTGTCCAAGAAAAGCGAATGTATCTATGACCGCTGTCGATAAATTCAGAATCCAACCGAATTCAGCAGTCGAATAGTCTTGTGGGAAAGTATGGTGATAATTGTGAAAACCTTCCCCTACAGCGAATAGCGACACAAATGGGTTTTCAGAAGGACTTATAGATATATCATAGGGCTTCCAACCCCACATGTGAGCCGCACTGTTCACGAGCCACGTTGCGTTTAAGGTTAAACAGTATCTTAAAATGGCCGACACAAAATAGGCGACTATCACCGATTCTCCGAAGAAATAAACCGGAACAGCCGTCGGGATGACGAAGCAAAACAGTATCACAGATGGAATGTAAAACCTGAAAAAAAGAACACAAAAAACATACAAAACGTATAATCTATATTTATATCTAAATATGCAGATCAAAGTTAAATTTCTTATACAAGGAGTGTCCATAAACGTGTACACTAATGGTCTCACTATACTGTCGTGTCCCTTTCTGCCACGATTCTTACACTTAAAAAAGTCCTATGTAATTTGGTTTCAAATATTTTCAAATTGGTTCATAGGGACTGTGATATTTTGTTGCCGACGAGTAAATAAAAAACTGGCATAATATTATATTGCAATAAGACATCTCTGGTGCTAAAAAAGTGACTTTAAACAGATGGATGTATTTATGAACATTTGTACACTTCTTTTTTTTTAAATCTTATGGTGTTACTGCACTGTCTTTAAGTGATAAGCTGATCAACTGCCAGTTATTGTAATTTTTATGTTGGGTATGATACATTCTTGCTATATAAAATAAAATTCAATAGATTTTATGTGGATTTTTTTACCTTGCAAATCCAAGACCTTATTTTATATGGAACAAAGAACAAAATGCAACTGTATAGCGAGACCTGAAGTTTAGAATGATTGCCATAACGACCGATATGTAGACACTGAGAAGTTTAGAATAAGTTTGATGACATATATCTCTGTATATGGGATAGTCTACAAACAAAATCACGATAAATAAACTGGAGCACACTCCTTCCCGACAGAAACGGCTGAAGCGGTAATCAGAGCTTAAATAAATACCATTGGCCGTCATATATGAAAGCGTGTGATTTACCAGCTGCTCTGTAAACCAAAGAAACGCACAGGCGCAGGATCGATAAAGAACTAAGCTGTCGTTTGTTGTATCTTTTGGGCTGCTTTGTTTTCTTTCTATTCATTTTCCTTGGGATGGGTATTTGCATTTAAAGGAAACACATTTCTGCCATTTGTACATATTACTGAATATCATGATACATAAAATGAAAAATAAAATTTAAATAAGAGAGAATGTTAGAGCCAGCAAATGAACTCGACCCAATTTTCGTGATTGCCTCTAAATATATAGTGAGAGCTTTAAGGACTTTTTTTTCGTCTATGTAATGAAGTTCTAATTAATTATGCATTCAATTCAAATTTATTTATAGTGTGCAGTTTTCCGTTGGCAAAGTTTAGATGAAACGCTAAATAATTGATATTATTCAAAGTAAGGGGCGATTTAAAGATAGTTTAATGCAGATAAAACATTAAGGTCAGCCCTCATATTATATCCTAGTGAGTCCAATTCTTACGGACTTAATGTGAGGCTAGTGTACTCTAATTTTTAGAAGGACACGATCACATGATAAAATAGCGCACACACAACAAAAAGACGAAAACGAAAGTCTGTACTAAACGTATCAGCAATTAAGACCATATCATTTATTCACAGACTCAATGCATTCAATGTAGTAGCTGATTTAACCATTAAAGAAAACAAGTTTACATATGTAAATAAAAAAATCAATAATACCATGTAGAAGAGATTTAGTGGAGTCTTATCAATTTTAAAGAATGGAAATAAAATAAAATAACGGTGAGGAAAACTAGCAGACAACCAGACATGGTTAATTAAAACCAAAACAAACTACGCTGATCGCTCCAACAGCATCAATCAACTTACACATTGTCTGATGCATCGTTCATTCACTTCAGTGAAAGTACATTTAAAAATATACTGTATAACAAACCGTATAAATCAAAAACAGCTCGTCAGTAACTTATTCAGTAGAACTGTCAGAATGTATCAAAAAGTTTATCAAGCATTGATTAAACACAATAACGAAGAAGCATGTATGGTGAAACTATATATGAATGAAATATTTGATTGGCCTGATGCAAAAATTACCAAGTCGATTGATTGATGATTGATTGATTGATTGATTGATTGATTGATTGATTGATTGATTGATTGATTGATTGATTGGTTGATTGATTGATTGAACAAATAGCATCAGTTTTTGCCACCGAGGGCTAACAGATGATCCCAAGTTGAGAAAAACACGACATTATGTAATCATGAGAAATAATGATTGTTACAATGTAATATGATCCGAGGATAGGAGACTTGCATCTCTCTGCTACACAAATAAAAATGCCACGCATGTTAAACGTATGTTTTGAAACGCATGTTAATCAAAACGCATGCAAAACATACGTTTAACAGATGTTTTGTCCAACATATGTTTGACATACGTGACATTTTACCCGTGTACATGTAACTGTTTATAAAATAGCTTGCGCAGAACTAATGATTTGGCAAATGAATCATTCAAATATCACAGGCAACTGAATTCTTGCATGTAAAATGTAAGATGTATGTAACCTTAAATGTTTTATACTGTTTTAAACACGCAAAATCATTTTGAATGTAGAATATTTCAATTTGAAGTAAACTCTCAGGTACTTTCCTTAATGTTTTAGTTGCAGTATACGCATCACAAGAAGATCTACTTCAACAATTTTAATCACAATTTGATGGGAGTGGTCTCGTTTTGTAGAGAATTCCATGGAGTAAAGAAAGGTTTCTAATGTGTATTTCTGAGATAAATGGACGTTACAATATTAGAAAACGAGATTTTGCGAGATTTTGCGTGAATACGCAAGTGTTCATTACATATAAATCACTTGCTTTCTCTTCTCTATATAATTCCTTGCATGCTTGAAATACTATTATCTCTCCTTGTCCAATGATACGGAATCAGCAGTTTCAGAAGGTCACTTCACAAAAACAGAAAACGTTCACGTTATTATTGGATTTGTTTCCCCCATCAGTTATAAATGACAACTAAGGTCAGTTTGCCTCATTCGGTTCTTTTTAGGGAACCTCGGGCAACGTTAAAATCAATCTTAATCATGCGTGCATCAAATCAATGTTCACATATATGAACGATTATCAATATGGAGATTTCAACGTCAAGCTATATATGTTTATATTGCCAGTGGCGCTACGTCTAGTTTTATATTGCTGAGGTCAAATTTGAGGCCGTTTTATATAGAGTTACATAGGGAAAATGTTGTAGTCTCGGTAGCACCTTCATTTTTCATTGAATCTTAACGTAACTTGCACAGCAGTTATATAACCGCAATATTTCGGACGAGTTCTGAAACCAGCGTAGTATCTGTTGCAAGTAGAACGATTCATGTCATCTTGGGCCTCTTGTTTTATATAGTGGTGTCACGCCTAGTTTTATATCGCTAGTGGTGGCACGCCTAGTTTTATATTGCTAGTGGTGACAAGCCTAGTTTTATATTGCTAGTGGCGGCACGCTAGTCACACTAGTTTTTAAAACATGAATAAACAATCTTAACAAAATAGAAAATGATTTTTAATCACATCGATAAAAACTGATGAAATTAAATTGTGTATACTTCTGACTCTAATAAGACCTACTATGTGTGTATTTCCTTTAACAGAATCATATTCATTTTATTTTCAGAAACAGTGTTAAGTTAATTATCATTGGCGCAAAGTGTCACTTTTAGTTTATCTTAAGAACTTACCGTCGCTGACATTTACAAACAGGGTCGTTCAATAAATCTGATATATCCAGCTGTTTCCCCTTCTCCTTAACATCCGGGTGCTTTCTGGTCATCAGCCATCCGACATGCGCAAAGAAAAACCCACGCTTTGCATTGTGGGGGTCGGCATCTGTTTCTGAGAACTTGTGGTGAACCCTATGATCACGTGCCCATTCTATGATGTCATTCTATAAAATATAAACAAATGTCAATTGTAGTAGGTTATCTACACATAAAACATGCATATTGATCTACTGTAGCGACTTGGTGATATTAAATATGTATCCTTGTTCAATACTAGTATGTTGCTTTTATGTGTACAACTTGATTTTAGTTCGATTGCAAAAAAAGTCCAAAGTTTATAAATATGAACCTCTCCCGAGTCCGCTTTATGTGTAAAACCAGTCCTGAGCTGATTACCGAACCCGCAACCTCTGGCATGAGCGACCAACACTCTATTCACTAAACTAGCACCCGCTTTGTTTTTTCCTTGGTGGTTGTGTTCTGCTTTTCTTAGAAATACTTCTATCAAATATTGTTTATTTTTAACAAATTCCTTTATTTATGGAATTTATTGATGAAACACGTGTTTACAACATTTGGTTTGTGTCTAAATTTACCACAGTTCAAACATGACAATGCTTTCAAAATGATCAAAATACATCAATAATGCCATTCAAATAAAAAAACATAAGCATTAAAATAAGGAAAATGCATTTTTAAACAAGAAACAATGTTTATTTATAACCGCCATTTTACGGAAGCACTTCCTTTTTCCAATGGTGATACTATACCTTCATGATTCAAATCAGAGAATCAGAGGTCTTCACCGTTAACAATATACTGGTACCCGATACCACGAATAGGTTAAAAAGGTGTGAATATAATACGAGTATATCATACTATTAAAACATTTTAAATGATCCATCATGACGAAATGGTGCAAAAAGGGGTAAGTGACATACGCCAGACCGCTCAAGTTTACAATTAGGTAAGTTTATATAACGACCGTCTTAAGTTAAGGAGTTACATTTTAGCTCTATTTGCTTTAAAGATAATCTTTTATGGATTTTAATATTAAACAGAAAACTTGCTTTAACACGTAGTAACACGTCTTAGATGTTACATACATTTTAGAGCAAAACCATTTATCACTCTCACCAGGGGTGTTCTTTTGCTAAAAACGATGTGCAGGTACATCTGTAGGGGGGTGGGTCCGTGTGCATGCTTTTCCCGATTATTTTTCAGCTTGATTGTCGTAGGTACGTTTCGACGTATATTTCTTATGTTTTAGGGGTCTGGTTATTCGTAATATTAACCTTGAATTCACTGTATTATAACCAAATAAATTGATAATAAATGTAATGTTTTACGGTTTTTCATTTTAATAAAGGGATAAATGAAGTAGCCTTCTGTCTCATGGTTTCAAATGATTACTTTTTTCATACAGCAGCTGTTACAATGTTAATTAAAATGTTACCCCTCTACCCCGCTATGGGTCCGATCTTTATTTTTATTTTTATTTTTATTTTTTATTTTTTTGCATTTTCATTTTCATTCATTATCAATCGTCTCTCACAACTGATTCAAGTGGGAAAGTTATCCGTTACTTGCGGAGATGGGATGTGCTCGAGTACTGATTAACCTTCCAGAAAACAGTGGTTAGGTTAACTGATCGTTTGTTAGACCTCGATGGCATAAACATAACGCAAAATATTCAATCAATAAATTCAATCATATGTTCACACATCTGATTAATCTTTACAATGATGAACTTATAACAATACGAATATATTAATCTTCAATTACATTCAAACCTGTCTTAAGCAGTCACTCCAGGGGAAGAGCAAAAATGACCTCTTAAAGCAGATGGCTGCTTAATACAGGCTGATTAGAACTAAACGCATAAGTATATAAACGGTCAATAGAAAATGTGGCTGTTTAAGACAAGTGGTTACTTGACAGAGGTTGCCACGGACACAGGTTTGACTGTATTTCATATTTAACAGTTTTCTTAACAAAACAACATAAAGGGTCTGCATACACTCTGCATATCTTAGTTTCACACTTCCAACTTATTTTTCTTAAAATATGAATGAAGTTTAACGCTATTTTCAACGCATTTTGTGTTATATAAGGCATATCCAGTTGTATTTGGTGGAGGAAGACGTTTTAGAACAGGTGGGACTCGAACCTACGACCTTAGCGATGAGCGGTAAGTGATCTTGAGACGGCGCCTTAGACCACTCGGCCATGGAGGGACCCAGCTTAATTTATATCCATGTGCTTTGAAAACTAGAGACAAGTGGTGCGTTAATAAAATTGACACGTGTCCAAATTAAATGCACATGAATTTGTTTGAATATCTATCGACATTTATACTTGATCGAGGGCTTACAGTAAGTTACATGAGAAAATAATAAGTATGCACGCAGATGTATATACTGCAATAATGTACGGAAATATGCAACCATGGTTGTTTAGATTTGATTTCGGAGAAAGAAAGTCGATACAAACTAGAATTATCAATTAAATGAGACAAGCCATTGAAATAGACATCAATAAAGGAACTGCTATTTTATAATTGATTATGGTAATAAGACACTTGTCATAAAGCAATGCTTGACATTTTCCCTTCCGTTTCGAGCCACCGAACCGCCCACACACAAAAAGATATTAATGAAAATAAAACTCATGTCTTACGGAAATCTTTGGCGTTAGCCTCTTATCACTGTTACTTGTAGCCGGGCCCGGTTAGCTTAGCCGGTAGCGCGTCTGACTATAAGTCCAGGGGTCGTGAATCCCGGCGTGGCCACAATCTCCGTCATGATTGGTATACGACATTACGACCCATTGCCATTCATCTCTAACCGCTGATTCTAGTGAGAAAGCTATCAGGTACTAGCAGCGATAGGCGTGTTCGAGTAGTGGTTAACATTCCAGAATCTCAGGAAAGAGTGGTAATGTTAACTGATCGTTTGTTAGCCCTCGATATCATAATTGTTAATGATGCCAAATAATCAAACCAACAAAACAAACGTAGCGTACTTGTTTTATTAAACCAACTAGTCAAATAAACACTCAAAACAAAATAAACACATTACCCACTTGACCTGAAATAGACGTGTGTTTCCTTGGACTTTGAAACTTATGTAAATTGCTGAACACTGGACCAAGTTCTTAATATTTTGTATTAAATACATTCAATTGTCACGTATAGTGTAACAATCATACTGTTGTGCTATTAATTATATTATGTAAGAGGGGAAAGACCGTAAGTGCATTTTTGTAAGTGAATGAACTATTATACGTCGACGCAACAGTTGATTTAGTACAGCACCAGATATATCTTATAAATTGTAGGCACACCACAAACAGAACAACTAATTTGACGAAAACATGTCTACAAGTATGATTTTAGCTCTTCTCTTCAAAGGTCTGTCCGTCCTCCGTCCTCTGTCGTCCGTCCGTCAACCTTTCTTGTAAACAACGAACCACATTCAGTTTTCATTCTATCCCGACCAAACTTAATCTGGATATGTATATCAATAAAAGCTCGAACGCGCGATCTTGAAACGGCTATATCGGATCAGAAAGGACAGAGTTATGGCCCTTGATGGGGAAATGTTGATTTTGTCTCATACACTATGTAGCACTTTCAGTTTCAATCTGATCTTTATCACCATGTGCATGTCCGTTAAAGCTTGGACATAGTCTGTAGAACGAACCCAGCTCTCCCGATTGGGTCTGTTCAATAGCAATTGTTACGAGCACGTTGATTGGTCAGTTGCTTCAGGGAAAGTTTGAATTATGGCATTATTTAGTAAGCGTTCAATTACTATGAATTGTGGGACAGGCATAGAATTGCCTGCTTTTTCCATTGGTGGTTAATAGACCTGATTCGGGAGATATCAGGTTCTGGGATAGACTAGCTCGGACTTGTTCTCGAACCAGCTATATCGCACCAGAATGGACAGAGTTATGGACCCTGATTGACAAAAAATAATTATTTTCGTCACGTAAACACAGCATCACCTTTAGTTTACATGGTCAGAATTTTATTAAAAATTAAAGCTTGGTGAGCTTTTGAACCAACTAAAACGGACAGAAAATAGACAGCGTTACTGCCCTTGATTGATTGAGAAATGCAGACGTTTGCCTTGTAAACACTGTATCACCTATAGTTTACATAGGGTGTTAACCAAACATGGCCAGAATGTTATTGAAAGTTGAAGCTAGAAAAGCCTTTGAACCAGCCAAATCGGACAAAAAGTAGACAGCGTTACGGCACTTGATTGATTACGAAATGCAGATGTTTGCCTTGTAGACACTGCCACACCAGTAGTTGGCACCAAACTTGGTCAGAATATCATTAACAATGACGGCTTAGATCATATCGGACCAGACTGGACATAGCCAAGGCATTTGATTGATTAAACGTGTTTACTTTATTTAAACTGTACCATCTTTAATTGTCACCAGATTGTGACCAAACTTGGGTATGAATGGGATTCAATGTTAAAGTCGCTGTTACAAAACTAGAAAAACAGTTTGTGTTCGATCATTTAAGACAGTTTGACGAGTTATGCGTGTATTGTTTTGAAGTGAATTCAGGGTCAGAAAAAGCTAATTCTGCCTTTGAAATACCATTAAGACCTTAAGTTTTATCAATTCTAACGAAATTTGTCAGAGACGTTTATGATGATGAAATGAAATCCAAAACTGTTTCTTGAACTAATTAAATTGTGGTGTAGACACTACAGACCCCATTGAACCTCTTATTTTATTTACATGGTATGTTTATTTCAATTCATATGAATTCCATTCATTACATGAAACTATGAATACAAAATGCATTTAATAGCATTAACTACTTTCTCGTTCTCGGAGCGATTTCATTGGCTGATGAAACAGGTCAACATAATCTACTGACGGTCAATGTAAAATGGAATATTCTATTTTACATAGTGAGCGATCTCATTGGTTGAGAAAGTAGGACAACATCTAAATAATGTTATAAGGCCATTGCAAGAGAAATAATCAAATGATTTATGATGATAGAGAAATATATATAGAGAGAGAGAGGAGAGATTTTTGCAACCTTAACATGTGTAAAATTTGATACCAACCTGAAATGCCATAGAGTTAAACACAGCCATCATTATACGATAGGGTATTTTAGCTTTGTACGACCTGTGTGCCCAGAGGCGATGGGCGCCAGCAGTTATACCAAGCCCCGACATACAATACAAACAAAAAGCTGAAAGAAAAACAAGTTAATTAGGTTGCAGGTTAATAAGTTAATATTCGTTAATGAATAAGGAGACTAAGTGAAACATTCTAAGTGAAGATACATTAACATATACTAAACAAAACAGAGTACCAGACACCTAGGATTTGGGTCGATATCTCGACTAATTGAAACCAGATTTTATCATAATTTGGAAAGAAATAATATCAACATGTTATGGCATTTGTCTTAACATTTTATTTGTTTGTCTTATTAGGATCATTCTGAAATCATAAGTTACAGCAGTACTCAAATTAATTTTCGTAAAATTCGATAAAATGTTTTAGTATCGAGAGTGGCATCCGTTTGCCCGAAAAACTGCTTGACAGCGAGTCCTCGTGGAGTTCGGATAGTTCTGCGGGTACCGCTGAGGTATGGACAGTCAAGATTCATTAATGTAATTATCTGATTACAGGTAACAGAGTAAGTGGTGATTAATTAATAAAGTATCATAATACAGGTAAAACATTACAGTATAAGTAAAGATTCATTAATTAATTATCTGATAACAGGTAACATGGTAAGTGGGGATTAATTAATAACGTGTCAGATTGCAGGTAACACTACAATTAAATATTCATTAATAAAGTATCATATTACAGGTAACAGAGTAAATGAAAATTTATACTAAATTTTTAATAATTGGAGTTGTCGATTGACTCTAAATTTACAGGCATAGAATAACGTAAGTTACAAAACAAATGAATTCTAAATTATGTGTATCAAAAGAAGTGAAGATTTAATTGAATGGTTATTACAAGATGGCTTCGGATCAACTACAAAAACATGTTTTAAAGAAACTTTAAGTATATATGTACAGCAGGTAGCGGTAAAATGCATGATTTCTACATCTAGTATAATTGAAGATACGCCAGAATATTATATTTGCTGAACATAAACATGCATCTATTATCTCATTACAATAGCTCATATTGACAAACTAAAAGAGTTTCTGCGAGAAAAAAAATCTGATGTAAAGCTATGCATTAAAATAAATGTTTTTTTCTTAACTTTTGGAAAGATGTTGGCACTCCAATAGATGCAGATAAAACTATGTAACTTACTCCAAAACCATGTTGATGCTTTCGCCCTTGGTATGAGATATAGACCGTATAGAGCTCCCATATGTAGTACTGCCATTATGATTACGTTCCGCCACACAATTTGCAAAGGTATTCGTTGTTGTTTTTGTTTAGCCTCTGTTATATCAGGAGAAAGGTCAAGATGATCGACAGGCAGGGCCATACCCGTATCTAAGGGCGACGTGGACACTTCTTGGTCGCTAGGCACAGCAACTCCGGCCTCATCTTCTCCAGCTGGTTCTCCGAGACGGGGTGTCATTTTATCTGTAAAAATAATCAAAACTCATTGTTTTAAACTTATTTATTTTACATCGATTGTGAAAGAAATTCTTACAAATGACTCAGACAAATCAACCTCGAAGTCGTCCTGGGTAGAACCAAGGTACTTAAAACATTCGCGGATAAAGTGTCATGCTCAGGAACACTACACAGAGCCGTTTGTGGAGGATTGAACCCAAAATCCTCCGGTCATGGACCGATGTTCTACTACTGGACCATGCGCTCCACACAATAAAAACCCATACATCCATTCGTTTGATATAAAATTGTATCAGTAACTAACGAACAACGATATATTTGTGTCGATAATCTATTTTTCAATAAAAATAGTTAATTTCACCAGTGTTATGGTATTTGTCAAGTCAAAGTAAGGAGAACAAGTCGTGTTAGCATCTGCCTAGTTTCACTTACTTTGAGCGTGATTTGATAACCTGTTTCACAATCGATGTACAAGCAATAAGTGTAAATCAAATCAACTGTAATTGTCATTTGACATACTGTCAAACTTGTTTTCATAATGTGTACATGATTGATTGATTGATTGACTGATTGATTGATTGAATGAATATGTTACCTCATCTTAATGCCATTGAGGGCTAACAGAAGATCAGTTAACCTAACCACTGTTTCTTGGGATCTTAGAAGGTTAACCAGTACTCGAGCACACCCTTTCTCCGTAAGTAACTGATAATTTTCCCACTTAAATCAGTGGTGATACCTGTACATTCTGGACGTTTTTATATAGTTATATTAAGTACACCCATATCATTCGTAAATGGTCATAGGCAATTGTGTATTGTCGTTACGCCGATAGAACTGAAACTGAAACTATAAAACAGTATATTCCATAAAGTGGCAACGTTATTAATTTACGGCAATATCCACGAAGAAGGCACACAATCCGTTATACAACAGGGCTCATGGAATCCACGTTGCATATTATAGTTTATCAGTTTAAAGCATGTGGAAATCGCAATAACAGAGAGCGGAAATACAACTATGCAACTGATATCACAATAACAGAGAGTGGAACAATAAAAGAGAGAGGAAATACAACTATGCAACTCCTAATATCCCAATAACAGAGAGTGGAAATACAACTATGCAACTCCTGATATCAAAATAACAGAGAGCAGAAATACAATTATGCAACTCCTGATATCACAATAACAGAGAGCGGAAATACAACTATGCAACTCCTGATATCACACTAACAGAGAGTGGAACAATAACAGAGAGCAGCAATACAGATATGCAACTCCTGATATCCCAATAACAGAGAGTGAAAATACAACTATGCAACTCCTGATATCACAATTACAGAGAGCGGCAATACAGCCTTGCAACTCCTGATAACACAATAACAGAGAGTGGAACAATAAAAGAGAGAGGAAATACAGCTATGCAACTCCTGATATCACAATAGCAGAGAGTGGAACAATAACAGAGAGTGGAAATACAACTATGCAACTCCTGATATCAAAATAACAGAGAGTGGAACAATACAAGAGAGAGGAAATACAGCTATGCAACTCATGCTATCACAATAACAGAGAGTGGAAATACAACTATGCAACTCCTGATATCACAATAACAGAGAGCGGAAATACAGCTATGCAACTCCTGATATCACAATAACAGAGAGCGGAAAAACAGCTATGCAACTCCTGATATCACAATAACAGAGAGTGGAACAATAACAGAGAGCGGAAATACAGCTATGCCACTCCTGATATCATAATAACAGAGAGCGGAAATACAGCTATGCAAATCCTGATATCATAATAACAGAGAGCGGAAATACAACTATGCAACTCCTGATATTACAATAACAGAGAGCGGAAATACAGCTATGCAACTCCTGAAATCACAATAACAGTGAGTGGAACAATAACAGAGAGTGGAAATACAGCTATGCAACTCCTGATATAACAATAACAGAGAGTGGAAATACAACTATGCAACTCCTGATATCACACTAACAGAGAGTGGAACAATAACAGAGAGCAGCAATACAGCTATGCAACTCCTGATATCCCAATAACAGAGAGTGGAAATACAACTATGCAACTCCTGATAATACAATAACAGAGAGCGGAAATACAGCTATGCAACTCCTGAAATCACAATAACAGAGAGTGGAACAATAACAGAGAGTGGAAATACAGCTATGCAACTCCTGATATAACAATAACAGAGAGTGGAAATACAACTATGCAACTCCTGATATCACAATAACAGAGAGTGGAACAATAACACAGAGCGGAAATACAACTATACAACTCCTAATATCACAATAACAGAGAGCGGAAGGAAATACAACTATGCAATTCCTGAAATCCCAATAATAGAGAGTGGAACAATAACAGAGAGCGGAAATACGGCTATGCAACTCCTGATATCCCAATAACAGAGAGCGGAAATACAAAAATGCAACTCCTGATATCCCAATAACAGAGATTGAAAATACAACTATGCAACTCCTGATATCCCAATAACAGAGAGTGGAACAATAAAAGAGAGAGGAAATACAACTATGCAACTCCTGATATCCCAATAACAGAGAGTGGAAATACAACTATGCAACTCCTGATATCACAATAACAGAGAGTGGAACAATAAAAGAGAGAGGAATTACAACTATGCAACTCCTGATATCCTAATAACAAAGAGTGGAAATACAACTATGCAACTCCTGATATCACAATAACAGAGAGTGGAACAATAAAAGAGAGAGGAAATACAACTATGCAACTCCTGATATCCCAATAACAGAGAGTGGAAATACAACTATGCAACTCCTGATCTCCCAATAACAGAGAGTGGAAATACAACTATGCAACTCCTGATATCCCAATAACAGAGAGTTGAAATACAACTATGCAACTCCTGATATACCAATAACAGAGAGTGGAAATACAACTATGCAACTCCTGATATACAAATAATAGAGAGTGGAAATACAACTATGCATCTCCTGATATCCTAATAATAGAGAGCGGAAATACAACTATGCAACTCCTATTATCACATTAACAGAGAGTGGAACAATAATAGAGAGAGGAAATACAGCTATGTCACTCTTGATATCACTATTATAGAGAGCGGAAATACAAATATGCAGCGTCTGACATCACGATAACAGAGAGCGGAAATACAACTATGCAACTCCTGATATCACAATAACAGAAAGCGGAAATAAAACTGTGCAACTCCTGATATCACAATAATAGAGAGCAGAAACTCTCGAAATCACGATCACAATACTACAAGGAGCGGAGCACAACTAGGCAGTCCCCCGATATCCCAATAACAATAATAGACAGACATAGATCTGTCTGTCGTCACATCCGTATCACATGTTTGGTGGCTTCAGCAACTACCAATTGTATTGATTCGGAATCAGGTTATATTGCATGTATAGTACGAACGCTGTAAGAAGTTAATGGAAACAATTCGTTACACTGCTGCTGTGTACCGTAATGCATTTATATAGAGACAAATATCAGATTCGGCTCGTTTAATGTGGCAACCATAACGTGCCTCCACATCACGTCCACCATACATACATACGCACGTACTGCACACATAAGCTTTCCCAGCAAAATTCTGTAAATGCGTACTTGACGATGGGTTTTGAGAAATCGAGAAATCACATAACGCTTTTTTTTATAAAAATGGCTACATTGTGATTAAACGATGTAACGATACCCAGATTTTTGTGCAACAAAAATATTTTGAAGTCATCCGGCATGCTTATTGCTGCAAAAATGATGGTATCGGCACAACTCATGCCAGTTTTCACCAATCTGGTTTTGGTTGTGATATTAATATATCAGTCATAGCCAGATATTCAAAGTCGAGACCAGAGTTATTTCCCATCTGAACTTTGGTGTCCGGGGACATGTGCACCCTCCCAATTAATATGTGTTAGTCCTTCAATGCATTGGCTGCGCTTACCTGTTTTTTTAAGACAAATTTTAAGCGCCGACTACAACTTATAAATAAATGTATTCACGCTATTCAGATTTATCGTTTTTATTTATTTATTATCTTACACGTGATTATGCGAAAATTATGTCTTAATACTTCTGAAAATATCGAGACCGAAACTGCCACTGCCTGTTTCAGTGTGGCCACGGCTGATGTATAATCGTAAATACCCAATTAAGTCATATATAATTAAAGCAGTATTAGTGTAAAAAGGTTATAAGTATATAATCAAATGTGGCTGCAATTATATACTATTTAAATCAAACAACGAACCGATACATATAAATATATATATATATTCGACCTTTAAAATGGTTTCATTACGAAGCAATCTCAACAATTTGTACATATTTTTATTATACTGACATCACGATGTGCATAAAGTTTATTAATGTTCATATGAATCAACGCTGCACTTGTTTAAGTGCAGCCTACAGATACTTCGCTCCCAGTTTCCTTTCCCATTCACAGTCACATATGCGTGAGTGCACTGCACTTTGGTCATATATGATGTTTTGTACTAGATATTTATTCAAATCATAATTTTGTAACATGTGTTAAGTGAGTTCAAAGTCGAATGATTCAGATCTGCTCCTGATTTTATCTTTTATGATTTTTTGTCTTCTGTAACTTTGGGTTTGTGGTTAGTGGTTTGTTTTGTGTGTGTGTGTGTGTGTGTGCGTGCGTGCGTGCGTGCGTCCGTGCGTGCGTGCGTGCGTGCGTGCGTGCGTGTGTGCTCTTTGTGTTTATTTTTTTTAGATTTTTTTATGTATTTTGTTAGTCTTAAAATACATGTGCAGTGAAACCGGTGTAAGTGGCCACCTCTATTGAGCAGCCACTTGTCTTAAGCAGCCATATTTGCTATTTCCAATTCCAATGCTTCCATAGCAAATTAACCTGCATTAAGTAACAATCCGTCCCTTGACTGCCTGCTTAAGACAGGTTTGATGTATCGTTAGGTAGCAACAGTAATGTATATTTTGTTAAGCAGATACATAATCATTAGAAAATTGAGTAGCAATATTATTATCATATCAAATAATGTATGCATTTGAACAAAAAAGGATAATATACACAAAATATGTTTAAATATATATATATCTCCTTGTACATTACAGATGGGCCGTGCAACGATCTATTTGTATATTTCAAATGGGCCGAATGTTACCCTCATGTGTTGCGACACGCCTACGAAAGAAAGCACAACATAGGCGGACCCAAAATGTTTGATTAGGTGTGGTCAACCAGTCTCAGGGTGTGTCCAAGATAGTCAATCGATTTGTTTAATGAAAACGACGTGATTTAGCTATGCTTCTTTAAAAAAATACTTAAGTGAACATACATGTATTTCATAAGCAATTACATAAATTATTTATTCAAACATAATTGATGTTGTCATTCTCAAAATAATCTCTAAATTCTCATAATAATTTGTAATTCCCATATAGATTATTTATTTATTTATAGTGTTTATATGATTTTTTTTTATATTTGTCAATTACGTGTATAATAAAACATTTAATTTAGGAGGAGACAAAGCTTTTAAATAAAGGAAAACAGTCATGCCGACAGGAAGCGAAAAGGGAATAGTAAAAAAGCATTACTATGTAATACTACAACAATATATATATATTGTAAGGTGTATTGAGGGATTACCCACCCCGACCCTACACCTAGCTATTACGGGGTGAATAACTCGATCACCAGTTAGTGGTCAAAATTGAGAAAGAAATAATAAAATAATATAAAATGGATTATACACGCGTATGACGAGCCCGGTATAAGGTGCCATTCAGTTATACATACTATTCACAGACTTATATCTATGATAAACAGAGGCAATGCAGCCATCCGTGACAGTAATGCGTAAGTTGTTTTTAATGCCTACATTTACCCCCATTTAGATTACTGTTGTGTTATTTGGAGACATTGTAACGATAATAAATACGTTACTCCTTCTACAGAATTATTCAATAAACTTAAATGGATGACGTTTCCTGAAAGAGTTAAATTTCAAAAAGCAGTACTCATGTATGTATTTAATGACCGGTCTCCTGCATAGCTGAAAGATTGATTTACTCTATCAGCTAATGTTTATACACGCAATTAATGTTGTCTAGTACTTTGTAAATGTTGAGGGCCTCATGGAAGAATTAATTTATTCAAATGAGTTCTCTTGTTAATAAAAGTGATTAGTAGTAATAGTAGTAGTAGTAGGCCTAGTAGTAGTAGTAATAGTAGTAGTAGTAGTAGTAGTAGTAGTAGTAGTAGTAGTGGTAGTAGAAGCAGGTAGTAGTAGTAGTAGTAGTTGTAGTAGTAGTAGTAGTAGTAGTAGTAGTAGTAGTAGTAGTAGTAGCAGCAGGTAGTACTAACATATTTCCAATTACCATATTCCCAATTAACACACTTCTAATAAACACATTTCTAATTATAATGAAATCTTCGTCATTATTATTTACGTATCGTCATAGCATATATACATGGCATATGTAATATCAAACGCATGGTTATATTTCAATTTACAAATCAGTATGTACAATATCATTCTACAAAGAATTGTAAGAGACAACGCAATAACATTGTAATACTAATGTATTTATACAAAAAAACACAAGCAGCCATAGCCGTAATACACTTACTAGATAAGATAATCTAGCTAAAAGAATAATGTGAACCTTCATTTTAATTATTTGTCTAAAAACATAAAAAAGGGCATTAATATTAAAAAAAAATCATTGATGGTGTAGAATCATGAGGTCGTACGTGGTTATATATTCTATAAACCGTTACGACATTATAAACCTAAACACCGATATAGTGTTACTACTTACAGTACAGAAATAAATTTAAATTTACATAATACATTAGCATTGAATTTTAATAAACTTTTTAATAAATGGCTAGTGCCTAGAGATAAAATATGCCATTGAATTCACAGGAGCTTGGGGAGTGGATGATAACGTTTAATGGGGGTGGGCAGGTCCACTAGCGTATAATAGAGTCTCTATATATAAGCTATGGGACCTGTCCACCACATTAAACGTTATTATCCACTCCCCAAGCTCCTGTGATAGAATTATCAAACTCAGATGCACATGTGATACAATATATATAAATATATATATATAACACGTGTTCAAAAATGAAGTATATTATATAAATAGTTTACCTTATAAATAACACGCGTAGCCAGTCCTATAGTTATTCACGTATGAACAACACGAATCAGGCCACATTGTAAAGAAACATCACGTGCATACATAGGAAAAACCAAATATTTTATTTATATCAGCCAATCAACGTATCGATGTATTTAGATTGTGTAACATCGCGATATAGCCATATAGATTTTAATAACATTTCTAACATCGCAAGACTTTTTATTAACACGTGGTTCGAACGTGTTCGAACACACATTCGGCGCGTAGACTGGACCCTATCCAAGGGTAACCCCACCTAATGAGGGTACCCCAAACCCCTCTCACCCTTACTATCTAGTCTCTCTTCCCAAAATATGCATTAAAATACCCCCCCCCCCCCCCCCCCCAACAACCGGTTTAATCATAATTTATACAGGGGCGTAGACATATTTGTAAGTTACTCAGGGGAAGTGTAGGAGGCGGAATCCCACTTACGCTGGTGGGATTTATTAAGAAATACAAGTTTAAATGGTGGCTTCTGGTGACTTTTCAAATTTTTAAGCTTCATTGGGTTTTTATGGTGGTATTGCCTCTACTTCCAGTCCCTCTCTTGTTATTTTTTTATTGATTCTATCTTTATTTTTTTACACTGTTACTCAGCAGAGTAAATGAGTATACCACGCTACGCGCCTGACATAGTTTAGGTATAAATATGGATTTTGTGTGTGTGTGTGTGTGTGTGTGTGTGTGTTTTGTTGTTGTTGATTTTTTTTTGTTTTGTTTTGTTTTGTTGGGGTTGTTTTTTTGGAGGGGGGTGGGGGTTGTTGTTGTTGTTTTGTTTGTTGTTGTTGTTGTGTTGTTGTTTTTGTTTTTTTTTGTTTTTTTTTGGGGGGGGGGGGGCGGGGGTTGTTGTTTGATTTTAATGCGTACTTTGGGAAGTGGTTTTGGGCAGTAATTGAGGGTTGGGTGGTATACCATAGGTTTACCCTTATGAGATGGGAATATTCTTACCTAGGGTAAGTCCTATCAGTGGCGTAGCTGACCCTAATATGATATAGATTCTATGGGGTCAGGAGGCATGCACTTCCCGATTTTTTTATTTTTAGGAGCATTTCCTGCGTTTTAGGGGCATTTTCAGAAGATTTAATAATGTATTCACGAGAAAATGTGAGAGCCCGGGCAATGTTGCGTACAGGTAGCTACATCATTGCTAGTCTAGCGCCGATCGCCTGTGGGCACGAATACATGCAGTTAGCCTTCGAAACAATTATTCAAAACCACAATTATGGATTGACATACCAACCACTGAAATGTTGACCATGTTTTATGGTGTGTGGAGCGGGTGGGGTATTAATCGTTGGAGAGCGGTCTATTTTTATGTAATAAACGAGGAAATTAAAAGGACAACGTACGATATTCCAAATACCATTTCCCTACTAGAATCAGTCTCATTATTTTTTATCACCCCTCGTATATTATATTAGAATAGTTGTGAACTCGAGCGTCTGTCTTCGCATTGCAATTGAGGTATAGTTGCAGGACGTTCCTTTTGCATGTAGATTGTCGATGGATCATTTTCAGAACGGGTCATATACAAGATTTTTAAAACGGTTAAAGAAGATTGGTGGCATTGTTTGGGTTTCAATATGAAACTGTGTTTGACAGAAAACTTTTAAAATGGTAGGCGAAGATTTGTACAGTATGCTATAACATTTCAATGGTAGTATAGGTATAGATTTCGATCTCAAAACGGATCATACTCTTGGAAGATTATTAAATGGTGAATAGAAGATTTTTTTCTGAGTGTTCGGTATTTAGAGCATAGCACTGTCGGTATAGTGGTAGAGCATCCGCTTTGCATGCGGGATGTAAAATGTTCGATCTCAGAACGGGCCATACCCAAGACTATTGAAATAGTAATGGAATGTTTGCACAGACCTGGTCAACACTTCCAAAATTTCGGATCAAATTTGTTAACATTCGGCTGGAATGTTTGATCTAGGTTCTGGGTAGTTATAGTATAGCTCAAGATGTTGTTGACTGGTCCGGTTGAGAAGTCCATGCGAGGTCGGTCTGATGTCTGGTGTGGGTGTGAGCTATATATCTGCGGCATGATTATTTAGTGTGTCAGCGCTTTAGAATGTTGTTTCAAGACATTTTGACTTCAATAGAACATTTTTTTTTCTTCACCTTTCTTTCCATTTCCCAATTGGTCTGTTTAAGTTATTTTCATACTTCATTATAATTGTATTAGCTGATATACAATGTCTCAAGTAGACACCGTCGGTTACTGGCTGAATATTAATAAATGCGACGCTAAACACCATAAAATACGATATAGGTCTCACTTTATAAAATAAGGTCTAGGATTTCCATGGTAAAAAAATAATTCCACATAGAATTTTTGTGTAAGTTTTTTTCATAGCAGGAATGTAAACCCACATAAAAATGAACAATAACTGGTAGGTTGACCTCGTTGTTTTTTTAAAGATGTTTCTGCGGGTTGTTACTGCACATCGCTACGCGCATAATTCCTTTCTGTTACTTTCAGTTTCGGGGTCTAATGTCGCCGTTTGGTTAATTAAAAGTCGAGTCGCATTAGGATATTTACAAAGCGAAGTATTTTCATTTCAAGATGTCAGAAATATAAATTTTGTCAAGGAAGCGATCGAAAAGCACGGAAGAGTATATTGTTTTTCGTTCTAAACCACTAGAATTGCTTGTACATAACGAAGTCGAAGAAACAACTACGAAAATATAATCAATACTCGTAGTGGTAACATTTCGGATAACTCATTTTTCGGATATGGATCATTTGTGAATTTGTTCCAAAGCGCAGAATACATAATGAATTTACCTGAAACAATATTATTCATACCGGGATTGAGACAAGGAAGAATAAATCTTGAATTTTGACATTTATCTGACCTGATGCATGTAAAAGTTTGGTATTGAAGAACACTATGGAAGACACTTATATGGGTCAACGTTATACATAAACTGTATATGTGGAAGTATAAGAACAGTGGAAACAAACAAGACACATCGTTTAAACAGGAAAAGTCCAATATCATTTGACATCAACACAAAGCAATTGAGTATAAAGTTAGTTGATGCTTTATCATAACTCACTGATCAATATTAATGTATCACATACAATGATAACTTACTTTATGATTTCTAGAGATGAACAACTATAAAAAGTGATTCATTGGTTGAATATTTACATCATTTTCATGCCATCGAGGGCTAACAGACGATCACTTAACCACTGTTTCCTGGAATGAACCAGTATTTGAGCACACCCCATCTCCGCAAGTAACTGATAGCTTTCCCACTTGAATCAGCGGTGAGAGACGATTGATAAAGAGACATAATGCTGTATATCTATCATCCTGGAGACTGTTGCCAGGCGGGGATTCAAACAGTATTCTTACATTGAGTAAATGTTAAAAATAAATTTAAACAACATCATGTTCTGTGTTTCCTGTTAAACAGAAAATTGTTACATGAATTATGAAAATAAGAAACTATTCAACACGTTTCAGGAATGCTAAACAGAGGCTCAGGTTACAGATGGATTGAGATGTCGGTGCTTTAAATACCTGTAGTGGTTTCATTAACTATGAAGAGACAATCAATATCGTGACATAGACAACGTGTACAGAAACACTAAATGAAAGAGTGACAATCATCAAAAGGGGCCAATGGTAATTATTAATGTAATTTAACCGTTTCAGCTTATTTCTACTATGGATTACAACAAAATAATCATGAGCACAACAGATGATCTGAGGGGGATCAAACCTGTGACTACTTGTTTGGCACACCCAATATCCGTGCAAATAACTGACAACTTTCCCACTTGAATCAGTGATTAAAGATAAATGAAGATGAGACACAATGTTGGAATTTGCATATATTTAAATCATCACAGAGACTGGCCAAGTGGGGATTTGAGCTTGCAACCCCTTGACTGCTTGTTACATAACATAACAGTTTCATTCAGTAAAAAAATGTCCACATTCATGTATGCAAGTTTATAACCATAAGATTTTGTTCAGTGGTTTGAACATAGATATCATAACAGGAATTGCTGCTCAGTTATAGCCCTTGAGTTGTCAAACTATACCCATATATCGTGCTGTTTTATTAAAATACATTGTCGCTTTTTTAGCCAGACCGATGAGCTCAGTCAGTAGAGCACGATACTTCTAGCTCAGGGTTGAGAGTTTGATACCTGAGGCATGCTAACTTATAGTGCTAACTGTCATTCAGATGGGACTTTAAACTGAGGACTTTTATGATGGTGCTATACACCAAGCAAAAAAATCAGGTGAAACATATGATTAGGTTTCTATGATATTTGTTTCCTGCACTATCCCCCACAAACCTAAAAAGTCTAAACTGTTCACTCTTCTGGGTGCATCACCCAAATGGGAAACTGGTGATGATGTAAATGAAGCTTACATACAAACAAACATTGTCATTTATTTCTTTATCTCATATAAGCTTCCTTTAATTTTCAGTGATGAAGTCAGTCAAGTAGTACACCAGGACCAGGCCAATTTATTACAATATGTGTTGCCAGAAGAATGGATTGTGACAGTAAATCAGATACTGGGACCATGTTAACAAAAAGTATTCGAAAAACATATGATGTTTTTCCAGAAGACTAGGAAATGCACATATTATGAAAAATTAAGAACAATCATTACCAGTTCACCAGGCAGTGTTCTAAAATTTAAATGACAATTCAAAGATTAAAGTTGGAAGTAGCCCAGTACAGGAATAAAAATTTCAAGTTAATGTAATAATAATGGATGACAGTGCGACTACTATAGCCAATATAAATACCAGAAAAAATGACTTGAGTGGACTCGTAGATAAAACTCTGAAGATATTATGTTGAGTAGCAGGTCACTGGTGATCCAACCTTGATTGACAGTACATGGTTTTACCACTAGGCCTCTAACATTTCAAACTTTTACAACTATTGATGTTCATTAATTACCCAGTATATATGAAATATATAAAAGGAATTTAACAGTAATTACATTATAAATTACAAATATTATAATTGCTATTTAGTGCATCATTTAGAAATATGAAAGTTACTTCTGCAATGAAACTTCATTTATAAAAATTACAACAGATAATTTTCACAATTTTGACAGTTTTAGGCCATTTTATGAAAAGGGAAGTTAACATTTAGCACTGTAGCTTGGTAACAAGCAAGGTGACATGTATTTCTTATTTTATTCCATGATATTGTTTGTTGTGCTTCTTGTGTTGTGTAGAAAGAATGAAACAATTCTCCACGTAGAACATTTTTTTTTTTTGAATTGGTGTGAAAATGCATCAATTGCGGCCATTTTATGAAAAGGGGAGGTAACATTTAGCACTGTAACTTTGTAACGAGCATGGTGACCTGTATTTTTTATTTTATTTCATGATATTGTTTGTTGTGCTTCTTGTGTTGTGTAGAAAGAATGAAACAATTCTCCACGTAGAACTTTTTTTTTTTTGAATTGGTATGAAAATGCATCGATTGCGGCCATTTTGTTGAAATATATCACTTTGTTAGTAAATTAAACAAGATTTATAACTTACACCAATTTGCTGTTTTTTCTTTAAAAAATGTAAAACGGTGTAATTTAAAAATAGTCATAGCAAAAAAACAAGCATGGGGACCTATATTTTTTTTTTGTGTTTTAAACTTGTCTTACTTCAAAGTACTTGTGTGCAAAATTTAAAAAAAATCTCTGCGCTAGAACTTACTCGAAGAAACGTCTTTAAAAAAGGGGGTGCAGTGACACCCTCAGATTTTTTGAAAAAAAGAAGTCCTCAGATGTTCATAAATATGTGCATTTGTTGAAATCCTATAAAAGTCACTGTCTTAACACCCGTGATGTCTTATTGCAATATATGCTATACCAACTTTTGCACTACTCATCTGCAGCAAGAAATCACAGCTACTATGAACCATTTTAAAAAGTATTTCAAAACCAAATTACATAGGCCTTGTTTTTAAGCATAAGAATCATGTTACCGTGGGAATAAGGGGTGTAACTATGTAATGAGAAGCATAACCCACTGTGTAAATCAGTACCCTCAAATATTCAGCGCCTAAAATGCAAAATTAATCATTGCTTCGTGCACCATTGGGTACATACAACTTAAAATAATAAGTTGAGAGCATATTCAAGTGGTAGTGCATGGCCCAGTAGTAGAGAATGATCCAGTGGTAGTGCACGGCCCAGCAGTAAAGCATGGTCCAGCGGTAGTGTATGGCCCAGCGGTAGTGCATGGCCCAGCGGTAGAGCATGGTCCAGCGGTAGAGAATGGTCCAGCGGTAGAGCATGGCCCAGCGGTAGTGCATGGTCCAGCGGTAGAGCGTGGCCCAGTGGTAGTGCGTGGCCCAGTGGTAGAGCGTGGCCCAGTGGTATTGCAAGGTCCAGTGGTATTGCATGGTCCAGTGGTAGATCATGGTCCAGTGGTAGTGTATGGTCCAGTGGTAGAGCATGGCCCAGTGGTAGTGCATGGTCCAGTGGTAGTGCATGGCCCAGTGGTAGATCATGGTCCAGTGGTAGTGCATGGTCCAGTGGTAGAGCATGGCCCAGTGGTAGTGCATGGTCCAGTGGTAGGGCATGGTCCAGTGGTAGAGCGTGGCCCAGTGGTAGGGCGTGGTCCAGTGGTAGTGCGTGGTCCAGTGGTAGAGCATGATCCAGTGGTAGTGCATGGTCCAGTGGTAGGGCGTGGTCCAGTGGTAGTACATGGTCAGGTGGGAGTGCATGGTCCAGTGGTAGAGCATGATCCAGTGGTAGAGCATGGCCCAGTGGTAGTGCATGGTCCAGTGGTAGGGCGTGGTCCAGTGGTAGGGCGTGGTCCAGTGGTAGGGCGTGATCCAGTGGTAGAGGATGACCCAGTGGTAGTGCATGGTCCTGTGGTAGAGTATGGTCCAGTGGTAGTGCGTGGTCCAGTGGTAGAGCATGGTCCATTGGTAGAGCATGGTCCAGTGGTAGTGCATGGAGCAGCGGTAGAGCATGGTCCAGTGGTAGTGCATGGCCCAATGGTAGTGCATGACCCAGTGGTAGAGCATGGCCCAGTGGTAGTGCATGGTCCAGTGGTAGTGCATGGCCTAGAGGTAGTGCATGCCCTAGTGGTAGTGCATGGTCCAGTGGTAGTGCATGGTCCAGTGGTAGAGCATGGTCCAGTGGTAGTGCATGGTCCAGTGGTAGAGCATCGGATTGGTAGAGCATCGGTCCCAGGATCGGAGTGTCGTGGATTCGATCCTCCGCCACGGCTATGTGTAGTGTTATTCAGCAAGGCACTTTTTCCGCATATAGTACTTGTTCTGCCCAGGAATACTTCGAGCGTGACTTGTATAAGTTGTGAAACTTGTTTCACAATCGAAGTAAAATTAATATATTTTAACTAAAAATATATAATGTCCAGGCTGCTAAAGCTCACTGTCTTTACCTGACCCAGCGATCAGTAAACAGGGTACACTTTTGAAATGTAAATGCCAACTATATGCAACTTACAAGGACGGTATCGATTTATCAGTACAACTGTGCATTTCGTTTACCGCTCTTATATATTGATGGTTTGTTCTCGCTACGACAGCAACACTTCTTGCAGAGAGCAAAATATCATAGTTATCACTTAAATAAAACACATAATACATATCTCTAAACGAACAAGCGCTCTAAAATAGTCTTTATCTCGCAAAGACTCAAAGTCTTACATGAGAAGTCTAAACTTTGCTCGAAATCAAACTCTTGTATCGCTCAGATTCAAACCGTTGTTTAAGCAGTCTTAACATCGCTCAGACTCAAACTCTTGTATAAGCAGTCTTAACCTCGCTCTGATTCAAACTCTTGTTTATGTAGTCTTAACATCGCTGATATTTAAAATTTTGTATAAGTTGTCTTTACCTCGATCTGACTCAAACTCTTGTATAAGAAGCCTTAACATCGCTCAGACTCAAATTATTGTATAAGTAGCCTTAACCTCGCTCGAACACACTCGCTGAGATTTAAACTCTTGTATAAGTAGCCTTAACCTCGCTCAGATTTAAACTCTTGTATAAGTTGTCTTTACCTCGATCAGACTCGAACTCTTGTATAAGTAGCATTTATCTCGCTCAGACTCAAACTCTTGTATAAGTAGATTTAACCTCGCTCAGACTCAAGCTCTTGTGTAAGTAGCCTTAACCTTGCTCAGACTCAAATTATTGTATAAGTCGTCTTAACCTCTGAGATTTTAACTCTTGTATAGGTTGTCTTTACCTCGCTCAGACTCAAACTCTTGTATAAGTAGTCTTAACCTCGATGAGATTTAAACTCTTGTTTAAGAAGCCTTAACCTCGCTCAGACTCAAACTCTTGCACAAGTAGCCTTAACCTCGCTCGTACTCAGATTCTTGTATTAACCTGAGATTTAAACTCTTGTATAAATTGTCTTTACCTCGCTCAGACTCAAACTCTTGTTTAAGTAGCCTTTACCTCGCTGAGATTTAAACTCTTGTATAAGTAGTCTTAACCTCGCTCAGATTTAATCTCTTGTATAAGTTGCCTAAACCTTGCTCAGACTCAAACTCTTGTATAAAGTGTTTTTACCTCGCTGTGACTCAAACTCTTGTACAAGTAGCCTTTACCTCGCTCGGACTCAAACTCTTGTATAAGTAGCCATAACCTCGCTCAGACTCAAACTCTTGTATAAGTAGCCATAACCTCGCTCAGACTCAAACTATTGTGTCAGTAGCCTTAACCTCGCTCAGACTCAAACTGTTGTGTAAGTAGCATTAACCTCGCTGAGATTTAAACTCTTGTATAGGTTGTCTTAACCTCACTCAGACTCAATCTCTTGTATAAGTAGTCTTAACCTTGCTGCGATTTAAACTCTTGTTTAAGTAGCCTTAGCCTCGCTCAGACTCAAACTACTGTATAAGAAGTCTTAACCTCGCTGAGATTTAAACTCTTGTATAAGTTGTATTTACCTCACCCAGACTCAGTCTCTTGTATAAGTATTCTTAACCTCGCTAAGACTTAAACTCTTGTGTAAGTAGCCTTAGCCTCGCTCAGACTCAAAATATTGTATAAGAAGTCTTAACCTCGCTGAGATTTAAACTCTTGTATAAGTTGTCTGTACCTCACTCAGACTCAAACTCTTGTATAAGTAGCCTTAACCTCGCTCGGATTCAAACTCTTGTGTAAGTAGCCATAACCTCGCTCGGACTCAAAGCCTTGTATAAGTAGCCTTAACTTCACACGGACTCAAACTCTTGTATAAGTAGTCTTAACCTCTCTAGGACTCAAACTCTTGTATAAGTAGGCTTGTCTTTACCTCGCTCGGACTCAAACTCTTGTATAAGTAGCCTTAACCTCGCTGAGATTTAAACTCTTGTATATGTAGCCTTAACCTCGCTCAAACTATTGTATAAGTAGTCTTAACGTTGCTCGGATTCAAACTCTTGTATAAGTAGCCATAACCTCGCTCAGACTCAAACTCTTGTATAAGTAGCCTTTACCTTGCTCGGACTCAAACTCTTGTATAAGTTGCCTTTACCTCGCTCAGACTCAAACTCTTGCATAAGCAGCCTTTACCTGGCTAAGACTCAAACTCTTGTATAAGTAGCCTTAACCTCGCTAAAACTTAAACTCTTGTGTAAGTAGCCTTAGCCTCGCTCAGACTCAAACTATTGTATAAGAAGTCTTAACCTCGCTGAGATTTAAACTCTTGTATAGGTTGTCTTAACCTCACTCAGACTCAATCTCTTGTATAAGTAGTCTTAACCTTGCTGCGATTTAAACTCTTGTTTAAGTAGCCTTAGCCTCGCTCAGACTCAAACTACTGTATAAGAAGTTTTAACCTCGCTGAGATTTAAACTCTTGTATAAGTTGTATTTACCTCACCCAGACTCAATCTCTTGTATAAGTAGCCTTAACCTCGCTAAGACTTAAACTCTTGTGTAAGTAGCCTTAGCCTCGCTCAGACTCAAAATATTGTATAAGAAGTCTTAACCTCGCTGAGATTTAAACTCTTGTATAAGTTGTCTGTACCTCACTCAGACACAAACTCTTGTATAAGTAGCCTTAACCTCGCTCGGATTCAAACTCTTGTGTAAGTAGCCATAACCTCGCTCGGACTCAAAGCCTTGTATAAGTAGCCTTAACTTCACACGGACTCAAACTCTTGTATAAGTAGTCTTAACCTCTCTAGGACTCAAACTCTTGTATAAGTAGGCTTGTCTTTACCTCGCTCGGACTCAAACTCTTGTATAAGTAGCCTTAACCTCGCTGAGATTTAAACTCTTGTATAAGAAGTCTTAACCTCGCTCAGATTTAAACTCTTGTATAAGTTATCTTAATCTCACTCAGACTCAAACTCTTGTATAAGTTGTCTTTACCTCGCTCAACTCTTGTATAAGTAGCCTTAACCTTGTTCGGACTCAAACTCTTGAATAAGTACCCTAAAAATCTTATATTTTTTCTCAAACTCTTGTAAAAGAAGCCTTAGCCTCGCTCAGACTCAAACTCTTGTATAAGTAGCCTTAACTTCGCTCGGACTTAAACTTTTGTATAAGTTGCTTTAACCTCGCTAGGACTGAAACTCTTGTATAAGTAGTGTTAACCTCGCTCAGACTCAAACTCTTGTTTAAGTAGCCATAACCTCGCTCAGACTCAAACTCTTGTATAAGTAGCCTTTACCTTGCTCGGACTCAAACTCTTGTATAAGTTGCCTTTACCTCGCTCAGACTCAAACTCTTGCATAAGCAGCCTTTACCTGGCTAAGACTCAAACTCTTGTATAAGTAGCCTTAACCTCGCTAAAACTTAAACTCTTGTGTAAGTAGCCTTAGCCTCGCTCAGACTCAAACTATTGTATAAGAAGTCTTAACCTCGCTGAGATTTAAACTCTTGTATAGGTTGTCTTAACCTCACTCAGACTCAATCTCTTGTATATGTAGTCTTAACCTTGCTGCGATTTAAACTCTTGTTTAAGTAGCCTTAGCCTCGCTCAGACTCAAACTACTGTATAAGAAGTTTTAACCTCGCTGAGATTTAAACTCTTGTATAAGTTGTATTTACCTCACCCAGACTCAATCTCTTGTATAAGTAGCCTTAACCTCGCTAAGACTTAAACTCTTGTGTAAGTAGCCTTAGCCTCGCTCAGACTCAAAATATTGTATAAGAAGTCTTAACCTCGCTGAGATTTAAACTCTTGTATAAGTTGTCTGTACCTCACTCAGACTCAAACTCTTGTATAAGTAGCCTTAACCTCGCTCGGATTCAAACTCTTGTGTAAGTAGCCATAACCTCGCTCGGACTCAAAGCCTTGTATAAGTAGCCTTAACTTCACACGGACTCAAACTCTTGTATAAGTAGTCTTAACCTCTCTAGGACTCAAACTCTTGTATAAGTAGGCTTGTCTTTACCTCGCTCGGACTCAAACTCTTGTATAAGTAGCCTTAACCTCGCTGAGATTTAAACTCTTGTATAAGAAGTCTTAACCTCGCTCAGATTTAAACTCTTGTATAAGTTATCTTAATCTCACTCAGACTCAAACTCTTGTATAAGTTGTCTTTACCTCGCTCAACTCTTGTATAAGTAGCCTTAACCTTGTTCGGACTCAAACTCTTGAATAAGTACCCTAAAAATCTTATATTTTTTCTCAAACTCTTGTAAAAGAAGCCTTAGCCTCGCTCAGACTCAAACTCTTGTATAAGTAGCCTTAACTTCGCTCGGACTTAAACTTTTGTATAAGTTGCTTTAACCTCGCTAGGACTGAAACTCTTGTATAAGTAGTGTTAACCTCGCTCAGACTCAAACTCTTGTTTAAGTAGCCATAACCTCGCTCAGACTCAAACTCTTGTATAAGTAGCCATAACCTCGCTCGGACTCAAACTCTTGTATAAGTAGCCTTTACCTCGCTCAAACTCAAACTCTTGTTTAAGTAGCCATAACCTCGCTCAGACTCAAACTCTTGTATAAGTAGCCATAACCTCGCTCGGACTCAAACTCTTGTATAAGTAGCCTTTACCTCGCTCAAACTCAAACTCTTATATAAGTAGCCTTAACCTCGCTCAAACTCAAACTCTTGAATAAGTACCCTAAAAATCTTATATATTTTCCATCTGACCCATCTACGACGAGAAAGCACACCGACACGTTCTTTTTATAAGCCATTTTTTTTATAAGTAACACTGGTTAACATAAAATTATACATGTACTCGTACACAGGCGTAACCAAATATAATTTGTGTGTATAGCTGTGAAAAAGAAGTTTTCATAAAGTGTCTCGTCATTGAATTAGAGTTTTCCAATATTGATATAACAACGGTCGTTCGTTATAGATAGTAAACTTTGCACAGTGTTACACGGTGTGTTAACATGCCTGACATAATGTAGATTAAAAAAGGTGTATGAAAGCACAAAAAATAAGTATGATCGATATCGTGTTTCTGATTTCTCACGATTGATCGATTTCAGCACAATAGATCGTTCATGTAAAAGCCTTAACCTTATATGAATATATATAACGTTCAATATGAGAAATGCACTGAAATAATCTTCGGTCTGGTAGGTAAAACGACGATACGTTTCAAAAAGTGTGTTTTGAGAACAATGTATGATTTGTTAATAATAATCATAAGTATAATAGTAATAAAAATAATAATAAAATAATGATGATGATAGTAATAATAATAACAATGATAATAATAATGATAATAATAATGATAATATCAATAATGATAATTATGGTTATGATAATGATAATGTTGATAATAACGACAGAACTCATTTAAAAATGGGCGTTATGCAAGGTACTACAACTTTAACAAATCACACCGGATGTCTACATGCGTAGAACCAAAATTAGATAAAGTGTTTTGCTCAAGGTCATCCCCATGTTTCTGGCCGGTGTTCGAGGCCACAGGCCAACTATCCTCAGTCATATACGCTAGCATTAGATCGTGTTGTACACTTATATATGTTATATAGACGATATATGTGACATATACACGATTTATGTGATATATAGACGATATATGTGTTATATAGATGATATATGTGTTATATACACGATATATGTGACATATACACGATGTATGTGATATACAGACGATATATGTGATATACACACGATGTATGTGATATATACACGATATATGTGATATACACACGATATATGTGTTATATACACGATGTATGTGATATACAGACGATATATGTGATATACACACGATATATGTGATATACACACGATATATGTGTTATATACACGATATATGTGACATATACACGATGTATGTGATATATAGACGTTATATATGATATACACACGATATATGTGTTATATACACGATATATTAATTTGACAATTAAATAAACACGGTCTGAATATGTATTGATTCCTGCAATAAAACCTATAACTATCTAGGCGATACATAGCATCAATACACTGTTGGAATATTCCAAGCTATTTTCACCATGATTGCGTGTGTAACGTTTTGTAAACTGACTGTTTCCCAAGTATACACATATGTGTGTCAGTAAATACAACTATCATTCACGGTTGAAACTAGATATATGTGTGTATATTAGAATGGAGCGCCTGGTCTAGTGATAGTGAGGGTCGTGGGTTCGATACCCCGTCACGGCCATGTGGGATGTCCCTGAGCAAGACGCTTTATCTTTGAATGTTTAGCACTGGTTCTATCCAGGAAAGAAAACTTTATTCATCTAAGGTACAGGAACCTGATTTGAAATCGATGTAAATTAAAGTAAGTAAAGACTAAACATTGTATTAAAAATAGCCTTGTGAAATATTGCATACTTAACTATGGACGCAGCTGAGGCTATCTGTTGTTTGAATTAACCAATTAGAAACATTGCAGTATTGTCCAAGACCTTTGTCTTATGTTAAAGATTATCGTTAATGATAACAGTATTATTTGATACGTTGGTATAATAAATATAAACATAAAGTCACCTTTCTCGCGTATCCACCACGGGCATTATTATTGTTAATTGCGGTTTCTAAAAATATATTGAAGCTGATAATAAATCTTCTCTCTCGTGAACCAAGCACACTTGTTTTGTTGTTGCGGTTCAATAAAACATTAAAAAACTGTCTAGACAAATATTCATGTATGTGCGTGTGCGCGCGTTTAACGTGGTGTAGCTTCATATAGGCACTGTTAGCACGTGCCTAAACTTTTTTCTGAGAAATCGAAAAAATAAAAATGCCAAAAAATACAATAAATCTGACCGTATGCTACTTCATTTTTCCCTTTATTGAAGGGAACAAACCTTAAAACTTAAGTATTGAGAATAACGAGGCCTCTAGAAAAATAAGAAATACACGTCAAAATACACCTACGATAGTCTGGCTGAATTTGTCTTCGGAGGAGCATGCTCCTAGATCCGCTACAAATGCGCATGCACATCGTTATCAGCCAAGCTACGCCTCTGGTGTAGTCAAATAGCTGCGATATTGAACCAAAATCAAGACATTACTTAAGTTAATCTTTAATATTGAACTTATATAAAAACAACGATACAAATGTAAACGAATAGACGATGTTATGCTGTAAATATACCTTGTTCACCCAAATAACTCCGCATAGCGTCCTTGAATAACAGATTATCCCTCGGAAAGTCAACACTCGACTGACTGTTCACTTCTGATTAATTGAACTGTAATGGCAAAACATATCCGAAATATTAACGAAGTATAAAATATGAAATCACTGACAAATACAACTGCAGACGAAAATACCGCAGCAGACATAACTTGGTTTAATACTGTCGCTGCAGGAAGAGGATGAAGACTGCGGATCAATAATATTTCTCTATATTCTTGGTTACACTGCAACAGAATATCAATCGATTTCGCCATGCGACCGGCTAAACCTATCGTAACCACTATCGCGATATCTTAACTAAACACATCTTAATGTGACACAACTATAGCTGTCAACACGACGAACATTATATTCTCAATTTGAGTTGGGCTAGCTGGGTATAGAGTGCCCGGCCCTGTCAGCTCAGTCTGCAGGTGCGTCTGTCTATCAATCCACGGGTCGTGAGTTCGATTCCCCGCCCGGCCACAATCTCCGTGATGATAAATATACAACATTACGTCTCATAACCATTCGTTTCTCATCGCTGATTCAAGTGGGAAAGCTATCAGTTAGTTGCGGAGATGGGATGCGCTCAAGTACTGGTTTACCTTCCAGGATCCCAGCAAAGAATGGTTAGGTTAACTGATCGTCTGTTAGTCCTATGTGGCATAAAACTGACGGTAAATATAATCAATTAAACATCGATACAGGGCTATGAGGGCAATCTAAGAATGCATAATGAAAATAACGTTTAATTTGACGTTGAATAAAAAAACATGGTGTTCATTCGAATTACTTTCCAGACTTATTATGCGAGAAAGACATAATAAATTATGCATATATGCTATATATTTATATTAAGCATTTATGTTTATATTTATATTAAGTATTAATGCTATAAATTTATATTTAACAATTATGTTTATATTTATATTAAGTATTTATGCTATATATTTATATAAAGCATTTGATATATATCTATATTAAGCGTTTAAGTGATATATTTATATTAAGCGTTTATGTTATATATTCATATTAAGCATTTATGTTTTATATTTATATTAAGCGTTTATGTTATATATTAATATTAAGCATTTATTTCATATATTAATATTAAGTATTTATGTTATATATTCATATTAAGCACTTATATAATAGTTATATTAAGCATTTATTTTATATATTTATATTAAGTATTTTTGTAATATATTCATATTAAGCATTTATTTTGTATATTTATATTAAGCACTTATGTTATATATTCATATTAAGCATTTATTTTATATATTTATATTCAGCACTTATGTTATATATTTTTATTAAGCATTTTTTTTATATATTCCCATTAAGTATTTAGGTTATATATTCATATTAATCACTGATGTTATATATTTCTTTTAAGCACTTATGTTATATATTTATATTAAGCACTTATGTTATATATTTATATTAAGCATTTATGTTTATGGACCAACAGAGGACTATCTATGATAAGACGACACTTTTAGAACCATGGGCAATGTGTTCAATGTTCCAGAAGTGCATTTCAAAAACAGACTGATATAAAACAACTGGAAACTGTCCAATATTTGTGTTTAAAGGTAGGGCCTCGCACCCGCCATGATGTGGTTACCGAATTATTGGGTGTTTCTCCTGCATACAAGCATATGTTGACTCCCAGAAACAGAGCCAGATGCAGGGTAAAGTGAAACGAGTCTTCTTTCAGTTCATGACAAACTGTTCCACAGAAAAAACTAGCGTTTGTTTCGCACATTATAAGACTTTTAAACAAATATAACTTTATACAATCTAGTGTGCCTTTCTAAACAAGGATGTAATGGAAAAGAAAATATCGTGTAAAATAAAATATAACATATAAAACCGCAATATTAGAATACGAAAACCAACAGTGGCGAAGCATAATGGCGATACGTAACGATTCCATCATGTTCCGTACGTGATTGACAGTATTCGCCCTTGGTATGACGAATTTGGTATTAACAACGTTCCATAAAGTAGCATTTACAGTTTTGGAGTTGTGCTCCGGGAACAGTGAATTTCGGGTAATTGTTTCCATGGTAACAGAACAAATATTGAAAACGGAAACTCCCAAAGAAAACGACACTACTGGTCCACTACGTTAGCTTGAACGGTTTTGAAGTTGTGATCCGGAAATAGTATATTTTGTAATTTTGGCTATTTGTTTCCGTGGTAACAGAAAATAATATTAAAAAGAACAATTTCTCAATAGCAAAAGGCACTAATAGACCTCTGGGTTGGCAATTTTACAACGTTTTGTGAAGGTTCATTGAATGGTTTTGGAGTTGAGCTCCGGAAACGGTAAATTTTGTATTTGTAATTTGTTTTAAAATTATGTTGAACGGTATTGGAGTTGTGTTCCAGAAAAGCTTTCGGACGGACGGACGGACAGACGCACGGACGGTATCCGATTTAAAATCCCCCGTAAAATTAAACTTTCAATGAGCAACTACTCGGTATGATCCGAAACGTAGACCCTTAAACAAATATGTTCTACATGATATATGACAAACGGCGAACAAAATGTGAGAACATTTCCAAAATGTATAACGGTAAATTGAATGTACATGAAAAAGATCTAAGTAAAGCGGGATATATGGATGTAAAATGTATAGATTTATGTTAGTTGTGATAAAACAGATATAAAGATAAGTGTCATGCAAATAGAAGTAATACACTGTTATAAAATATGTTAATTAAGTGGGAATGATTAATATAGTATACATTCTTGCATTAAATATTGATGAGTTTCTGACACAAGCGCATACATGTTACCACCTTGAAATAGATGTTAAGTAGCGGGTATGATGGTAAATGTATGTCATGGGCATAAAACTGTGATGAATAAATATATTGAGGTCACATCTTGTTAATATGAGATCGATATATGATGAATAGGAAACATAACTGTTTATCTACAAAGGTTCAAAGTAAAACATTATGAAGTCTTTGTAACAAGACTATTGATCTGTAGTTTTATGTATAACCGGTGTAAATAGCAATGCAAAGTTTATTCGTCTAAATAGATAGTAATGTTTATGTGCATGTATGCGTGCGTGCTGCGTGCGTTTAAACTAGAAATATAAACAATTTAGATTAATAAAATCTTCTTCTTTCCCTCCTCCTTCTTCATTATTCGAGTTTGCTCTTGACTTACATTTGTTTGTTTTGCGGTATTTAATGTTTGATTAAGTTATTGTTTTTTGGTGAAAAAAAACGGTATGTGAAAAAAAAGTGTTTGTTGATTGTTTTGTAGTGTAGAGATTTAGTGAGGAAAAAACGAAATAAATACAATCGTGTGACTAAACTACGCGTTGATGTTGGTAATGTTGTTGTTGTTTATTTGTTGTTTGTTGTTTAAGGGGGTGGGTTGATGCGATTGTTGTTTTGTCGTGTTGGGATAGTAACGAAGAATTAGCTGTACAACCCTTTGTAATGCTGGATTAATGTTTGTTGTTGTTTTTTTTGTACCGGTATTTTGTTGAGAAACACCCAAAGTTTAATATACTATCGTGTTTGTGTTGCAGTTTATATCTATTGTATTTTTCTATGGTTAATTTGTTTGTTTACTGTCGTTGCACTCGTTTAAATTGTTTTCTTTTTTTTATTTTAGTTATGCAAAGTATCTTGATAAGTTCTGTACGAAGCTTCAACGTAACACTTACGCTTGGTTAAGAGTATCTTCTCATAATCCAAGGATCGAGAAAGGCAGATATGCAACAATACTAGTAGACTAGTTTGCCAAATATGTAACTGTTTAGACATCGGAGATGAGTTTCATTTTATCTTAAAATGCCCGTTACAATGCTATAAGAAAACAATATATTCGTAGCTATTATACTAGAAATCCGAGTATGTATAAGTTTATATCACTTCTTCTGTCAGATATCAAGGCAGAACTCATCAACATACGTAAATTCATTCCTGAAAGCTTTTAAAATAAGAAAATCAATTATAGATAACTGATATGAAGTGTTATGCTTAATCTTATCACTATTATTCGCAAATGTATTCATTCATAACTAACTAGTCATGTGTATTGTATTGTTTTTATGCAAGCGAATCCTCATTATTTACTTTTATTATTAACTTTTCTGCGACAAATTCCACATTATTGTTTAATATTCTGAAACCCGAAATGTGTAAAATATTTGTATGTATAATAATGTATGTTATCAAGAAACTGTAAAAGTTGATGCTTCTGCTTCTTCTTTTTTTTTCCTTCTTATTCTTCTTCAATATCATCGTCATATCAAATGAATTTGTATGGCTATTAGATATCATAAGTTATAGGGCATGGCACCAAAGTTGCCCGTCTATGTTCGTCTCTTATAATTCTTATATAGAATAGCATATATGTTATTTGTTTTATAAACTGTATTGTGAAAGTGTACATATGATGAGAAACTTATAGACTATTAAAATCATCATCGTCATTAGGTGATAGAAGGAAATGCTGTGACGGTAGGTGATAAATGTAAAACAATAATACTTACAGTGTAATATCCAAAATCCACAAACACAATTTGCAAGTAAAATTAAGTGTCAACTTTTTTTATTCTCATTTGTAAAAATACCCGTGTATTGGTTTCCCTTTGACAATGTAAAGAATCAATGCCATTCAACTTGGGTATCCAAATTTTAAGCATAAACGTGTACTAGTTGTTAGACTGGGTTTGATCCATTTCAGTTGCGCAACTATGCAAATATAGAAAATACTAATTCAATACACATATACTTACAGCTATGCAATGCCGTTACATGCTGTGAACGCGTGCACCGAAAATACGCTAATTGGTTTGTGTCAAGTCAAGTTAGGTTATGTCGTTATGTAGATGAATTAAACATTTATTTACTCTGACACTTTGGTTTGTGTCATTAATGCATTTCAATGTTATTCGTTATGATTTACGTCACTTCTTTTTCAATTGTGCATGGTTCAAATTGTATAGAACTAACAGACGAGAACAAGTAGAATTGTCGTATGCGAATAAACTTGAAACCCTTGCTCACAGGGGTCATGTATGCCAAATATGAATAAATTTGCTAATTGTAAGTTTTGGAAATTCAGTTTTATCGCTTGTTGGGCCCCAGATGGTCTCTTGACTATTTGTTAATGACCGAATGTGTTTATGAAAAGAAATGAAATTAATGATACGTGGTATATAAACTACAACTACTACTACTGCTGCTACTGCTACTACTGCTGCTGCTGCTACTGCTACAACTGCTGTTACTGTTACAACTGCTGCTGCTGCTACTACTGCTGCTACTGCTACTACTACTGCTGCTGCTACTGCTGCTGCTGCTACAACTGCTGCTGCTGCTACTGCTACAACTGCTGCTACTGCTACTACAACTACTACTACTACTACTAACTACTACTACTACTATTACTACTGATACTACTACTACTACTACTACTACTACCACCACCTACCACTACCACCACCTACAACTTCCACCACCACCACTACTACTACTACTACTACTACTACTACTACTACTACTACTACTACTACTACTACTACTACTACTACTACTACTTTATTCATTCATGGGCCCCTGTTGGTCCCCTTTAAAGGACTCCACCAATATTCCAGATCCTTAGATGAAATAAAATAGAATCTACTCTTTTCGCCTATGTAAAAGATTCCTTACTGGGGTCCAACACATCCTAGCCCATTCAACTGAACAAACTTAACTAATACCCCCATCTAAATGAAATACTCATCTTGAAACCAGAATAGAAGAGTCTACGGTAAGGTCTCAATACACGGATGAATTTTGCTCTTTGTTCTTTATAAAATAAGGTCTAGGATTTAAAATCCTATAAAAGTCACTTTTTTAACACCAGTGATGTCTTATTGCAGTTATGCCAGTTTTAGCTCTACTCATCTGCATAAGGAAATCACAACCACTATGAACCATTTTGAAAATATTTCAAAACCAAATACATTCGACTTTCTATAAGCGTAAGAGCCATTTTACCATCGGGAAAAAGTGGCTTAACTGTGTAGTGATATGTAGAGAACTCGTCTGACCTGGATACTAATATACACTATTACTCGTGCAAAAAATAAATTGTAGTAAAAACTGACCAAATCAAAACAATAAATGTAAAAGTTGCTTGTAATTATATCTTATTACAGATAAACCACAGTGTGACAGCCATTCCAGAATAAATCTATTCTAAAAATAAATACCACAAACCAGTTTTTGAAATGGTGTTTCAACAGTCTCAAGCAAGGCGGTAGTGCATTGGATAAAGTGTCCGCTCACGCCAGAGGTTGAGGGTTCAACCCCCAGTCTGATTCTCTAAAGAATAACACTCAGTACTGGTTCTATCCAGGAAGCAGACTTGAGAGCATTTCATAGCAGTCTATTTACAAGCAAGCTAAACTAAATTAGTACAAGCTAACAGTGCCATCCAGATACGCAGTAACCACAGGCGTTGGGGTGAGGTGCAGGGCCAAGTAGATTTAGGCCCTGTCTCAACATCATCTACCTCTGACATCAAGAGTTTGAGTATATCTGGGTCCAAAAATTTAATAAGAATGGGAAAGGTTTGTAGTGTTATTCATATTCATTCGGAGATCTTCCCCCACAAATAAAACTGGATTCCATAAGTGTAACTTTTGATGTGTTGGAAGTTTTGAAATCTCATTTAAACAAGAGGACCAAGAGGGCCTGAGGACGCTCTACTGACTCATAGTGGCCATAGCACTTTTTGAAATTCTACTATGCAATAGAAACATCGGGGTGGGGTCATTTTTAACTCTAGGGACACCATTTGAACAAATCTAACAAAACTATAATTGGTCAACATTTTTACAGAAACATTTTGAAAATCTGTTGGGCCGTTCATGAGAAGAAGATTTTTTAAGTTTTGGACTTTTTTTAGTAACGGTGGCCATCTTGAATTTCAGATAAAAAAAATCTTCTGTATAGTCTCTAATGCAATAGAAACACCCATGTATGGTTTCAGTTTAATTGGCCTAGTGGTTTAAGAACAGATGAAAGAAAAAGATAATTTTCTTTTTTCCCATAGTATCCCTATGTAAAATTCTAAGTCCCCTTACAGGGCCCCTATAAATTATAGCCCCTAAATTATTATCTGCAATCAAACCCCTACACATAGGGATAATTTATGCAAAATATGAACAAATCTGACATACCGGTTCTTAAGAAAACAAATTTAGTAATTCCCAATTTTTACCCTTTTGGGGCCCCTCCTGACCCCTTAAGGCAGTGGAACCCAGTCATTTTTACAAATCTGAACCTCCTTCACCAAACAATGCTTCTGTGAAGATATAGGCAAAATCATTTCCATTTTAAAAAAAAAAGATAAAAAAATATTATAATGACATGTGTCCCCTAATTGACCCCTCGGGGCGGGGTCATATTTAACCCTAGGGACACCATTTGAACAAATCTAACAAAACTATAGTTGGTCATCATAACTACATAAACATTTTGAAAATCTGTTGGGCCGTTCATGAGAAGAAGAATTTTTAAGTTTTGGACTATTTTTAGTAACGGCGGCCATCTTTAATTTCAAATTGAAAAAAAAAAATCTTCTGTCTAGTCTCCTATGCAATTGAAACACCCATGTGAAGTTTCAGTTTAATTGGCCTAGTGGTTTCAGAGCTAAAAATCATCATGGGTTGTTCATACATGACACAGGGTTAAGTTTTGTATTTATGTATTATTTTATTTAAATAGATCAATTAATACTTGAAAGAGATCTTGTTCCATTCTTATAAAAAGAGTTTACAAAATGAGTTAAACAAAAATGTCATGACATTCAAACAATAACATTATAATTAACATATGTTTCAAAAGGGTTTCCAATCTTTCAACAAGTACATCTCAAAAGATGACTCAACCAATTTGAAAGTGAACTGAGATTCCTTTAATTATTTATTTGACACTTTCTCTCAATTAAAAAACTGAAATCCAAGCACATGATCTAAGTCGTTGTCCTTTAAAGGGATTATATTGGCAAGTAACACAAACACGCTGTTTATCCAGAACTTTTCCTGTATGCAGTGTGCACAAAATAATGCTTATGTATTGACGTATAACCATTATTTACTTGAAAGTTATCAAATTAACAGTAATTGAATATGTGCCAAAACTTTAATACGCCCCGCAATAAAGTATTGCGCAATGCTTACATTGAACCCCGTAAACTTTCCGAACCAAAGCTTCGAAAACGAGATCGAGAAAGTCTTCACTATGTTATCCGATGATTGATCGGAAACCCGAAAGCGGTTCATTGAAAATGGCAAATGTAAACATATACAAAAACTAAAACGTGGCTTCAGAAACCCGATGTTTGTAATAAAGAGGTTATGCAATTATACACTTGAGAAGCGTATATCTCTAAGTTTTATAAGTGTATCTTCATGTTGGACGTGTGTATTTAAGACAGGGAATTGATGGTAATATGCCAATATAATCCCTCTAAAACAATTACAACAACTACATCAATACACAATGTAACATGTTGGTAACAGGGACTGAGTATTCTGGACTCTTGATCATAAATTTTAGAACAGCCAAAGTGAGTCTAGCACATCTTTGGTTAGTGTTCCTTAAAACATTACTAAGCAACAATCTAGTATAATAAAATGATTAAGAGTTGTCAGAAGACCAACAAAGCTCGCCTCTGGGTCCAAAAAGGGCCATATCTGTGCCAAAAATGCAATCCAGATTTATGGTTCTTGTCTCTGTGTGTTCCATTGATGATGGTGAACACAGATGCAAAGTTTCATTCACATCCAACGAGTGGTTGCATAGATATCTTAAACTTAAACGCAAAAGTTTAACCTGGGTGTCTACAGACGACGAAGGGGTCATGACAATAGCTCTCCTTGGACTTCGTCCCTGCGAGCAAAAAAGTAAATTTGTGTTAACTTTTTGTTTTATTTCTTTTTAATAATCATGAAATGTTTGTATACATCACATGGCACAAAAGCTGGTATTGCTAGTTTCATTTGTATAAATGATCATCCAAGCATATTTCAATATCTTGAAAAGAATCAAAGAATCCGACATTACGCTTACTATGTTAATATCTTTAAAATAATGAACATTCTTCACTGGAGAACAAAAATATATCAAAAATGTATGCTAAGCTCTCAATAAGTATTTATTTTTCAGGTAAATGTTATGTAGACTGATTGATGGATTGAATGTTTTGCATCAATTTTATGCCATCGATGGCTAACAGATGATCAGGTTATTAGAACACAAGCACACCCCATCTCTGCAAGTAAGTTCCTTTAAATTAATTAATTTGTTGCTGAAAATACCATTATTACCAATAAAAGGGTCATATTTGATTTATGAACACAAATCTCATTTGATGAGGAAGAGGAAAATTTGATAAATAGTAAATATTTATTTGTATAAATACAATAAAATACACACCAAATTTACATAAAAGTCAATTCACTGACACACATATGTACAATTAAATACATGCAAAAACTACAAGAAAAATACATTCTCAAAACTCAATCAATAAACTGCACAATATCAAACTGTACAAATAAACATGTGCTGTTCTTCTGTTCTGAAATGGAAAATTACATCTGTATAAAACTGTTTAAAAAAATCTGTATTTTAAACATTGTATTAAATAATCCATATTATCAATTCTAATTCAAACTTAAATAATCTAATAACAACTTGGCTTTATAAATAAAATTCATTCATGATGTCAGGGTATTATTATATATAAATAACAAGGGCTGGTTTCACTGTAAAACCACTCAAGCTATAATTTATCTCAACTTTAATTTCAAATTTCTCTAAATGATTACTTGTTATACTTTAAATGAACACACAGTGTTAAAGTCACAACAAATATTTACTCATCGGTAAATAATAAAATGCAAAATGATCATTGGAAATGAAGTTATAGCTTTCAAAGATTTGAGATGAGGAAAATCTCAAGTTGAGATGTTTAGTGAATCTGGGGCCAGCTTACATAAATTTCCGGCCAGATAAAAAAAGTGTTTTCAGATTACATGTATAAAATCTAAAAGCATATTTTTTAAAAAAAACATTATAAATTCTTAGCCGCATACAAAACAGTACAAATATATAGATTGAAAATTTGTTCACTCAATATTATCAAAGTCTATTCAATTTAAAATGCTTCAATAAAAGAGGATATTTTTTCAGACTGGAACAGTCAAACCTCAGTTATTTCTCAAAAGCAATCACACTTATCATTGCGTAGTATACTACAAAAATAGTATAATTCATTGACTTAGATGAAGAAGGAAAAATAATTTATTGAGATTTTGAAAGTATTGCATATGTTTACAGCTTCAATTCGTGTTAGGAATACAAATTTACTTTATAAATTTGAAGAATAAATTCTTCACAAAATGAAACCATTCCTGGCATTCTGTGTTAAAAAATGTAAGAAGTTTTAGTTATTGCAAAATGTGTATACTGCCACTTAAAAAAAACAAAATCATTTGAAACTTTTGCTTTAAACTGCAAGATCTTTTGTTAAAGTTAAAACATCATAAAACATTTGACATGACATAAATTCCATGCACAGGAGAACAGTTGTCTGTAAATTAAATTACTAATTTGCCGAATAATTAATTAATCTTGTACTATTTTATACTTTTCTGAACACATCCTTGTATAAATGAATCCCAAGATATACCAATATCAGATAAACAAAGTACCCATTTAAAAATTCATAAATATCGAATGCCATCAATCAAAATCAATTAATCCCAGTGCCAATTCTTTACAATTAAGTGTAAAACATTACAAATAATGAGGTAACAAGCAGAAAACAAAAATCAAAATATTAATAAAACTGGCATAGAATAAGTGTAAATGATGTTAAAACAAAAATCACATAATAGTTATATTAAATGAAAAAAATCATACAATATCAAATGAGTTTCCATTTTGCAGTTTTGTGTATGGTAATTTGTAAAGACATATTACATGTATTTATATTTAAAAGAATCCAACTGTTGACATTTCTAATTTGTGTACAGAAAGACTGTATTGTTTATTAATGCTCTGACAATAGAAACATGAACAGTCCACATCCCTTCAAAACATCTCAATCTTGTCCACGTATACACAAATACAGTCTTTCAATCACTGCATAAAGCACAACATTGACAAATGCATTGTGTGCATTGTGATCACAGAATTTATTGAAACATCTGACCACATAATTTAGCTTTAATAAATGGAATTTACTGATTGTTTGTTTGAATATTCAGCTTAATTTCTATGCCATTAAGGGCTGTCAGATGATCAGTTAACCTAACCATTCTTTCCTGGGATCCTGGAAGGTTAACCAATACGCAAGCACACCCATCTCAGGAAGTACCTGATAACATTCCCATTTGAATCAGCAGTGAGAGATGAATGACAATAAGATGCAATGTTGTATATCAACTATTACAGAATCTGTGGCCAGGCGGGGATTCAAACTCACTAACCCTGGATTAACAGTCAGACCTGCTACCCCCTGAGCTAATTAGACATTATTTTATGCTGCACTAAAACAATAGCTTCAATCAATGTCAAACAATTTGGTTTGGATTTTGGTGTTAAGGCTAACAATTGCCCAACAAACAATTTAATGTCAAGTCTCAATATCAAGCATAAAATCCATTTGAAACTTGTACATATGAGTTGATTTAACAAAATTTCAAAATGCTGAATTGGAATAAACCAAAAAATGACAAATTAAATGAATACACACATGACTGGACAAGTGTATCACTACCTGCCCACAATATAAACATAACATTCACAGCAGTCTGTTATAACATAGAAAATACTCCTGATAGTCTGTATCAGTATATGTATTTAAAATGACTACAGCTCCTGGCCATCCTTCCTGGCCACTTCTTCCAAATGATAAACTACCAGTACTACAGAAATTCCAACCCTCACAATTGCTAAGCTATGCTGTAGACCACAGCCACACTGGGGGTGGGGGCCACACAAGTGGCCGGGGGATTACATTTTTGTATTCTGATTCAGTATCAGGAGCCTTTCTTCTTTGATCTTCTGTTTATTTCTTCATTCAATCTTTGTTCTAGAGCTTTGATCATTCCCGGTGCTAGTCGTCTGTCGTACCCCATCCTTTGTGCCAGTAACTCTGCTCGAACACCCTGTGTGTGGATTAAAAAGTTATTATATTCATTAGTTTAAACTTATCTATTTTGCTTCAATTACGAAACAAGTTATGACCACTTATACAAAACATGCTGAAGTCTTCCTGGGTAGAACTAAGCATATGTGTAAAAAGTGTATCATAAAACTATGCTTTCCACGAGCGAGTTATATTTACTATCACTGCATGATCATGGATTAATACATTCATTTTAGAAAGAATCTGAATGACAATGTGAAGGTTGCCAAGCAGTATTCAATTGATGTCTATTTTGAGAATTGGAAGTTTGTTCCAAGATTAATACACTTGATTAAAATGTTGCTTTTGTCATGTTTTAGTTGTTTTGATTGACCAATCCATTCAGATTTTATTTATTTACATAATAATGAGATGCTTTGTTTCCATTTTAAAAGTAATTTTATATTTTCGGACATTTACAGCATATTTTCCTGTTAAACTACCTTTAAAATAATCATGTAGTCTAATGTTCTAAATATTATATGATACTTGTATATAAATAAATTTTCCCACTCACCTCCTTTACATACTGTTTATATATCTTTCCATCTTTGTCCTCAAACTCAAAACAAAACAGTGTCTTTGGCATGTCATCCTCTAAAAAAAATGTGTATGTGTACATATCAGAAATATTATGTGTAAACTACTGGTATAAATTGACAAATATTTATAACATTTTGCATAAAGTACATAAACTTGCCTTGATAATTGTATTTATATATTGATACCAATCGACTTGAGAATAAATATATAATCATCATCAGGGTCATTACAAAATTAAATAATAGTAACATGATCAATGTATTATTCTAAAGACATGCCTCTGACAATGATTAAAAGAACCATGCTTACATTTTTTTTTATTAAATGTTAAACAATTTGGTATTACCATAGAGATATTCAAGAATATTGGCAAATGCACCATTTGCCTTCTTTAATTTTATTTAAGTTTATACTTATGTATTTTTAGCTCATTTGTCAACAAACCTGAGAGCCTATATGAACCACTCGGGTAGAACCAGTGCCGTGTGTTGTTTTTTTAGAGGCATCAGTTCAAGCTGCATATTAAACCTACAACCTCTGGCGTGAGTGGTCAACACTATCCACTACACTACCGCTCCGCTTATTTTTTTTAAAATACTTATAGAAATCTATATGTAACAAACCTTCTGAAGACTCCTGATTATCTACCTCCTGTGTGACACTTTGTCTTGATGGGGGAATATATACAGCATTATCAGGTTTCTTTGGACTTCTATTTTGTGGATTGAAGTGTCGCCGTTTATTATCAGATTTCGAAGATTTCACTTCCTTATCATAATTATCCCTTAAAATATAAAGATTAAAATCAATATTTACCAAGCAGGTCAATTTTAAACGCTAATGTTTAATTGTGTGTGCGCATACATTATTATAAAAAAAACACTTTATTGACCAAAAGCCCATAAAATTATGGAGAATCTAAAACTCAAATTTGAACCTGATTCACATAAATTAATGGAATTATCCAAGCCAAAGCATTACTGTAATAAAGTAATAATATTTTTTGACAAGTGAATAAATTAAGACTGTTATCTAGATTACCGATATCCTACAATTTTTCACAGCAATTCAATACATTGTAATCATCATAGAGGTGTAACCACACCATTGATTTTTGTTCTTTATTCTATAGTAAATAATATAGGTTTGAAGGCTTGTCATTCATAGAGAACCCCAAACGAAAGAAGTGAAACCTGCATTTTATTGTTTGTCAACCTCTGCACTATCAAAATATGATGAGAAAAGTAGGAATCATGTGTCATATAAGAGATTTTTTCTCCTCAGTGTGTACACTGGTGACAAAGTGAAAGTAGACTTCCAAAATCATGTATTCATACCCCAATTTCCAAGCATCATTTTTTTTTCTTAATTCTCAATTCAAATATGACAATGCTATCAAAATGTTTAAAATACACCAATAATGCCATTCAAATAAAAAAACATGAGCATTAAAATAAGGAAAATGCATTTTTAAAGAAGAGGAAATGAGGATTATTTATAACCGCCATTATTACCCATGGAAGCACTTCCTTTTTGCAATGATGGTACTTTGCCTAGAAGATAAATAACCATCAAGGACTTGTACAGAAGGATGGGGAACTTGCATCTTCTGACTAAATGTTGATGAAATAGCACATGAAGGATTCATAATCTGCATATCAATCATTCATGATTCACAGGCAACTGACTTCTTGTATATTATATATAAGTTGTATGTAATCTTAGACATTTAAACATGTTTCGATCATGAAGGATGATCTTGAATTAAAAATATTGAGGGTTTAAGGAAAATGTGTTGTTATTTTAGCTGCAATATACAAATTTTGTAATCGCAAGTATTTCAACAATTTTAAACACAAATTTATGGGAATGGTATTGTTTTTATGAGAATTTCATTATGCAATGTAAGAATTTGGATTTGTGTTCCTGAGATGAATGGAAGTAAAGATAATTGAAAATGAGATATTGCGAGTTTTTGCTTGAATATGCGAGCATTCACAAAAAATCAAACAGTTGCCTTTCCATCACTATATAATTCCTTGTTTAGATACAGTCTCTAACAATTCCATGATGAAAAGCATTAATTGTTACCACAAATTTGCAATATTAGCACATTTGTTGTTGCATAAGCTATATGATTAAGCATAAATTAACAGATGTATGCATTTAGGACATCATTTATACCATTAACATGTAAATTAAAAGAAGTATTTCTCTTTACACAAGGTTTATATTTTAGACATACCTTTTAGGCCATTGCCAAGTTGTCTGTATCCTGGTATACATTTTGAGCTTTTACACAAATAAAAACAAACTAAAATGTGTAAAAATACTAGAATAAATCTTATCAGACTGTCAACTGTTGGTTCTTTGTGTATATCTCATTTGCTTACTGTGACTTGTCCCATTACAGGTGTCTATTTATTGAATAATAGCTTGCACTCATGCCAAAAGTAAATTATACTCAACTCTGATAATGAGTAAGCTTAACAATGAATATTTGATAACAAACTGTAAAAAGCCATTATCAATTAACAAATCAGATTGAGTAGAAGTAATCACTCAAAATTTATGATAATTAACACTTTCTTTCAGCTAAACAAGTTGTTAATAAACAAGCCATTGATAATGTAATGGTTAATTTACTCTACCAGTAATTACTACTCAACAAAAACAGTCAAGAATGACCAAGTTCTGAAACATGAAGAAGAAGAAGAGGAAAAGAACTTTTGACAATTTAAAATAGCCATGAATAAAATTTGAAAATTTAATTGCATTTAAATATGGCTCCAGATAATGCTCAGATTAAAATGAATAACTATTTTGATTAATCCTAGTATCAATTTGCATTTTAATGGAGTTCAAACCATTTTCAACAGTTAATTGGGTATATATGAAACATATATATAGTTTTATTGGTATCGGGTTTATGAATCTTTTTTATCCATTATAGATGATTTCAAATGGTAAACAAACCCACCAGGTTGAATAATATACTTGACCTTTTTCTTACCACAAATGATACACTTATAGATGATGTTTCTACAATCCCTGGTGTAAGTGACCATTCAATTGTCTGCATTCATGCCAAATTAAGGCCCAAATTACTTAAGACAAAGCCCCACAACATATATATACATATATATATACAGGAAAGCAAATCGGAAGCTGTTCAAGAGTAAAATGGAATGTTTCAAAGAATATTTCCTCAATCATTACAAGGGCAAATCAGTCCAAGATCTATGGGATGAATTTACCTCAAATCGGGAGAAACACATGGCAGAGTGTGTCCCATCCAAAACCATAAAAGGTAGGTCATCACTCCCTTGGATAACACAGAACATCAGATGCTCTAAAAGAAAGAGAAACAAACTCTACTGTCGCCAAAATAAAACCGGTCTACATACTGACAGACAAAAATACAGCAAGGTTAGGTACATAGTTTGTCAACAAATAAAAAAAGCATATGAAGCCTATCTTGAAGACATTATTGGGTTAGATGATGATAATGAGGATGGGAAGGTAAATACAAACAAATTGTTTTCATACCTAAAACACTCGAGACAAGATACCAAGGTACCTCCCTCCTACAGTCAAATGGTTAATTGGTAACAGAAACAACAGAAAAGGTAAATATACTAAACAACAAGTTCCACTCTGTTTTCACCCCCAAATTCCCTCTAAACCTCAAACAGCTATGCCAGATAAGTATCCAAGATCACGCCCCTCCATTCCCCACTAGCAGTGAGACCAACAGCCCCCCTATCATGCCAGACATTTACATCTCAACCCAAGGTATTCTTAAACTGTTAAAGGACCTGAACCCAAACAAAGCTGCTGGATCTGACAAGATAAAACCACTTGTTCTACAAGAACTATGAGAACAGATAGCACCAGTCTTACAGGTAATCTTCACACAATCTTTTAAGACTGGACAAGTACCTAAGGACTGGACTTCTGCCAACGTGGCACCACTATACAAGAAAGGTGATAAGTCCTTTGCGGCAAACTACCACCCAATATCCTTGACTTGTATAGTGTGTAAGGTAATGGAACATGTTATAGCATCCAACCTGGTGAGGCATATGGACACCAACGACTTGATGTACAACCTCCAACATGGCTTCATATGAGACACAGCTTGTCATGTTGGTGGAAGATCTCACCAGGAAAGTCAACAATGGTAAGCAGACAGATCTAGTTCTTCTGGACTTCAGTAAGGCTTTTGACATGGTAAACCATGAGAAGTTGCTCCTGAAATTACACAAGTATGGCATCAGAGGTCACACCTTGTCCTGGATACGAGCATTTCTTAATGGTAGGACACAGACAGTAGTACTGGAGGGTGAGAGCTCTGACACAATACCGGTTACATCAAGGGTCTGTCCTTGGTCCAATCCTGTTCCTGTTATACATTAATGACTACCTGAAAGCATTACCTCGCAAGTAAGGCTGTTTGCTGACAACACAGCAGTGTACCTAATAATAAACGACATACAAACAGACAGACCTCACTAAACTTCAAGACTGGTCACTCAAATGGGACATGAGCTTCAATCCTTCCAAGTGCCAAGTAATACAAGCCATAAAGGCAAAAAACCCATTACCAACTACTTACATGCTACATGGACAAGTACTAGAGACAGTAAGCAGTGCTCAGTATCTAGGTGTTGATCTGACAGGCAACTTGTCATGGAATACTCATGTCAACAGAGTAGCCACAAATGTGGGCCAAACATTGGGCTTCCTGAAAAGGAACATCAGGACCAACACACCAAAGGTAAGAGCATGCGCTTACAAAACGCTTGTACACCCTCAGCTGGAGTATGCTAGTGCTGTATGGAACCCACACATTAAAACAACGTAGACAAATTGGAAATGGTCCAACGTCGTGCGGCCCTGTGGTCTTTAAATGATTATTTTAAATACTCTAGTGTGACTGAAATGACCACTAAGCTAGGTTGGAGGTCCCTTGAACAACGTCGTTCAGATGCATGCTTGTGTCTGCTTTACAAAATAATACACAACCTAGTAGCCATTTCATTGCCAGACTACATCCGAAAAAATAATAGAATCTCAAAATACTGCCATTCAATAACCTATAAACAAATTCATACTGGAATTGACTACTACAAATATTCGTTTTTTCCCTTGGCCATTGTTCAGTGGAAAGCTTTACCAAAAGATGTTGCATTGATGCTCTACCAAAAAATTTTCATTGATGTGAGACTTTGATAAGTTTAAACTCACAGTTGGCACCATCCCCCACAACAAACCGTAAGCCTTGAAATGTTGTTTTTAACCTGATTTTACCTACTTCACACTCAATTTTAATATCCCTCACCTGTTCTTTACAACTATTCCTACTTTTATCTTTTAACTTTTTCTACTAACAGACACAGGTGCGCAACTGCTCAAAATTACCCGAGAGGGCGTGCAGCAGAATCGAGAGATAGATAGAATGGATGAATCCGAGTCAAATCATTATTCTTCCGCAAGTAAAAAATATTGGAACTGGACTAACTATTGAATTAAGTAAGTCCAGTATGGAAAATATATTAAATAATTTAAAACAAAATATAATTAAATCGAAGAATTTTTGTACTGATTCTAGTTTCTACAGTTCATTAACTTTCTGTCCCCAAAATATTGACCTCCTCCTAAGACCTCTTACTGGTGAACAGTAAACATACGTTCTGAAAATACTTTAATGGTTTGACAGTTGCTGGTAGACGATGTTAAGAAATCCAGACAGAAACAATAGTTTCTGTAAAATATTGTTATTATCTATGCATTCACGGTATTTATGTATATTGCGGTATTAGGTATACAAGCTGATAAGGGATACTTGAAAGGGCGACCGTTGTCACTTATATGATGTCAGAAGTAATTTTGGAACCTGTGTCTTCACGAATACCTCTTTCATTGGGATGAGGCATGATATTACTAGGAACTGCTGGAAGCTACAGGGTATATAGTTTGTGGTCAAGCCATTGAAAAGGTGTCGAGCAGGGACTACATATCTTAGAATCACAGCAAACACATAGGCGCTTCATTTACCTATCTACTTGGTTCCGTATAATGCTTTTCATGAACCCATGGCTCATATCAATCTTCCCCGTTTTCTCGGTTGTAGCCATTCCATTTACGGATGGTATAATATTAAAAATAGATAAACTTCAACGGTCTTCTTTGTTCAGAAAATAACACTTCCTGCGTAAAACGTCATAATTTGTAGCCGTTATTTATTGAAGGATAAAAACCGAATAAAACCAAAAAAATGATCTACGTTATCAAGCTGCTTTATGTTGGTTAGACTCCACGTTCCGATCGCTAAGGTGCAAAACCACCATGAATTTTTTATGTTATACAGAAAAGTCAAAATTAAAGTTGAGAAACATATATTTTATTGTTTGTTGACATTTGCATTATCAAAACATCATTAGAAAGATAAGGATCAAGTTTCATCTAAGACATTTGTTTTCTCTTTTGTGAGAACACAGTTGACAAAGAGTGACTTAGTGTATCCCCATTTACATTTATAAAAGGAACACATTTCTAATATTTGGAAACGTCAAATGTGCCATTTGAAATGTAGACTAGCACCTGCAGTCACTTATCTCTGTTTATATGTCTCTGGTTGGAGAACCTTAGAGCGACGTCGGGTAGATGCGCGCTTATGCCTCCTTTATAATATATATAGACAATATTTTATTTGAGTAATGTAGGCCTCCGGCCCATAATACATTTTTAAACACATGGTAAACGTGGAATCTAACAAATAAACATTCATAATACGAACATTATAATTTCAATACAGTTTTGATATGATGAATGCAATATATTTATATATATATATATATATTGTTAATTTTAACGTATTGACTGTTCTGTTGTTTTGCTCGTGATCAATGTTTGTGTCTATCTTATTTCAAACATTGAAAAAAGAAAAAAGGTAAAACACAATTTCTAGATCTAATTCAAGTCATTATGTTTTAAGTCATTTTGTTTTAAGATTGGAGGTAAAGAGTTCTTTTATTAAACATCTCAAATACAAACTTTGCCAGTTTGATTATCTTGTCAGAATTGGCTGTACTCATCAAACTGTAGAATTCATATACATTATGGTAGTTGTGATCGTTATAGTTAATAATATCAGCAAGATATTGGTTACGTAGATCGTTATAAAAGGTACATGTCATGACAGCGTGAAATTCATCTTCTATTTCTTGTGAGTTACACAAAATACATACTCTATCAGCATAAGCAACATTTGTATGTCTCCCTGTTTCAACAAATAACGAATGTTTTGAACAACGCAGTTTTGAGAGTGAAATTTTATATTTTAAAGGGATTTTCAAAGTAAGGTATTGCTCAACGTTTAGTTGCGTTTTAAAGTGCTTATAATGAATAGCTTTTCTTGATTCATGGACATCAGCGTGCCAATTTTGCAGAGCACAATCTGTTACACGTTGTTTAAATCTTAAGATAAATAAATGATCATCACCAATGTCTTGTGATATCCAAGCGAAACCAAACCCGTATTGAAAAAGTAGTGTTTTGACCTTCGTAGCCCAAGTTACTCTCCCAGCTTCATCTAAATGACGTAGCATAATATAGCATTGCTTAGGGTATCTTGAATTGTTCATTTTGAGAAGACTTAACCAATACTTCACACACTTACTATAATAATTTATAAACAATGGAAACCTACCACACTCACCTCTTGAAAAGGCGTGAAATGTATTTTTGTACAATTTTAAATAGCGAGAGCAGAATTGACTATGTACGTTTTCAATTTGCGTTGCGTTCTCAAAACCCCATAACTCTGATCCATAAGTGAGGATAGGTGTGACCATAGTGTCGAATAATTTAAAAAGTTCATTGTGATCAAAATATCCAACATTTTTTTGAAGTTTATAAATAGAAATTATGGCCTTTTTACTTTGAACGGCGAGCATATCTTTAGCTTTCGACCATATTAGTCTTGGTGTAATGTATAAGCCCATAAATTTATAGCAAGGAACAGTGTGATATTTGTCCCGTTATATGTCCAGATTTCATTTCTGCGCAAAAAGCCGCCGTTTCTAAACACTATGATTTTGGTTTTCTTAAGATTAATTTTCATACCCGTTCTGTTACAAAAATTTGAAATTATATTAATCTGCGACTGTAAAAGTCGAACAGTATCACTGCAGTTGGCAATGTCATCAGCATACAAAATGGCATATATATCTTCAACTTCTTCAGTTATATGAATACCATTTGTACATGATTGTTTCAATTCATCAACTAAATCATTAATAAAAAGATTAAATAAAATCGTGCTTAATTTACAGCCTTGTCTGCAATCAATATTACAGTTAAACATCTGTGTATACTTGTTATTTCCATATCTGACACATGATGAAAGCTTAGAATACATTTTATGAAGGAGGGATAAAAGTTTCCCACCCATTCCTTTACGAATAAGACTATTAAATAATTGTACATGGTTAATTGTATCGAACGCTTTGGTAAAATCAACAAATAAACAATAAAATCTCCCACCTTTTTTGCTTAGATATTTCTGTACCATTGCTTGTAATGTAAATAAATTATCAATAGTTGAATACCCATTTCTAAAACCAGACTGAGCTTGATCAATTTTATTATTATTTTCTGCCCACTCGTTAAATCTATTAAACATCATTCCTGTTAAAATTTTATTTAAAGTGTCTATGAGTGAAATGCCACGGAAATTGTTTGGATCATTTAAATTTCCCGCTTTATGAAACGGACAAAGAATACTTTGTCCCCATGCTTCAGGAAAACTCGAGGTGTCTAATACCCTATTATAAAGGGGGAGCAATACATCTGACATGTCGGTAAGGGTGCATTTAACCATCTCTGATAATATTCCACTAGGGCCTGTGGATTACCCAACTTTTAATTTCAGAATACTCCTCTTTAACTCTGCTAATGAGAAAGAGTCATTAGACATGTCATCTACAATTTCATTTTCAGGTAAAATATTATCGTTAATCAAATTATTTACTGCATTTGCATCATATAGTAGATCTCTGAAGTGATTATACCAGGTTTGTTTTAAAATTGTGTCATCACAATGTTGATTGTTTTTAAATCTTAACTTTTTTACTGCTTTCCAAAATAAATTTGGGTTCTTACGAGATTCTACGAGTTCTTGTCGAAATTTCTCTTGAAGATCAGTCTGTTTTCGTTTACAGCAATATTTAAATTTATTTCTGCTTCGTGTATAATCTTGTAAACTAGATTTTGTATTGAATAATCTAAATAATCTTAGTTTTTGTAATTTTTCCCTTTTTAAATGTTCACATTTAGAATCCCACCATTCGGGTTGTGCAGGTTTACGATGTATATAAGTCGGTTTTATTCTCATGCTAATTGCAGCTTTATGAAACATGTCTACAATTTTATGTATAGCTTGGTTGATATCAGTACGGATGTCCTCAAGAATAGTATCTTTTATAGTTAATAAAGCAGATCTTATATTATTCGAAAACTCTTCACTTTTGTTTTCATTCCATTTAAAGCGTTTAAAATCGTTTACATCATTGATTTCGTTATCATTATCATCAGTATCACTGCTATTTTGGTCTGATTTAAATGCTAGTCTACAAATAAGAGGAAAGTGATCAGACTCGTGTCGATCTCCTATCTCAAAATGTGTTATATGTGGAAACAGATTGCTAGACGCAATTACATAATCAATTGAACTTGAACCACCGTTTGCTGTTGATGTGAAATTTCCTTCTTTATCGTTAAACAATCTGCCATTCAAAAAGTGAATACCATACATTTTGCATAATTCAATAAGCGTAAACCCGAATGTGTTACATAGAGTATCTTTGGAGTTTCGAAATACATTAAAAGTATCATTGTCATACAATGTATCCTCATGGTCAAAAATAAAATCAACATTATCATCATCAATAATATCTTGCAAATTACCACATCTGGCATTAAAGTCACCCGCCAAAATAAGTTCATCATCAGTATACTCTGATACAACCTCTAATAGATTTTCTTCAAATAGTTCAATACCATTTCTTGTATTATCCGTATCATACAAAGTCGACCCTTCCGGAGATATGTAAACAAAACATAAAATAATACCCTTAATTACATTAATCAAATCATTATTTAGTCTTAAGAATACACAATTATCTAAATGGCTAAATATCCTCTTCACTAAGCCATTCTCTATCAAAGATGTTTTAACAAATGCACATACACCACCTGAGTGGCGACCTTTGTAACACCTTTTGTTTCGAGCATTATTAAAACATGTGTAACCTCTTAAAAGGTCGTTAAACTCGTCTTTACTTTAAGAATACTTTGTCCCCATGCTTCAGGAAAACTCGAGGTGTCTAATACCCTATTATAAAGGGGGAGCAATACATCTGACATGTCGGTAAGGGTGCATTTAACCATCTCTGATAATATTCCACTAGGGCCTGTGGATTACCCAACTTTTAATTTCAGAATACTCCTCTTTAACTCTGCTAATGAGAAAGAGTCATTAGACATGTCATCTACAATTTCATTTTCAGGTAAAATATTATCGTTAATCAAATTATTTACTGCATTTGCATCATATAGTAGATCTCTGAAGTGATTATACCAGGTTTGTTTTAAAATTGTGTCATCACAATGTTGATTGTTTTTAAATCTTAACTTTTTTACTGCTTTCCAAAATAAATTTGGGTTCTTACGAGATTCTACGAGTTCTTGTCGAAATTTCTCTTGAAGATCAGTCTGTTTTCGTTTACAGCAATATTTAAATTTATTTCTGCTTCGTGTATAATCTTGTAAACTAGATTTTGTATTGAATAATCTAAATAATCTTAGTTTTTGTAATTTTTCCCTTTTTAAATGTTCACATTTAGAATCCCACCATTCGGGTTGTGCAGGTTTACGATGTATATAAGTCGGTTTTATTCTCATGCTAATTGCAGCTTTATGAAACATGTCTACAATTTTATGTATAGCTTGGTTGATATCAGTACGGATGTCCTCAAGAATAGTATCTTTTATAGTTAATAAAGCAGATCTTATATTATTCGAAAACTCTTCACTTTTGTTTTCATTCCATTTAAAGCGTTTAAAATCGTTTACATCATTGATTTCGTTATCATTATCATCAGTATCACTGCTATTTTGGTCTGATTTAAATGCTAGTCTACAAATAAGAGGAAAGTGATCAGACTCGTGTCGATCTCCTATCTCAAAATGTGTTATATGTGGAAACAGATTGCTAGACGCAATTACATAATCAATTGAACTTGAACCACCGTTTGCTGTTGATGTGAAATTTCCTTCTTTATCGTTAAACAATCTGCCATTCAAAAAGTGAATACCATACATTTTGCATAATTCAATAAGCGTAAACCCGAATGTGTTACATAGAGTATCTTTGGAGTTTCGAAATACATTAAAAGTATCATTGTCATACAATGTATCCTCATGGTCAAAAATAAAATCAACATTATCATCATCAATAATATCTTGCAAATTACCACATCTGGCATTAAAGTCACCCGCCAAAATAAGTTCATCATCAGTATACTCTGATACAACCTCTAATAGATTTTCTTCAAATAGTTCAATACCATTTCTTGTATTATCCGTATCATACAAAGTCGACCCTTCCGGAGATATGTAAACAAAACATAAAATAATACCCTTAATTACATTAATCAAATCATTATTTAGTCTTAAGAATACACAATTATCTAAATGGCTAAATATCCTCTTCACTAAGCCATTCTCTATCAAAGATGTTTTAACAAATGCACATACACCACCTGAGTGGCGACCTTTGTAACACCTTTTGTTTCGAGCATTATTAAAACATGTGTAACCTCTTAAAAGGTCGTTAAACTCGTCTTTACTTTTAGACCAAGTTTCATTGAAAGCACATATATCAAATTGTCGTACAAATGACAAGAAATCATTTATAAGAATGTACATGAGTTGATCGCTATATCTATACTGCTGTACTTGGAGGTTAACCACAGGGTATCACCACTCCATTTCTTTCAAACAAAATCACACTAGGGTTGACTATTACATGTATTTTTTCTTCCCTCTTACCGCAGTACCATGGAACACATGTTGTATTGCTGCAAGACTTCGAACCATTCAAGCTTGCATTTAGCCAGCTCGAGCGCACCAAACCATAAGCGTATTTGAGATTGATTTTAACCTTGTTTTACATTGTCCCAACTATTTCAACACCTTTTAAACTAGTTTACCACCGTCTTATGATGCTTTACTTTTCTTTTTTTCTACTAATTTAAGACACGATGCACAGCTGCCCAATTATGCCTGTGAAGACGAGTGGCAAAATATGAAGACATGTAGATATTATAATTATATAGTTTTATCAAGAAAGTGTCTAAATATTTCTGTTTTTCTATCATTGATTATCTCTTACCACAAACGTTTCATACTATTCTAATATACTAATTTATGACATTGAGTAGCGTCTCACTTAATAATGTCGTTCAATTATAATATATGGCAGTGGCGTAGCTGACCCTAGAATGATGTGCAAGCCCAACAGGTTCTAGTGGGGTCTGGGGGCATGCCCCAGCAGAAAAAAATACTTTCAGATTGCATTTCCTGCATTCTGGGGTACTTTCATGAGATATAATGATGCGTACGCAAAAATATGTGCAAACCCGGGCGTTATAGCGTAAAGGCAGCTACGCCACTGTATGGCTCCTAAAGAAAGTACGAGATACAGTCATAGCAGCAAATGCGGCTCGGTTTCTAAGTATTAGCCGCGAATTAGACTTGTACTGTTTGAATGCGTCTAATAATCCAGACTATTTACACATAATCTAATGACGTAGTTCACATTAACCAGCAACGATGGCGGATAATTCGACAGGTTTGCGTGCAGAAATTGAAGCCGCTTCTAAACTTGGCGTTTTAAAACGTAAACTTGAAGACCCGGATCAGAGAGTTAATGATAGAAGTCCGACGAAGAAATATAAATATGAAAATGACGATAAAGAAAAACGAAAATCTTCACCTGAAAGAGAAAGGAAGAAAGAGAAAAAGTCTAAAAGAAGCAAAGAAGAGAGAAACCGACAAAAACACTCAAAACAAATAAAGAAGGAGACGATAAATGAAATAGAATTCGAGGAAGAAATAGGTATAATTATAACTTTCAATTCATTTTACCGAGATATAGTTTCTGTCAGATTGTAGGTTGCTTTGTGTGTTTCCATAGTCCTGTTTCGATAGTTGTCTAGTTACTCTCACACATACATTGTGTCCATCGCAAGAGGACACCAATCACATATGAGTACTCCATGAAGGGCCACACTCTCGAAACAGATTCAACAACAAAACCTCTTGTGAAACTACAACATTGACAAGACCGTGAAGAAGAGTAATAGCATACTCGGCTTCCTTAACCCAACCTACGCATCAGCAATGAAGAGGTAATTGATACGGCCTACAAAACACTTGTGCAACTAAGCCTGGAGTACTGTTCCACTGTCTGGAACCCGTACATAAAGGACCAGACACACAAGCTAGAGATGGTACTGAGGAGAGATATGTGACCATCAGATATCACAACACCAGCAGTGTTTCCTCCATGCTAAACCACTTGGGATGGGAGACTTAGAATCCTGTCGGACCAAAGCCCAGCTGATCATAATGTTTAAGATTGCCAATGACCTTGTGGACATCCCAATCAGTCAGTATTTCACCCTAGCCCAAGGACATACAAGGACCTCCCTGCCCTCTACATCTACAGAAACCCCAGACTTGGTATCCTTCAAGCAGGGGCTATTAACACTCTTATTCTAGTCTGTAGGGGTCCGGTAACAAGAAGTTTCTAGTGAGCTGGCCACGGCCACTGGAACAGGAGAGAACTGGGTTGAAGAGGCGAAAACCTGGCTTTTTGTTCAATATTGGTGTGATGGGGGTATTTATCCAAAAGGGGTTACTGTTAATACGCCGCCCAAAGAGGTTTAAAAGTGTGAAATTTCAAGAAGTGTTATGGTCACTATGAGCAGGTCATCAGGCCCTGTTGGGCCTCTTGTTTTTTTTAATTGGTTGTCAAAATGTTTAAATATGGTTGAAATTATTGTTGGAGGTAATTATATGACCTGGAGTTTTTTATAAACTATGTATGTAAATAAAATATATACCGTTTCTACTTGCGTATTAGACACATTTGTGTATATTGCACATCCATGTTTTAAGACCAAGAACTAAGAAAATAAGTACAATTCTCCTATATATGTGTATAGAGCGCATCATAATTTTGAAATCTTGTTGTTCTCCCAACAAGTACTTCATCAAATGTAAATGAGTCCTTAAAGGAATTGTTCACACTTAAAAGTACCAACCTTCCGATAATTTCGCATATATATTTTATATGTTTTAATCCCAAAATATCCATGAAAAACATTGCCTGTACGTCGTAATTTTCTATTTCCGATAATTTCCCATGTATATTTTAAAAGATTAGGTAAAATAATGATTGCTTTATTTGTTATTTAATGTCTATAAATTGCCATATCTGTAATTTTAATTTATTTCTTTGTTATAAGTTTTAATTCCGAATTATCCATGAAAAACATTGCCTAGGGCATCATTCCTTTGCTTGTAAATGTGTGAAAAAACAATCAGGTGACGCTTGGCCTGCTTACACAACTCTCCAATTAACTGATCTATTTATCTAAACACCGATTTTAAGTTGCAGTACTGTTATATGATTGACATTTAAAAAAGTGATCACGCTATTTTTAGAAAATCATGTACAATACATCGATACTTTTCCACATAGTGAAATAGAACGCTACGTAAAATGACGCAAGAAACTGTCAGTGTGACGACATCGTACATTTGCACAAGGTCAAAAATAAATTGTGTCAGCGTTGTAGACATATTCATTTGCGAAATAAAAACACAGACTGGTTCACATTTATTTGTTATATACTTTCTCGATACCATAATGTTAACTTTAGTGTAAACAAGTCTGGCTTTGAGTGGACATTTCATGATTATGTGATTGTAACGTGTTTACATGATGTAATTGACATGACGCGCTTACCCGTGTGTATTTAATTTCAAAGGATGCAAAGCAATTGTGCTTTCGCAAATTGATCATTCTTTAAGTATGGGATATATACCGGTAGATAATTTATTGATTTTCTAATGAAAATATGTTTGATTTATTTGACATGTTTTACTGCATCTAAAATGTATAAGGACTGAATTTGAATAAAACAGTTTTATATTCGTTCTCCGCTAGGTAAATCATCACCTATAATCGAGCTCACATGAGAAATTGTCCTGAAATTAATATCTGAACATACTGGTGTAGCAAAATCTTTGAAAAATTACATAGAAAAAATCAAATCTTCGGTACGTGCGTATATCGCGCATCCCTTCTCAAAGATCTTAAAAAGTTGTGAAAAAAACGTGCCTAATGCTTGAGAATAAATGGTACTCTAAAGTTCTCATGACTATCAATAACACATGATGCTAAGATACTGCTACCATGTAGGAGAGTAAATAATCTCATCCTATCTCATTGGGCCGAGTCACTATATGTTAAAACCAGTGATGTCTTATTTCTGTATACACCATGCCTGTCTTTGTTCCACTCATCTGCAGCAAGTAATCAAAGACTATGAACCATTTCAAACTATTCCAAATCAAATACAAAAGACTACAAAATTTGTCCTACCATTACTAAAAATGTGTGTAACTCTGTATGGAGACATAATGTGTTGTGTATTTGTAGCTTAATTAACGGAAAATCCCTGTATGCTCATTTGTTTCTTTTTCAGCTCCCATTCAGGATCCACAGATAGACAAAAGCAGAATATGTCCATATCTTGATACTATAAACAGGTAACTAAATTATCTTGAAAAGAAACATTGGGACTGCACTTGAGGTCACTCCGGAGAAAACAGGTTGTTGTTACTAATAATAGACAAACAAGGCCATACTTAAAATAATATTTGTTAGCTATGCTCCGACCCAGTATTTTTCAAGTGGGTGGGTAGGTAGCTTTTTATTTTATTTTTTTTTTTGCTTTATTTGATTTTGGACAGAAATCATGAAAAAAAATTAAACGGTTTGAATGTCAATAAAAAAGTTTTATTTGCTGCAATTTTTTAGTGAGTAGGAAGGAGTGCGGCAAACATTTTATTTTTTAAGGATAAGCTAAATGACTTAAAACTGACATTTCTCCAGATAAGCACTATTGTGAAGGGGTATTCAAGCATTAAAATTTAAAGTAAATAGTAAAATAAGCATTGAATACGGATAATTTCAACGTTGATTGTTTTATTTTAAACAACAGTTTGATTAAAATGTTTGGAGTTATATACTCATTTGAAGAAATACTCATCTGGAACACTGATAATGATTGTCTTATATATGCTTATGCATCCCGATCAAAGTAGTGTGTATGAAAAAAAAATGGAATCCAACATTGATCCATGGGTATATTTGTAATTTCTAATTCTTGACTGTTAAATAAATACTGTGACTAACACAATGAAGGACTAGCTTAATTTGCACTTGAACTATATCCCACGAAAACCACCTCAAATAATAGGCTAAATTTAATGACCTTTTAAAAGCAACAAGAAGTTAAAAATGTCTAGTTATTGAGTTAATCTACACTTGTGCATGTATTTTTATTGTTCATTTTATTTTTCAGGTCTGTGCTAGACTTTGATTTTGAGAAGCTATGTTCTGTATCGTTATCCCACATTAATGTGTACGCATGTCTGGTATGTGGCAAGTACTTTCAAGGTATGTACTCGCAGGAACACTCTTTACCAGATATAGTGACACCCAGAATCAGAGAACATGCTTTCCCAATCCCCAGCCATGTGTAATGTCCTTGAACAAGACACTTTATTGCCATGTGCATAGTACAAGTTGTACCCAGGATGGTTTTGAGCGTGGTTTGTCTGAATTGTAATAACGTCACACTCCATGTAACAATCACAGGCAATCTAAGATAAATACTTATAAAGAGAAGTTCAAGCAATTGATCGGGATTTTATGAACCCTCCTGTATTCATGCGAAATCTCGCAAAATTCATTTATCTCGGAAATGAAAATCGAAACTCGTTCTTTGCATGATGTAATTCTTTACAAAATATGACCGTTTGAAGCGAATTGTGTTTATAATTGTTGAAATACCTGTACTAATGATTGCAAATTATGTATACTATAAAAAAAAGCAGCAAAAGTACTTGGATTTTACTTCGAACTGCAATTTTTTTAAAACATCTAGTGTTACATACAGCTTATATTTTTATGTATACTTTTATTAAGAAAACAGTTGCTTGTGAAATCTGAATGATTAAATTCCCAAGTTATTAATTCATATCATGCCTTTTTATCAACAATTAGTAGAGAGTTGCAAGTTTCCTATAAGTTTAAACATATACATTGTATTATTGCTCAAAGATTATATCACATACAGTTGAAACTCGCTTTCTCAATAGCATTTGAGTCGATATTCCGGTAATGTCAGTATTTTTTTGCCAGTCCCAACTTTTCCCATTTTTTTGCTTATATAAATAAATTCCTTTTATCTCGATATTGTCTCTCGATATTCTGGATATCTCGAATCAGTTTTAGATTTAATTGAATTTTTGTCTTGATATATTTATTGTTGACATAATATTGATTGTTTTGCCATGCCATGTGAAAATGTATGCATGTCTTTTTTCACATTTTGTTTAAGACACAACCCTAATTACGGGTCAATGACAAAGGTGTCAGTTTTAACCACTGACAGAACGTTGCAAACATCGAGTCACCAAATTGGGTGATTGCATGTTAATTTTTAAATATCATTTGATTCAATCAATCAGCCTAAACTTATATCTCACACTGCCGAGAAATTCGTAGAATGACCTAGATATAAGCATTTATCACGACAGTGTAATTCTACTGCATGTAATATGAAAGCAAAAGTACAATGGTCGTACAACAATTATCAGGTTATGAAAATAAATGTTGATTTTGAGACAAAATCTATGTCGATACTCTGATATCTCGAGTTTTTTTGGCAGTCCCTCCAATATTGAGATAACGAGTTTCGACTTGTAGCAAAAGGGTTGGGAAAAGTTTCCTATCCTATGTTTGTCCTTGATAAATGTAATAAAACTTTGTTGTATTCATTAAGTTAATAGGAAATATATATAACGTGTCATGTGAGCTAAAATTACCCAGTGGAAATTATCTAAATGGTGCGTTAGCTTTTATCATTAGCGAACTGTTTTATGGCTTGCTGGGCAGTGGGAGCAGCTTGATTTAAATCATGTGCCTAGACTGTTAATCAGGGAACGTTACAGGAAAAGTCTAAGCAACTTCAGTGTTTTTTTTAGTGATAATCATTTAAAACTTTTGTTAGTTGCTGGTTCTGAATGTAATTCATTCTTTTACATGCGGTCACAAAAGTTCACTTTTTTGTGAATGAAATGTTAGTGTTTACTCATGCCAGGGGTTGCTTGTTCTATCCCGCTGCCTCTAAAAAAACAACACTAGGTTTTGGTTTTGCCCAGGAAGCAGACTCAAGTGTAAAAGTTTTTCCTTCTGAAACTTGCATTATTCCTTGTTAAGCCATTCTGTAATTATTTTTTGATTTCCTTCTGAAATCCTGTACTTTTTCCTTCAGAACCATTATATTGTAAGTTCCTCTGAAACACTGTTCATATTTCCTGCTTAGATTGTGTATTATTCCCTGACTAACCATTACATCATAGGTTCTTTTTGAAACACAATGCAATAATTCATTCAGGGCGAGGAAACAAGTCACATGCATATACCCACAGTGTACAAGATGGGCACCATGTGTTTCTAAACTTGGCCACACACAAGTTTTACTGTATCCCGGACAACTACGAGATCATTGACTCATCACTTGAAGATATCATTGTACGTATCTTTTGTTGGAAATCTTTACTGATTAATCCACTCAAGAGTAAAATTAATAAAGCTTGAGCTAAATGTTCCTTTCATTGTATTTCTTTTTTTTAAAATAGCTTAAAATATGAAAATTAATCGTGGGGAAAGAATGAAATCATATAATTTTTAGCTCAACTGAATCAAAGTCAAGCCTCTCTAATTGTCTTTTGACTGTATTGTGTTGTTTATCTTCTGTCTGTTAACTGTTATGATGGTTTTATTTGCTGAAGCAATGGCAATTTTCATTGGATCTTTATTATTAACTTGTGCTGTATTTATATAAGATGTATTTGTGGGACTGGTTAGCTCAGTCGGTAGTGCATCCAGTTATCAATCCAGGGGCTGTGAGTTAAAATCCCTGCTTGGCCTCAGACTGTGATGATTGATATAATTATGACATTGTGTGTCATTGTCATTCATCTCTCAGCGCTGATTTAAATGTGAAAGTAATCAGTTGCTTGCAGAGATGGATTTGCCTGAGTACTGGTTAACTTTCTAGGATCCCAGGAATGAGTGGTTGGGTTAGTTGATCATCTACTTGCTCACGATGGCATAACAGAAATCAGAAATATTCACACAAACCAACAAATATATGCATGTGTTGTATAACTACATTATTAAGATCTTGGATATGTATTTGAGTTGACCGAAACAACAGAACTGCATTGTTTCCATATTTATTTAAGTTGCAAACAATTGAAAATATTCAAATTTGTGTTGAAAAGCAAAATGAAAAGTTCCCAATTACTTTTCCAAAGCAATTGACCAAAAGTATTGTATATTACAGTATGTGTTAAACCCAACATTCGATAATAAACATATAACAACATTAGATGTTAAGACCAAGTTATCACGGGCCTATGATGGTACAACATATCTGCCAGGTAAGACCAAGTTATCACGGGCTTATGATGGTATAACATATCTGCCAGGTAAGACCGGTTCATTTCAATGTGCTCAGGTGTGATTCAGCCCGGCCTGATTAGCTCATTGGGTTACGCGTCTGACTATCAATCCTGGGGTTGTGAGTTCAAAGTCTCCATGCTGATTGATAGAAGACATTGTGTCTTATTATCATTTGACTGATTTCAGTGGGGAAGTTATCAGTTACTTGAGGAGATGGGAGGTGCCCGAGTACTGGTTAACCTTTCAGGATAAAAAAAAACCGGTGGTTAGGGTAACTGACTGTCTGTTAGCCCTCAATGGCATAAAAATGATATTAAATATTCAATCAATCAATCAGTCTGGTGTGATTCAGTAAGAAAGCTGTACAGTACACTGTCATGAAACACATGTCAATATCATTCAGAAATCAGCAATAGGACATGGTGATTTTACACTGAAAATTTATATCTTTTGTGCCAACTTTTTTAGCTCGTCTATTTGAAGAAGAAAAAACGAAGAGCTATTGTCATGAGCCTGGCATCATCATTGTCTCTATTTCTGAACAAACTTCCTATGTTATAGTGACTAAACTTGATAAACACATTCCTACTATGTTATAGAAACAATGTATATAGCTAACTTACCTAAATTTATATATTTTGGGCTCTTAAAACCTTAGGTTAAAGGTTTTTGTTTGGTTTGTGTTTGATTTATTTATTTATTTCAAATCTATTTTATTTTATCAGTAATAATTTTGGTTTTGTAAACTAATCACCATCATGTTTAAAAAGTTAACATCACTGACTTTTACCTACTTAATAGATTTGGGAAAAAGATAGGTATTTGCACCTGCTTGCAGTACTATTGTTTATTCTACATGCATGTGTGTATAGTTCAGGTAGTATGAGCTCAAACTTTCACAAACCTTTGACAGAATTAATGGGGTTTAATGGCATTTTCAACGCATGTCAGGTTATACGTATATGGCATATCTAGTTGTGTTGCTGGAGGAAGACCTCAAAATGAAGCTTTCGGAAATAACTGACAAATTTTCTCACAAAGTTTTTTAACCAAATTTGTCTCGAACCCATGACCATAATGGCATTACCACAACCTCAGTAATGAGAGGTAAGCGATAATGAGATGACAGCTCAAACAATTTAGCCATGTTGGACTCTTTAACAGAGTGAAACAAAAATATTTTCTTCAATAAATTGCTAAAATTAGGTTCATTTCAACATGTAATATACCGGTATGCATTAGTGTACAGACTTCTCACTTGTAATATACCGGTATGCATTATTGTACAGACATCTCACTTGTAATAAACCAGTATGCATTATTGTATAGACTTCTCACTTGTAATAAACCGGTATGCATTATTGTATAGACTTCTCACTTGTAATAATCCGGTATGCATTATTATATAGACTTCTCACTTGTAATTAACCGGTATGCATTATTGTATAGACTTCTCACTTGTAATATACTGGTATGCATTATTGTACAGACTTCTCACTTGTAATGTACCGGTATGCATTATTGTACAGACTTTTCACTTGTAATGTACCGGTATACATTATTATATACACTTCTCATTTGTAATATACCGGTATGCATTATTGTACAGACTTCTCATTTGTAATATACTAGTATGCATTATTGTATACACTTCTCACATGTAATATTCTGGTATGCATTATTGACTTTGTATACACTTCTCACTTGTAATGTACTGGTATGCATTATTGTATAGACTTCTCACTTGTAATATATCGGTATGCATTATTGTATAGACTTCTCACATGTAATATACCAGTATGCATTATTGTATATACTTCTCACATGTTATATACCAGTATGCATTATTGTATACACTTCTCACATGTAATGTACCGATATGCATTATTGTATACACTTCTCATTTGTAATATATCAGTATGCATTATTGTATACACTTCTCACATGTAATATACCAGTATGCATTATTGTATACACTTCTCACATGTAATGTACCGGTATGCATTATTGTATACACTTCTCATTTGTAATGTAACGGTATGCATTATTGTATTCACTTCTCACTTGTTATATACCTGTATGCATTATTGTATACACTTCTCACTTGTAATATACCAGTATGCATAATTGTATAGACTTCTCACATGTAATATACCGGTATGCATTTTTGTATACACTTTTCATTTGTAATATACCAGTATGCATTATTGTATTCACTTCTCACTTGTTATATACCGGTATGCATTATTGTATACACTTCTCACATGTAATATACCAGTATGCATTATTGTATAGACTTCTCACTTGTAATTTACTGGTATGCATTATTGTACAGACTTCTCACTTGTAATGTACCGGTATGCATTATTGTACAGACTTTTCACTTGTAATGTACTGGTATGCATTATTGTACAGACTTTCACTTGTAATGTACTGGTATGCATTATTATATACACTTCTCAAATGTAATATACCAGTATGCATTATTGTATAGACTTCTCACTTGCAATATACCGGTATGCATTATTGTATAGACTTCTCACTTGTAATATACTGGTATGCATTATTGTATAGACTTCTCACTTGTAATATACTGGTATGCATTATTGTATAGACTTCTCACATGTAATATACCAGTATGCATTATTGTATAGACTTCTCACTTGTAATGTACTGGTATGCATTATTGTATACACTTCTCACTTGTAATGTACTGGTATGCATTAATATATAGACTTCTCACATGTAATATACCAGTTTGCATTATTGTATAGACTTCTCACATGTAATATACCGGTATGCATTTTTGTATACACTTCTCGCTTGTAATATAACGGTATGCATTATTGTATAGACTTCTCATTTTTGTTTCACTGATCTGTTTCAGGTATTGTTGGTTTAAACAACATCAAGGCCAATGATTACTGCAATGTTATATTACAGGTAATATACACTCTCACAAACGTATGAAACATTTGTAGCTAAAAGGAATGGGTGTTCGTTTTGTGTGCATGTTTCAATGTAATTATTTAGGTACGATCCTCTGCCACGACTATGTGTGGTGTCCTTGAGTAAAACATTTTATCAACATATGCTAGTTTACCTAGAAAGACTTCAAGTGTGATATGTCTAAGATATAATAACCTGTTTCACAATCAAGGTAAATATCATGAATATAAGAAACTGGCCAGGTTTTTGAGAATTTCTTAATATTTGATTCTTGTTCTCACTTATGAATACTATGCAAGATATGTAGCCAAACCTGTCTAAAGCAGCCAGTCATTGGAAGGAGAAAAAGTGGCATTTTAAGACAGGTTGTTGCTTAATACAAGTTAATTTGCTCTGAAAGCATAGAAATTGGAAATAACAAGTGTGGCTGCTTAAGACAAGTGGCTGCTTATACAGGTCTGACTGTATCTACCTGCAGTGGATTTTTAACTCTGTCCAATGTTTAAAATATTTAATGTAACTTTGAATAATTGTGTATTGATGTGCAACTTTTGCCATTTGTGAAATAATATTTGACATATATAAATGTTTCAATGATGAAGGAAACTGTGTAACGTCGTTGTACAACGGCAAAGACAAAAAATAGTGTTTGTAAAATGAATGTGAAAATGTGGCTGCTTAAGACAAGTGGTTGCGTATTAGAGGTTACCACTTACACAGGTTGAACTGTCACTGCAAGTTTGTATTAAATTGATAAAATATACATGTACATTGCAGTGTTAAGATTGACCTTTCTTGCTTCAGGCATTGTCACATGTATCACCTCTAAGGGATTACTTCTTACAAGAGAACACCTACAAGGGCACAAAGCGTCCACCCGGTGATCAGATGTTCCTGATCGTACAGAGGTTTGGAGAGTTGATACGTAAGCTGTGGAATCCGCGGAACTTTAAGGCTCACGTGAGTCCTCATGAGATGTTGCAGGCTGTGGTGCTGTGTAGCAAGAAGAGATTCCAGATCACACAACAAGGTACCTACATTGTAGTCTTCCACCGTTAAATCTTACGTTGCTCACAAAACGTAATTAAGAGTCTCTTAAGTCAATAACTTCTCACCACTTAAGTATGTAGGAGCCCAACTCCATTTATAAACTTTGTGTGAGGATATTTTCAAGTATGATAGTTTTACTCGGATCCGGTCTTTTCCACCAAAAATGGTTGCCATATATATCTTATAAAGTGTTGAAAATGGAGTTGTATACATGAATCGTTCAAATATGAATGCAATCGACTGTTACTCTGCCCTAATACTCACAGGATTAAGATTAAATTTTATGATGTGTACCTGCCTGTATAACATGTTTATTATCACCCACCACCGCTCATAGAGCGGAGCAGGGGGATATAGAAATGGGCTGTGTGTGTCCATAACATATCTTTTTTAGTTGTGATTGGAATTTTAATAACTTAAAGGGGAACGCAACCCTGTGTATAAAACAGGATAATATAAATAGCTATGAGTTCAGCTTTCTATTAATAGTATTATTATGCATAAATTCGAGTCCATAAAGATATATCAGCTCGTTTTGTAACGGTCATTTTCGCACATCGACTTTGTGGTGGAAGTCGCCATATTGGATACCTGCGTGACGTCATAACTGCACTTCCGGTTTAAAACATAATTGATTTATACGCTACAGCAGATATAGAAACGTGCAATTATAGTCACCGGCAAAAGTACTCGCAAGATTAATAAAATGGATTTTAGTAACGGAGAAGGACTTGTGGCCTACAACTTTGAACCAGAATTTTCAGAAGCAGAGTTAAATTAATTAGAAGACGAGAGAAATAGTGAGACGGCACAGTTGTTCACACATGTGAAAGATTTTTGCAGCTGCGAAAACTGTGTAATGATGCTTTCGTCTGACGAAAATACGTGCTGCAGATGCAATGACCACACTATTGGAAATTTAGAAGATTTAGAATGTATCACAGAAATAATACAGAGATGTCACAGCAATGTCTTATGAAGATTTCACCCAAAAAGATGATAACTGTTAAACAGTCACACCGATCATGAACCAGAGATCAAACCCGAAACCCATCAATCACGACTATGACATCTTATCATGTAGCCTGACATTAATGATTGAATTTTCAAAATAGTAAAATTATCCTTAGCTTGATAAAAAAGGATTAATTGCCGTCAGTGTTGATGTAGATCCAAGCGAGCCTGCACATTCATGCTGTACTATATGGGTATATACTGTTTGCTACTCAGTCAATGCATTATAAAAAAAACACTAATTAGACCAGGAATGGAATTTAAGGGAAAATATTTTGTTACATATATTTACTTGTCTATGAGAGAATAAGAAATAATATTATATCTATTTTCTTATTGTGTTTAGCTGGTGCGGCCATTGTTGGGTACAAAAAAATGGCTGATAAAATTTTGGTTTCATACCCTTTTTAGTAAATTTAAATGAGTTGGGTTTTTTTGTGTTGTTTTACATAACTGCCACTGTCTTTTAGTTATTCAAATAGTGTTACCACCCAATTTGATATATGATGATTATCTATTCTACCAGTTCTCTGAACATATATGAATGTGTCTCCTTATAGGGAGTGTCATATGGAATATAATGTCTACAGGCATATTGCACAAAGTGTATGTTACTGTCCAGCTGCTGGCACCCTGCTGAGCTTTCATAATTCACCAACACCACATTCACACCATGTGGTAATGAGAAATACCCTGCCACAGTGTGCATATTGTACCCTAATAAGCGTAATCACCCCAGGTTTAATGACCCCAGGGTATATGACAGGATGTTACATCACATAGTATTGTTACTAATTTAAACGTTTTCAGTTAATAAGGGTTTCAATATCAATGCAAACTTACAAGTAAAAAAACTATGTTATATGTTTTTATGAATATTTTTCATAAATTGTATACCAGAACACTATTTTAACAGTAAAAAATTTTTTTCATTTATTATTGAATAAATAAAGGAACAAAGGTTTTACTTTATCTTTTTTCATTACGAAGTAGAGGTAGTTCAAATGTCTATTCAAGAATAATGACCTAGTTGACTGTGAAAAAGCCATATATCAATAAACTAAATTGCCTATTTAGTTATAAAATTAATAAAATGAGTTCATGAACAATTAATGGTTGAATGAATATTTAGCATCATTTCTTGCCATCGAGGGTTTACTGTACATATGTTCAGTTAACCAGTACTCGAGCACACCCAACAACCGCAAGTAACTGATAATTTTCCACTCGAATCAGCAGTGAGAGACAAATGATATTGAGACACAATGTTGTATGTCAGTCATCACAGAGACTCGCCGGGTGGGGATTCGAACTCGAGACACCTGGATTGATAGTTAGACACGTATTTGACTGAGCTAATCGGGCCTGTCACAATTAATTGGCCTTAATTTGTATTTTAATAATAACTTTTAGATACCATGTCGTTTTCACACCTTATGTTTTGGCATTTACCTCTTGTTTTTATTGTTAATTGGATTATCACACCTGTTTAAACAGCCTGCAATTATAAGATTGTAAATTTGCTATATCAATTTCGCAATATTTTGGAAGAGTATATAAAATTACAAATTAAATTTCAGAAATCAGCTGAGCTATATGTTATTAGCACATTTTTAAGAGCTTCCCACTGGATAACATACACTAAGTCTATATGTAGGGCCCTATATGTATGTCGCATATGGTCATCTTCGTACTGAAATCATCAGAAATTGTATGCTTGGGTAGTAGTACGCCAAGGCATTGGTATGCTTCATTCTGCAATCTTAAGTCCTACCCAAAGTATAAAGGCGTTTTGCGCGTGATGTCACCAGAAGCTTGACACTGCGGCAATGTGAAATCACATATTAGGAAAACTAAAAACAACGCTGCCCACAAAACATATCGCATTATTCCACTCACTTATTCCGCTGAAGAAAACAATGTTTATGGTTAAGTCCTTCAACTCAGAATAGTTTTCGCGTTTAATTGTCTTCCTTCGATGTTCACTAATGTACTGTATATCTATCTATCAATTGTTTACGTATATTAGTGTATATACAAAAGAGTATCAGTAGAGAGCAGTCACTAACGACACAATAAATTTTTAGGGAGAACTAGAACGGAAGTGCAGTTATGACGTCACCGAAAACCTCCATCATAAAAGAGCTTTAAAATGGCGGCGCCCATGATATATAGGAAACGCTTGAAATCATGATATTTAATATCATTTTTCTCACTTAATAAATTTCGTTCAATTAAAATTTGTTGATTTTTGTGTTAGTTACATGTCTATTTAACGATAAATGGCCATTTATATTCTGACATGCGGTACCCTTTAACACAATTAATCACTAGGACAGGGCGATGTGTCATGTGAATGACTTGGGTCTGTTCGTCAAAGATCAAGGTCATAGCTCAAGGTCATGTTTTTAGAAATCCAATGTATACACTGTTTTTCTTCTTGTGTGGAATATATCTTCTTTAGTTGCGATTGGAATTTTAAATAACTTGGCACAAATGTTCACTAGGACAAGACGATGTGTCATGCAAATGACTTGGGTCTGTTCGTCAAAGGTCAATGTCACTGCTCTGTCTGTCCGCTGCTGTCCGGACCTTATCTTCTTTAATTGTTATTGGAATTTTAAATAACTCGGCACAAATGTTTAACTAGGACAAGATGATGTGCCATGCGAATGACTTGGGTCTGTTCATCAAAGGTCAAGGTCACAGCCATTTGCCCATCCTCTGCTGTTTAGACCGTATCTTCTTTAGTTGTGATAGGAATTTTAAATAAATTGGCACAAATGCTAACCAGCCCAAGACAATGTGTGTCATGCGAATGAATTGGGTCTTTACGTCAAAGATAATTTTTCTTTCGTTTTGGGGTTATAACTTACATATTTATGGTTCGATTAAGAACATCACACCAGTGCTCACTGGGACAAGACAATGTGTCATAGAACAGTCGGTTAAGTATTTCAGTTTGTGGCATTTACATATGATTTATGTGCTCGGCGACTTTTTCATTTTGCATAATTTAAATCCACTTCTCTGGAAATGCCTTTAAGGGTTAACAAGGTGGCAGGGGATATGACCACAATACTGGAAATGTTCTGATCCATTCAGTATAGCTGTACCTGTAGCTGGTTTCACACTGCCTACTCGTTTATACTAATGTAATAATGGTGGGAAGACGACATCCGTCAATAATATGATCACATTAATTTTTATATATAGAATCATTGTACTCTTTGTATAGAGGTTAGGGACATTTTAGATGAAATAAGATGTCCTATTCCTTAGTTACACACTGGTTTAAGAAATTTAAAAGTGGAATAATTTCAGTGCAAAATACCCACCCCACTCCGCCCCACCCTCACCCCACCACATTCTCATAGGCCATAAAGAGCAACAAACTCTAAAATGGTCACCAAAGTCAGGGAAATAGTAGGTAAGGATTCACAGTACACTAGACAAGTAGCTTGCTATGTTGACATATCAACAACAGCTGCCCATATAATTCTGAAGCCTCTTGATTATACATAAGATCTGTGCCAGATGAATTCCGTATTTGCTTACTGATGACCAGAAACATACTCGCATCAAAATTGCAAAAATATTGTTGAAACAGTTCCCGAATTATGATGAGCAAAGTTTCACAAATATTGTAACTGGGGATGAAATATGGAATTATTTTTTCGAGCCCAAGTGAAGGGTGAACAAAAAACCTTGTATTGCAATAAGAATCATCAGAGTTTAAAAAGGTCATGAATGCCATAGTCTTTACAAGTCAAGGTCCTGCTATTCATGTTGCATTACCTGGAGGTAAGACTGTTAATGCCCAGTTCTGCTAGTGAATGTAAGTTGCTAACAAAATTGAAGAAATACTTCCATTAAACTCCGCCCTAACACAGGTATTTGTGATGTGCCCTTGCTGCATGACAATATTTCATCACACAATGCCAACATTGTCATGAACTATTTAATACAAAATGTTGTTGTGCTTTACCATCAAACATATTCTCCTGTCCTAGCTCTTTGCTACTTATTTTTATTCACTAGACTTGAATTGTCTGGATGAAATTTTGTGCAAAGCGAACATCTCAAGTCTTCAATATTCCAGCATCTCCACAGTACCCAGAAAAGATTATGAAAAGGCATTCAATGATTAGATCAGGAGATTAAAGGTGTGTGTGTCAGCTGAGGGTGAATATTTTGAGGGAATAAAAACAATCTCAATGAAATTCACTATATCTTGTTTGTAGTATGCCAAGTTATATTTGTATATTATGAATGCTCCATAAATACTAAAAATTACACATGATATAATTCGGAACATAGTTTGCAGCAAATGAATATTTTTATGAGAGAAAGACAGAAACTGGACACTGTTACAAGCAACAATTGTAGCCGAGGCTTTGTCTTGTTCATTACAAGCAAACTTTTATAAAAGCGTTACATTAATATTCAGGCTTCTCCACAGGTCATTTAAGCACAGGAGCACCCCAGCACTTGACTATCAGAAATGTTGTTCCTCTAACCCTTCAATTCTTTAACAAAATTTTGCAAAAGCTTCATTATTTTTTTTAGCATATCTTTCCTCATTTTAATGCATAAAATGAAATATACTAAATATGATGACTTTTACTGATTAAAACAAGTTTTGCTAGTGAAATATATTTCAACGAGTGCCTTGCACATCGCTTGAAAATGTGTTGAAAATGTTTACGCTCTTACCCCAGCGCTTGCATTCCTTCCTTTAGAGAAACTGAATTATTCATTAGTGATATTGTAAACAAGTGCCAACAAGATCACAGACCATTGTTCAAGCTTTTTGAATGTTTTCATCACATATCAGTGACCTATGCTTTATACACAGTGAGTTGTGATAAGTTAGAATAGCCACATCATAAACACAATGATTTATCTTTTTATGAATCTCTGTACGAGTTACTTACAAAAAGACTATTGTTTCTATTCGGATTGCTTTTGGGAGTCTTCCTCCACCAATAAAACTGAATCTGCCATATATATATAAACCTGTTATGTGTTTATAAACCTCATTAAAAACCATTAAGTTAAATGTATATGTACATAAACATGACACTTGCCAACAACTAAATGTTTTGCAACATTTAAATAGCATTTTTGCGTGACACTTAACATTGCATAGGATAAATGATTTGAGTAGACATCAAACTTTTTTGTTATACCTTTATTTATCAAAACAATCTATAGTTTTATAGAGTAAACATCTGAATGACGTTGGCACTATTGCAGGAGATTCCCTAGAGTTTATGTCCTGGCTGTTGAATGCCCTTCATGGAGCTCTGAATGGGACCAGGAAGTTAAATAGCTCTATCATCAACAAAACATTCAGGGGGAAAATGAAAGTCTACTCACGTAAAGTGCCTCCCCTGGAAATGGTTTGTATTTCTTTATTGCTATTATTTAGTACTACCGCTTTATGATTGAGTGATATATAATACTTATACCCTGGCAACCGAAGCTTGAGAGTTGGTTATATACATGTGGAAGGTCGCTGTTGATTGATCTATCTGTCCGTCTGTGAATTGGTCCATCAAAAACTTGTTGAGCAAACTCTTTTAACAGTTTTCAGGCAATTGACTTGAAACTTTGAACACGTAATCAACATTAAGTGCAAATATCTGTGATGCAAATTTTGTCTAGCTGACTTAATTCTATGCAGAGCCCTGGCACTTTATTTTCTTGTTTGATGTTTTGTTTTATTTGTTGAAAATGCAGGTCAATATTAATGAGTATTTGTTAAAAATGCAGTCATTATTCTTGTTCTTATGATGCATATATTTATACTTGTGTTATAAATTAATTCTATTGTATTAGTCTTGATATGTATAAAAAACATTTTGCCCATGTGACTCAGACTGAGTCAGTATTAACTAACGTAGCTTGTATGAATAAACAATACCAGAATGAATAAACAAGACCAATATGAATAAACAAGACCAGTATTAATAATCAAGACCAGTATTGATAATCAAGACCCATATGAACTGGATCAAAATGACCTGTAAATTATAAAAAGAAAAATCAAGTTTATTTAAGTTTCATTAAAATATATTGATGGGCCAATGTATAAATACTTGTGCTATTATAAAATATATTGATGGGCCAATGTATAAATACTTATGCTTTTATAAAATATATTGATTGGTCAATGTATAAATCCTTGTACTAATATAAAACACATTGATGGGCCAGTGTATAAATCCTTGTGCTAATATAAAATATATTGATGGGCCAGTGTGTCAATCCTTGTGCTAATACATTGATGGGCCAATGTGTCAATCCTTGTGCCTACATAAAATACATTGATGGGCCATTGTATAAATCCTTGTGCCAACATAAAATACATTGATGGGCCATTGTATAAATCCTTGTGCCAACATAAAATACATTGATGGGCCATTGTGTCAATTCTTGTGCCAATATAAAATACATTGATGGGCCATTGTATAAATCTTTGTGCTAATATAAAATACATTGATGGGCCAATGTGTCAGTCCTTGTGCAAATATAAAATATGTTGATGGGCCAATGTGTACATAAAACAAAAACAATGATTAACATTTTTTGGTTTGAAATATAACTAATCACTATCAGCTATCACTGTTTGCGCAAACATGCAATATTGTGTTTAAATTAATTATTTTTATCTGTCAAAAGTCAGAGCATGAAAAGAAGAAACTGTTATTGACTGAAGAATACCAGGAAACCATGGAAGAGTTACCTTTCCTTTATCTGACATGTGACCTTCCACCTCAGCCACTCTACCCTGACGAGCTTCAGGAAAATATCATCCCACAGGTGCCTTTCCATTCCATACTTGCCAAGTTTAACGGCAGCTTTGAAAAGGAATACAAGACTCACAAAGACTCCACTCTGAAGAGATTCGAGCTGACCAAACTACCGCCATACATCATTGTATATGTTAAGGTATGTACCAGGGAGTTGGTTTTACATCATACCAGTTTTACTTTCCTGTTATACTTCAGCTCTGATGAATTGTTGGTTGTAAATGTAATATCTTTATTAAGTATATGTATTATGTTTTTATCAATGGACAGTGAAAAAATGACAGTTCAAAAGGACATCAAATTTTAACCTTTATAAAGTAATTCCAAGGAAAACTCTTGTGTGTATGCATGATGAGCATTTAAGTAGTTGATTAAAAACCTAATTGAAAATGTTACATTAATTAAGATATACTGTTATGAAATAAGCCGCTGAACTTTTGTATTACAAACAGGTAATTTTCACACTAATCTTTATTGGCTAGTTCTCAGATAAAAGTTATTAAGCTTTAAATTATCATACCAATGGTTTGTGAGAAAATTATTAGTATTTCCCTATTTGAAATTTCATTTTTAAAAATAATAGTAACTACTGTTTTGATGTCACATACATATTGTGAGAACATTTTGTATCATTCATCTTATCAATATCATTTCAGAGGTTTACGAAGAACTTCTTCGTTCAAGAGAAAAATCCAACAATTGTCAACTTTCCCATTAAGTAAGTACATGTATGTGGTATAGCTTTGTTATTAAGCGTAATTTTATGTCATCGAGGACTAATCTAACCACCCTTTCCCCGTGACCCTGGAAGGTTAATCCGTACTCAAGTACACATATCTGCGCAACTTGGTAGTGTGTCTGGTTATCTATCCAGTGGTCATTAGTTTAAATCCAATCTCAGCCACCATCTCTGTGATGATTGATATGCGACATTGTGTCTCATTGTCATTTGTCTCTCACTGCTGATTAAAGTAAGAAGGTTATCAGTTACTTGCAGAGAGTGGTGTGCTCATGTACTGGTTAACCTTCCAGGATCCCAGGATAGAGTGGTTAGGTTAACTGGTTGTCTGTTAGCCCTTGATTGTATAAAATGACACTAAATATAGCAAATAAGATTTTAAAATAGGAATATGATCTTGCCTAATAGAAGTTAATACCAAAGGTCATAGGTCAACTATATTAAGCCTATAATCTTTAAAAAAATGTCTTAAAGGCCCATCGCCGGTAGCTCCTACACACAGTATTATAGGCGGGGCTTATCACTAGCAGCCGACAAGTTTACTACAGTTATTTGATAATACTCATGTCCAACATAAGCTGTAACTACCAGCATAGCCATAGATGATACTGCCTATTGCAAGTTAATACACACTGAATTTCTTGTAAATATAATTGATTGATATTATGGAAGTTAATCTAAGCAACAATGTTTATTGTACATGCAGGTTCCTCAGTATTATGGATTAAAATAAAGGTTTCCCCAGATTAAGTACAGCAAACACAGCACTCAAATATATTGCAATGGACATCTTATCTGCATGCATAATAAACAAAATTGCTAATTAGATACATCCAATTTACAGTTTCATGCTGGGCTACATATAACACATCTCTGGTCATGATCAAAGAGATAAAGTGAAATTATTTGGGTCAAGTTCCATGGATTAGTACATTATTTACTGAGAGAGAATAAAACTATTTATGAAAAATGGTTTATCGTATTTATTATGGACTTATATCAAACAGGCATACATGTTGTAATGAATTGTAAATAAATTGCTTGGACACAAGTAAAGGGCAAACAATTATTTGTGAGACAAAACATAAAAAGATTGAAAATATAGAAACCCCTTTAACATAATAGAATGACCCATTCCATTTAGGTTCACAATTTCCCTGGCAAAACTTACAAATGGAAGAAAATGTGGAAATACTTTGAAGGTTTCGAGGGAACAATTTCGTATATTATTTCATTTATTTGATTATAATGAGTGTGATTTCAAGATCATTTAGTTACACCAGACTGGTCAATTAATGTTGATGAAAATAACTATAGTTAGACACAGAACTTAAAGGAATATTTATTGTCAGATGGCATTCAGGACAAAAATTGAGGCACAGATGGGGAAAGTGGGGAAGTGATTATGATGCTGATGATGATGATGATGAAAATAAATACATACTTGTAGAACAGTTATGGATATTGTTTCATGTCCGTTAATAACATTTCAACATCAGTTTTGGCTAGGTGAATTTTCATTTCCTAATCAAAGAAACAGTCATTTACCAAAACGTAGATACAGACAATATTGGAATATGTTTTCAAATGTAGGAGTTTGGTTCCTACTTCATTATGTAAGAAAAAAAAGCAAAGAATATTAAACCAACCAAGATCTAAATTATGCCAAGTTGTGTTCTAAACCTAGTACATGGTTCATACACAAACACCCAAGGCCACCTATATAGCACTAAGTGTTTTTAATTGAAGGCTGTGACATAAGAACTGTATAAACAATAAAATGACATTTCATTTGCTAAAACACAAAACTAAAAGTTATTTCCAAAAGGAAGCTATTGTGAATTATGGGATTTAAAACAATGATCAGCTAAGGTAAGTGTGAATTGTAACTTATTTACATCCAAATAAAAAAGCAAGTATGCATGTATCTGAGATAAGCCATAAACTACAATGTATAATCATTTGTTTATACATGTATATGAAAAAGGCAGAAATATTATGAAGATTGATCTTCCTAAACATGTAATTCACAAGTCAAACACATTATTCTACATTGAGATATCAAACACTGCATGGCTCCTCACAAGTAGGTTATACACATCTCCAAGCAAGTGTTGCTGTTTATACCACGTGACAAGGGTCAACGGGGTTCAAAATTCAAATATTTAGCAAATTTTCCTTGATATTTCAATTTTGTAAGGACTACTACTACTTTGTTTCAGGGAGCTTTTGTGAATAAAGGGCATTTTTATAAAGACAAAATATGTCCCTACAAATGCACTTCTTTTTGAAATAATGACATATTTGTTACTATGTTTTACAGAAAAACATCTCCCAATTCAACATTGTTGCAAAAAAGAGCCACCATTTGAAATTAAGCTCCTCCCATTTCTTTTTATAGAAAAGTTTGGGGTTTAACTTTTAATTGTAAAAATCACTTCCTTTTTGGTAAATTTGTTTAACTATAACTACATGTAATACTGCATTACATTTTTCAGTTATTGTACATTTACAAAAATATTTATAGAGTGAAAGTAAATTTAGTACAAATACCACATTACAGTCAAACCTGTCTTAAGTAGTCAGTCAAGGAAGGAGCAAAAGACAGGTTGGTGCTTAATATAGTTTAATTTGCTTTGAAAGCATGAAAATGAGAAAATAGTCAATGTGGCTGCTTAAGACAAGTGGTTGCTTAATAGAGGTGACAGGGTTTACTGTACATGTAAAGTCAAATACTCGCATTGAGCTTCCTGCGAGCCAGAGAAAAACTGGTTTGTCTGAATTGAATTAAGAGGTCAGGCATATTGGTACCTCTGAATAGTCCATGAACACAATATATATTTACTTTGCAGGGATGTGGATTTTGGTGACTTGTTAAAACCTGAGGTGCGAGCCAAGCACAGATGTACCACATACGATTTAATGGCCAACATCGTACATGATGGGGAACCAGGTCCAGGCAAGGGGACTTACAGGGCCCATATACTACACAAGGTACTTGTATTTTAAATCACCAATATTTGATTCACCAACATACAGTGATATCGCTTGATTTATTCTAATCTATTGTAATGAGTTGTTATGAATTGCTCCATTTCATGTACTGGGCATTGTTACTGAGAGGCCATCAGCCCAAACAAGATCAAACCTGCGACCTCTGGTATGAGGGATCAACACCCTATCTACTACCTAATCAAACCTCTTAAAGACTTCATACTTGGTACATGTCCAAAGGATTGGGGTTTTTTTTGCTGAAATATAGTGAATTAGTCGTATCAAAATGATTTAAAACAAATTATTATTATATTATATGACTACCACTTGATTCCTATGAGTGAAAGACAGTGTGACCCATCAGTCATCACAAATAAATTATGAAAATGACAGATTTCATTAAATTTTTTAAAGGGAGATTATATATAAGATATCAGTACAGGATTAAATGGAAAACGTTTTCATTGCATGTATGTATATGTGTATGGTGTACTTGATGTTATCTGTTGTACCATTGACAGGGTTCTGGTAAATGGTACGAGCTGCAGGATCTCCATGTAGCAGACATCCTCCCACAGATGATTACATTGTCTGAGAGTTATATACAGGTAAGATCACATTGTCATAGTGTTATGTACACTGTCGGAGTTCATATACAGGTAGGATCACGCTGTCAGAGTGTTATATATACTGTAAGAGTTCATATACAAGTAAGATCACTCTGTCAGAGAGTTATATACAGGTAAGACCACACTGTCAGAGAGTTATATACACTGTCAGAGTACATATACAGGAAAGATCACACTGTCAGAGTGTTATATACACTGTCAGAGTTCATATACAGGTAAGATCACACTGTCAGAGAGTTATATACAGGTAGGATCACACTGTCAAGAGTTATATACACTGTCAGAGTTCATATACAGAGAAGATCACACTGTCAGAGAGTTATGTACAGGTAAGATCACACTGTCAGAGTGTTATATACACTGTCAGAGTTCATATACAGGTATGATCACACTGTCAGAGAGTTATATACAGGTAAGATTACATTGTCAGAGAGTATATACAGGTAAGATCACACTGTCAGAGTGTTTTATACAGGTAGGGTCACATTGTCAAAGAGTTATATACACGAAAGATCACACTGTCAGAGTGTTATATACACTGACAAAGTTCATATACGAGTATGACCACACTGTCAGAGAGTTATATACACTGTCAGGGAGTTATATACACTGTCATAGTTCATATACAGGTATGATCACACTGTCAGAGAATACTATACATTGTCAGAGTTCATATACAGGTATGATCACACTGTCAGAGTGTTATATACATGTACACTGTCAGAGTTATATACAAGTAAGATCACACTGTCAGAGTTATATACACTGTCAAGAGTTCAGATACAGGTAAGATCACACTGTCAGAGAGTTATATAAACTGTCAGAGTTCATATACAGGTAAGATCACACTGTCAGAGAGTTACATAAATATACAGGCATTATTACCCTGCCAGTGAGTCATATACAGGTAAGATCAGACATAAATAGTTATATACAGGTAAGTTCATACTTTATACAGTTATATTTATGCAGACAGTTTTATACTGTCAGAGACTTAAATACATGGAAAATCACATTGTCAGAGCATTATATACACTGTCAGAGTTCATGTACAGGTAGTATCACACTAGTTAGGTATAAACAGGTAAGATCAAACTGTCAGAGAGTTATAGGTAAGGTCATGATATAAAGAGTATATCACACTGTCAGAGAGTTACAGGTAAGATCACAATATACAGGGAATATCACACTGTCAGAGAGTTACAGGTAAGATCTTAATATACAGAGACTATCACACTGTCAGAGAGTTACAGGTAAGATCACACTGTCAGAGAGTTACAGTAAAGATCATAATGTACAGGGATTTTCACACTGTCAGAGAGTTACAGGTAAGATCATAATATACAGGGAATATCACACTGTCAGAGAGTTACAGGTAAGCTCACACTGTCAGAGAGTTTTAGGTAAGATCATAATATACAGGGAATATCACACTGTCAGAGTTACAGGTAAGGTCACACTGTCGGAGAGTTGCAGGTAAGATCATACTGTCAGAGAGTTACAGGTAAGATCATAATATACAGGGAATATCACACTTTCAGAGAGTAACAGGTAATTTCACACTATCAGAGAGTTACAGGTAAGATCATAATATACAGGGAAAATCCCACTGTCAGAGAGTTACAGGTAAGATCACATTGTCAGAGAGTTACAGGTAAGATCATAATATACAGAGAATATCACACTCTCAGAGAGTAACAGGTAATTTCACACTGTCAGAGAGTTACAGGTAAGATCATAATATACAGGGAAAATCCCACTGTCAGAGAGTTACAGGTAAGATCATAATATACAGGTAAGATCACACTGTCAGAGAGTTACAGGTAAGATCATAATATACAGGGAATATCACACTCTCAGAGAGTTACAGGTAATTTCATACTATCAGAGAGTTACAGGTAAGATCACACTGTCAGAGAGTTACAGGTAAGATCATAATATACAGGGAATATCACACTCTCAGAGAGTAACAGGTAATTTCACACTCTCAGAGAGTTACAGGTAAGATCACACTGTCAGAGAGGTATAAACAGGTTAGTTTGATAACTGAAGTTGACTGAGATCAAAGTAAAAATTGAGTACCATGATTTTCTGATGCTCGATATATTGTAAGTGCTGTGTATATTGAATTGTGTAGGGTTCCCAAGTGGTCCTAGGCACCATCTCAGTGTCAATTACTTCTCACAGCTTGTTTGTTGTTTTGGGTCCCACTCGATTCAAATTTTTTTGTGAGAAATTTTTTCAGTTACTTGCGGCAGGACGTTAGTTCTACTCAGATTGATTCTGAGGTGTTTCTTCACCAATAAAAACAAATATGGCTTGCATAAAACCTAAAATATGTTGAAAATGACATAAATCCCAATAGAGAAAATACCTAGTTTGTATATTAGGAATTTTGTGTTTTTTGTTTGTGTTTGAGATTATATTTTAGCATTACTAGTAATTGTTAACCCATGCGAGTTAACTTCAAGTGAATTGGTCTCTATGTCCCTCTTTCCATAAACAACTTTTCTCTGAAAGTGAGTGACTTCTTTTCTTTACAGCCATAATGTTTTACTTATTGTCATTATATTTCAGATATTTGAACTGCGAAGAGACATCCCAAACCCAAGTTTTGGTAAGACTGCAGGGGAGACAACTCCATCGAGCAATAGCATCAATACAGGTGGACAGAAACCAGTAGATATGGACATCTGTAAATGATACATTCTAAAATAGTACTTGGCTGAAAGAGAAGAGAAATACAAAACAGGTTGTTGAATGAAACAAGAGATGTTGAATAAGACGTTAGGCAAACCTGTATTAAGCAAAATAAGAGATTTGTACATTATATAACAAAAAACTGATATAATATTTGTATGAAATTCAGATGCCATGAAAATGTAGCTATCAAAAAGTATCTATCATTTTAACTTGAAACTACATATTTTATCATTTATTTCAAATGATTTTATAGATAGACATATTTCAGAGACTTACGGCTTCATAAGCAACTTTATTTTCAATCCAAGTTGCTATGATTATACTTGGGTTCATATATGTATTACATATAGAAATAATAATATTCTCATTTATACCACTGCTGGAAACTCTTGAGTGGTAAATTATAAATAAAAAAATATACCTCAATTTCACATTTTTCATCCATCCAATATATTAGTATATGGACCAGGTTTGACAGGTTCATATGTGCAAAATGTGCATAATTGAAGCATGCCGTGTTTTCCAGATGATATGTTTTATCTCAATGGAACACCAAATTTATTGTTTTTATATTGTTTGAATCTATTCGGTATAATAAAACACAGAATTCATGGTGCTCCAGGCCATTGCAGGTTTACGGACCTCGGTACCATGTATAAATGTTAATTATAACGTTGGTAAATTGATATAAAAGTTGTTATGAATATTGAATATTGTTAGATAAAATGGAATGTTGAGTGATAGTTGTCAGCAAGTAATTTAAAACATTAGTATTTGTTACGGTATCCCAAGTTATCTTGGTCGATGAGAACATGGACAGTTGTGTAATTTTTATGACCAGTTTGATATGTATTGAGCAATTGGTTGTTCTGTTTTAGGCTGAACAAAGACAGCTGTTGGTGAATGAACTTAGATATGTATTTTGTATTGGGACAACGGCGTGGTCTAGTGGTAGAGCGTCCGCCTCGCATGAGGAAGGTCGTGGGTTCAATCCCCAGCCGGGTCATACCAAAGACTTTAAAAATGGTACTAGAAGCTTCCTCGCTTGACACTCAGCATTTAGAGGAGAGTTCTAGGTCTGGTAGGCCTGGTGTCAGTGTAATGTGACTGGGTGGGGTATCATACCATGTGTCTGCGGCATGATACTCCAGTGTGACAGCGCTTAGAATACTGTCTCAAGTAGACACCGTCGCGATATGACTGAAAAATTGTTGAAAGTGACGCTAAACACCATACAACAACAACAACAATATTTTGTATTGTGTAAGTTAAGGAGAATGTTATGCTGTGCAGCCTTGTCTTTATGTCTTGATTTGAAACATTGTACACATTTTTTTAAAAAAAGGCAATGTTGGTCTAGAGGTTTGTTTGTTTAAATATTTAGTATCTTTTTTATACCATAGAGGGCTAACAAACGATAAACTAATTTAACCACTCTTTCCTTGGAGCCTGGAAGGTTAATCAGTACTAAAGCAAACCCATCTTCACAAATAACTGATAACATTCCCACTTGAATCAGTGGTGAGAGTGGTTTAGAGGTACAATCCATCTTGCATTCAGAAGGTTATAGGGTTATCCCAGCTGGGTTATATCAACGATTTGAAAACTGGTTTCAGAAGCTTCCTGGTATGGTGCTCAACATTAACACCATATCTTTAAATCTGGCCGGACCCATCTTTTTTACGCAATTTTCAGTCAAATATATCAGTCAACCATCTGTTTTACTCTGAGACAAATATCAAAGTTGCCTATCTGTATTAGTCTGGGACTAGCAGTCCTGTGGTATACACAGCGATGATTAGTAACACATTTTGTCATATTTTTTCTCAGTGTTTTGTAAGGGTGAGTTAGTATCTCTTGTATTAAATGATAATGACTTCATAATGAAAGTAATGGAATAATACAGAATTGAGTTTCAAGAAAAGTTGAAAATCTGTCGATGCAACTTATTTTTGAAACTGGTAAGTAGTTGTTGACACATTATATCTGTTTTCTATGTAAATTTTAATTTCTTTTCATTGTTCATGTCTTTATCGTGTTATTGAGAGTATCTGTTGTGAAAATGTAATTTTAAACAAAATGATAAACTACAATTAAGTCAATTGAAATACATGTACATGTATACATCTGCTTGTTTTGTTTAATATTTTCTTATACTGGCCAAATCTGATAATGTATGTCTGAGCTGTGGTTCTTGAATCTTTAAAATTAGTATTTGTTCTTGCATCGGATATTTAGCTCAACTTTTTAAAAAAGAAGTAGTTTTTGCACACACCTCAGCATCACTTAATGTTTTTATTGTTTTTAAGCAAACATCAATGAAACTTAATGCGAGTATTAAGTCAAGTGGGACAACTCCATTTTGTTTATAGGCAGAATTTTGGCCCCTTTTATACTTGAAAAACTGGTCAAGTTTTTAGGCATGCTCATACCTCAATAAATAGATGCTTATATCCTGGAAACCACTCCCCATACATCAATGAAACTTCATGTGTTTTCATTATTATCAAATAGACTCAAGTTGGCAAGTGGAATATCTATTTTTGATTTTAAGGCGCATATATAAGTACTGCCATAATGTTATAATTACAATGGGATTGGATATAATTTGAAATGTATTGGAGACTGCATCATGGTCTAGTGGTAGGGCGTCCGCCTCGCATGCAGAAGGTTGTGTGTTCGATCCCCGGCCGGGTCATACCAAAGACTTTAAAAATGGTATAAGAAGCTTCTTCGCGTGACGCGACATTCTTAACCATTTACTTCATATAGACGCCTTTGGACACCTCTAATATAGATGCCTTTTGACACCTTTTGAATTATTGGGTGAATTGTGTTTATATTAACTGACAGAGTGGAAAACAGTGCAGGAAGTGTTTAGATTGCTCGTTACCACTCATTACGAGCAATCTGAACTCTTCCTGCACTGTTTTCAAAGGTGTTCTGTGATTGGTGCTGGAAAACGCGTATCTATGGAGTAAAGGGTTAAACAATGACAAACTTGAAGCTATTCATTGCTGAATTTCAGTTTAGGTAACTTTTATTTTGCCCTGTATCTTTTATTTTCTGGCTACCTTTGTCATTCTGTTATCTTTGAGAAACTTTTGATTGGAGTTTTATTATAAATAAGCTGTTGATGTAAGTTACTACTGGACCCCAAAATGATATTGTGAAAATTTGAGGAAATCCATTGCACACTTTGACAGGAAGTTATTTCAGGATATTTTAGATGATGGAGAACAGCCTTTGGGATAAGCTCATCCACATTGCATAGTAAATGGCATGTTATACCACAGTGGTGGTCTTGTGGTAGAGCAACTGCCTCACATTTGGAAGGTCTTTTGTCTGAGCCCCTATCAGGTCAGTCAAATACATGAAAAGTGGTACAAGAAGTTTCATCGACTGATGTTCAGCATTAAAAGAATAGTTCTGGGTCTTGTAGGCCATTTCGGTATAAACTTACTGGATGGGGTATTATATGTCTGCAGCATAATACACCCGTGTTGCAGTGCTTACAGCACTCTTGAGTAGACACCATCGCAATATGTCTAAAATGTTTTGAAAGCGACGATAAACACCATACAATAACAAATAAAATGGCATTTTAAGTAAGAAACAAAACAATCAAGTATAAAGTAATAAATAATTTTTATTGTCAAAGTTGTGAATCACTCGCGATAAAAGATACATGCAAAGTCTTGCAACATAAATAGTCAAATAGAAGGCACAGTCACTTATATAAGATTATCAAAATATAATATGGAACTTGTATAATACTTATTATTTCATTATTACATACATCAATCATGCTTGATACACTCATTTGTAGAAAACTGTTATTCATTAGTCGTGCTTTCAACATTCACTTGTAGAAAAGTGTAATTCATCAGTCCTGCTTATACATTTATTTGTAGAAAATTTCAATTCATCAATCATGCTTATATATTTGTAGAAAAGTAATTCATCAGTCAAGCTTAGTATAGCACATTTGTAAAAATTGTAATTCATTAGTCATGCTTATACATTTACAAAAAATTGTAATTCATTAGTCATGCTTATACATTCGTTTGTAGAAATTGTAATTCATCAGTCATGCTTATACATTTATTGGTAGAAAAATTCAATTCATCGATCATGCTTATGTATTTGTAGAAAATTGTAATTCAGCAGTCGTGCTTATACATTTACAAAAAATAGTAATTCATCAGTTGTGCTTATACATTTTTTTGTAGAAAAGTGTTATTCATCAGTCATGCTTATACATTTATTTGTAGAAAAATAATAATTCATCAGTCGAGTTTATACATTTATATATAGAAAATTTTATCAGTCATATTTTTTACACTCATGTAAAAAAATTGTTATAAATTATTACATACATCAGTCATGCTTATCACACTCATTTGTAGAAAATTATAATAAATTATTACATCAGTTATGCTTACCACATTCATTTGTAGAAAATTGTAATAAATTATTACATCAGTTATGCTTACCACATTCACTTGTAGAAAATTATAATAAATTATTACATACATCAATCATGCTTATTACATTCATTTGTAGAAAATCGTAATAAATTATTACATACATCAGCCATGCTTTATACACTCAATCACAGAATATCAGGTATATCATGGTGAACCTTTGAACAAAATGTACATATATACTGTGATTCAGAACTGAACAGTGTGTATGTTTGAACAAAATGTACATATATACTGTGATTCAGAACTGAACAGTGTGTATGTTTGAACAAAATGTATACTTACTCTGCCCTTCAGAATCAAACAAAATGTACACTTATTCTGCCCTTCAGAATCAAACAAAATATATACTACCAAAATATATACTTATTCTGCCCGTCAGAATCAAACAAAATGTATACTAACAAAATGTATACTTATTCTGCTCTTCAGAATCAAACAAAATGTATACTTATTCTGTCCTTCAGAATCAAACAAAATGTATACTTATTCTGCCCTTCAAAATCAAACAAAATGTATACTTATTCTGCCCTTCAGAATCAAACAAAATGTATACTTATTCTGCCCTTCAAAATCAAACAAAATGTATACTTATTCTGCCCTTCAGAATCAAACAAAATGTATACTTATTCTGCCCTTCAAAATCAAACAAAATGTATACGCCCTTCAAAATCAAACAAAATGTATACGCCCTTCAAAATCAAACAAAATGTATACTTATTCTGCCTTTCAAAATAAATAAAAATGTATACTTATTCTGCCCTTCAGAATTAAACAAAATGTATACTTATTCTTTCTTCAGAAATGAACAAAATGTACAAAGTATGTTAATTCTTTCATTAAAAATTGAACAAAATGTATGCTGGAACAACATGGTATACACTTGCCCTCTCAAGCAGAATTAAAATGACGTATGCTTAGCAAATTGCTGAGATTTGCAATATCAGAGGTTTTATGGCAAATCAACAGAAAATGATTGTACAGAAGGAATTGTTCTTGCTCGTTTTTTCATTAACAAAACAACATACAAAATGAAATAAAAAACATTGACAAATGAATATGCAGCATGAACCAAGAACTTTCAAGTGTCAACAAATTTTACAGTTAAAGCTTGTGCTTAATTTGTTTCCTCAAACATCATTTAAATTGTGCAGCAAAGCAATCGAAGGCTGTGACTTAAAATACAATGAATTGTGCTACTATAAAGAAGTGATAAAACTATCGATATAGCTAAATACAATATACAATTTGTAGAATGGAGTTTGTGTAGCATAATATTCTATTAATGGATACTCTAGGTAAGACTTGTCATAAAGAAGAATGGAACACACACACAGGTATCAAATATGGAATGCATATAACTGAGGTAGACACTTTTATTTACAATACTATCAGCGTGTTGGAGCATTATAAAATCTCTAGGGAATCTTTGTTTTGCGCAAACGGATGAAAAAATGAGAATTTCCCATTTCCTATTTAAAACTCAGTCACCTTACATCCCCTATAAATACTAGCCTCTTGATTCATACAAACTTCAATCCCCAACTCATAAATATAATTTATGCCAAATATGAGCAAATTTGACCGATTCTGTAGGAAAAGATTTTTAAAAAATCACAATTTTTGCCTTCTGGTGCCCTTCCTAACCACTTAACCCTTTACTTCATATAGATGCCTTCGGACACCTCTAATATAGACACCTTTGGACACCTCTAATATAGACGCCTTTGGACACCTCTAATATAGACGCCTTTGGACACCTCTAATATAGACGCCTTTGGCCACCTAATATAGAGGGTTTTGAATTATTGGGTGAATTATATTTATATTAACTGACAGAGTGGAAAACAGTGCAGGAAGTGTTCAGATTGCTCGTTATGAGCAATCTGAACTCTTCCTGCATTGTTTTCAAAGGCATTTTGTGATTGGTGCGGGAAAACGCGTATCTATGGAGTAAAGGGTTAAGACTGTGGAACCTATAGTCATTAGAATCAATCTGAATCTCCTTGACCAAACAGAAAAAACTATGTGAAAGCTCCATCTTAATTGTTTTCTATTATTTACCTCTATAATAATCACGTGTCCCTAATAGAGCCCTAAGGGCAGGGTCACTTATGACACCAGGGACACCATTTGGTGATTATTACAAATTAAATATTTTTTAAAAAATTTTGGCGGTTCATGATTAAAATCTTTATATGTCACACACATAAAATTACCGAAGGCAGTTCGTTCAAAATTGAAAGGTAAACAAATCAAACGATATAGCTTCTGAAAATCAACACAAACAATGAAGCAGCAATATATAATAATATACCTTGCACTCATAAATATGTAAGTTTTATGCATTTCTTAGTATTTGTAATGTTTATTTATGACACCATATTGAGAGTTAAATGTCAATATACTCCCTTTAAGTTTTACTATTTTTTAGTAATGGCGGCCATCTTGAATTTAGAAAAAAAATTATGTGTATGGTCTCCCACCATCCTTATGAAAATTGTAGTGCAAGTCTTATATAGTTACTTTATGAAATAGTAGTGCAAGTTTACAAAGTTAAATCCTAAATAGTAGTGCGAATCTCACATAGTTACATCTTTAAATAGAAGTGCAAGTTTACATAGTTAAACCCCAAATAGTAATGCAAGTCTTACATAGTTACATCATGAAATAGTAGTGCAAGTTTACATAGTTAAACTCCGAATAGATATGCAAGTCTTACATAGTTACATCATGAAATAGTAGTGCAAGTTTACATAGTTAAACTCCAAATAGTAATGCAAGTCTTACATAGTTACATCATGAAATAGTAGTGCAAGTTTACATAGTTAAACTCCAAATAGATATGCAAGTCTTACATAGTTACATCATGAAATAGTAGTGCAAGTTTGCATAGTTAAACCCCAAATAGTAATGCATGTCTTACATAGTTACATCATGAAATAGTAGTGCAAGTCTCACAAAGTTACATCATGTTATATTAGTGCAAGATTACAAAGTTACATCATGAAATAGAAGTGCAAATCTCACATAGTTACATCATGTAAATAGTAGTGCAAGATTACATAGTTACATCATGTTATAGTAGTGCAAGATTACAAAGTTACATCATGAAATAGAAGTGCAAATCTCACATAGTTACATCATGTAAATAGTAGTGCAAGATTACATAGTTACATCATGTTATTTATAGTAGTGCAAGATTACAAAGTTACATCATGAAACAGAAGTGCAAGTTCACAGTTTCATCATGTTATAGTAGTGCAAATCTCACATAGTTACATCATGTAAATAGTAGTGCAAGATTACATAGTTACATCATGTAAATAGTAGTGTAAGATTACATAGTTACATCATGAAATAGTACTGCAAGTCTCACATGGTCTTACATAGTTAAGTCACATTAACCATGACATGGTTATTCTGCTTGCACAATAAACGGAATGTTAAAACGGCTGTTTCCTATGATGAGACAGTCCAATGTAAAGCAAGTACATGTATATTTCAATATACAAAAAAACATGTTTTATTTGTTGATGTATGGAATCGTCTGTTCCTATTTATTTTATTTTTTGTCACTATTTTTTTATTCTGATATGAAATGGGGAAATTTAAAATAAACAACAGATTTCTTTGACAAAACCAAAATTGCACAACAAAAAATTCTCATCATCACTTTTTGATATTTAGCATAATTTTTTATGCCATCAACCTAACCATTCTTTTCTGGAATCTTGGAAGTATTACCGCAAGTAACTGAAAACTTCCCCACTTAAAACAGTGATGAGAGTTGAATGACAATGAGACACAATGTCGTATATCAATTATCAAGGACGACTGGGTGGGATTTGAACACACAACCCCTGAATCCATAGTCAAGTGTGCTACCAACTGAGCTAACAAAGCCAAGCTCTAGTTATAAGTATAAACATCTCAAAATTAAAAAATATATATTTATCTGTAAAAATATATTTCCCCTTTTTTCTTCACAATTTTCAGATTTTTTTCCTACCAACCATTCGAAAATTTATGAGAATAGTCTGTAAACCAAAAAATAAAATAAAAAGGTCTTGCCTAACTGATATAACACTTAGACGATTTGTTTGTATCTGATATTCTGGATACCTTTCACAGTTCTCATTTCTGTTAATGCATGCCAGCAGTCAAAAACAGAAACAGAACTGTGAAACAGACCCTGTGTACACATATCAATAACATGTATTCTCACACATTTAGACGTTAGTATCATTGTTTAAAAAAAACTATATCACAAACATGCACATTGCCTGTTGTCAAGTAGTGGAAGGTGCCACCTGAAGATCGCTGATCTCTTACAGATGAGATTCTAACTCGGCTAGGTCCAAGTATCTTGTGAGAATAAATTAACTTGCCAGTTACTTGCAGAGAGATGATGCTTTCTATTCCACCAATAAAACTGGCAGTAATATGAAGCTTTAATGTACTGACAATGGTGTTAAACCCCATACAAACAAACATGGTATATATACGTGTATGCTTTATCACATAAGCAAAGATTCAAAGATAACACAATATTAAGCCGGTCTTTCATTTCGCTAGCAGTGCCGGTGTAGCAGTCAAGTATTTCCCTGTCTAAAAGTTTCCCCGGAGAAAGAATCAGCTTGCCAGAAAGTCAAAATATTGTTGAGGGAGGGAGCCAGGGAAGAATTATTTCTTCCCTAAAAGAAGAATTGGCGGAAGAAATTGTCTGTTACACCAGTATTTAATTTGATAATAAGAAAAATTGTGTAATAAATATTTGAAAAACTCTTATAAAAAACATGCAAACATTATTAGCTTAGACAATCGACACAAAGATTCTACGGTACAGAATATTTTTAACTTAGTGTTCAACTTCATTTGAAAACTAATGGAATTGCCTCAATTTCCAAAATTGTACTGCTCTTATTTGTTAAAACACGTAAATGACATTGCACAGACTCCGCCCTTGATTTAATTCTGAAAGAGTCGTGTAAACTCTACAAAGCCACGTGAGCTATGCTTAAAAATGGCCAAAGCAAATATAAACTTTCAAAAGTCAATCATCTCAGCTTTCATTGTAGCTCCGCGCAGAGCATGCATTATTCAAATCTTTTTACACCCTTCCCTTCTTGAAAAAGCCCACGTCAGCAGCTCGGGGTTAATACCATAATAGTGAATCACAACATAACATCCATTTTATTTCAAATGTGTTCAAAAAAAAATTAGCTCTAGTTTTTGAAGCCAAATTTTTTTTGTTTGTGCAAAAATCTTACAAGAAAGCAAAATATATTTAGTGCTTACAGTATTACTACAAAATGTCCTTTGAAAGTCGGTAAAATCTATAAACAATTGCATAAAGATGAATATAATGTAAAATTCTACTGGTATTCATATAAATTTATTTCAGTCAGAAAGTTTTTGCAAAACTTAGTTTCGATTGTTGTCAGAATCTAAATAAATCTTCCAAATAATGCTGAATTTTAATGTAAATTTGATAAAAATGCTATTTATATATTTAAAAATAAAAACAATGCAACTTTGACTCAAAAAACTGCCTAGAACAGTAAATAATGCATGAAATTGTTTAAAATATTACTTGAACAATTCAAAATATTCTCAAAGACAAAAATAAACCTCCTTTTAAAGAAGGGCAGAATACATCCACAATGTATTCCATTAACTTTAAGGTATCGGCAATAATATAACTCCCTTAGACTCCCTATGCGGATCACAGGAATGGAATGAAATTTGTGTTTCTATATTGAAACCAAGGTCGCACTGTAAAGCAATAACCTGCCATCTAAATTTAGATGGGTTTTATTGGGTCAAAATTATTCAAAATATTGACAATTTTACCATCCTCCAAGACATTCCCCAGTGATTAGGGTTTTATCCATTCTGATATTTTAATAAAACACTTTTTTTCTACCGGTATTTGAAAATACGCTTCAATACGAAAATCCGATGAAATAATATATAAAGATGTTGTTTTTAACAAAAATTGAGAACACATTATATGTATTCAATCACTTTTCTCCATTATCAATCATTTCTCAATCACACATACTTCTGCTCCGTATTTCTGTGAAGGTGCATTATCCTATACAAAAATGTGTTTCAAAATTGATTTTGTCACAAACATTAAATTGATCATTCCAAGATAAATAAAACTAAAAACAATGAGTGTCAGCCAAGATGATATCGGTGCATACATACGATGCTTGAACCCTGTTTTTATGAGAACATCCCTATTAAAGTCTCCTCCCTAATTAAACCTCACACCCAGTCATGACATTTTAACAAAATCATGATTAAAAATACTACCATAATCTGTCCAAGTCTGTTTAATCTATAAAATGTCAATGAATCCATTTACTAATAATTCACATTGTAACACCATTTTTATTAAAGTGAATATATCGGAACTTTCAGTATTTGAAAATTGACTAAAATATTTTTTGCCAATATATCATGCCTATATCATACCCACTGACTCTGCATTGCTAAAAGGATATCCATTTAAATATGCCAAAATTATATATTAAAAAAAGATTTCATAATTTGGGTTATACGCCTAGGCTAGACTAAAATAGATTTCCTGCTTAAAATGGCAAAGTATTAAATAAATCACGTGATTTCATTCTGACATCAATTTGATCCTTCATATAGGTTTACACGTCATACAGGTTTACACTTAGTAAAAATTGGTTTTATCTTAGAAAGAGTCTGTATGAAAATGTGAAGATCAGCAAGCAGTATTTAAGTACTGTCTATTTTTAGAATGGGAATTTCATTTCAAGTTTACCACTTCAATTTAAATATCAGTTCAGTCACATTTTGGTGGATTTGACATACCAAACCATTTATGATCATGAAATCCTTTTTACCAATTAAATATTATTGTTTTAAGACATTGATAGCATGTTTTCCTGATATACTCACTTTAATAGATAGCCTACTTTTTTTACTTTCTGCTTTCCTTATTTTAAAAAAAATACCATAGAGAACCATGTTTACAGCACAGGAATCAAACCCACAAGCTCCTGCAGTGAGCAGTCACCTCCACATCCATTACACCATAAAAAAATGTTGAGAATGTGCAGAAAGTGCAGAAAGTGCAATCAGTATTCTGGCCTCAGTACCACTAAACATCTTTAACCCTTTGCTTCATATAGACACCTTTGGACACCTGTAATATAGACGCCTTTGGACACCTCTAATATAGACGCCTTTGGACACCTGTAATATAGACGCCTTTGGACACCTCTAATATAGAAGGCTTTTTAATTATTGGGTGAATTATGTTTATATCAACTGACAGAGTGGAAAACAGTGCAGAAAGTGTTCAGATTGCTCGTTACGAGCAATCTGAACACTTCCTGCACTGTTTTCAAAGGCCTTCTGTGATTGGCGCAGGAAAACATGTATCTATGGAGTAAAGGGTTAAGTTGAGATTTTCCTCAACTCAAATCTTTGAAATGTTATAACTTCATTTACATTGACCATTTTACACGTTATCCTTTACCAGTGAATTATTATTAGTCCCACCATCAAACCTGTGGTTATTAAATGTATAATGAGTTTAAGTTACCATTCAAAGAATTCAAGAATTCTGACCTGAGGGAAATCTCACCTTGGGATACTTGGTGAAACCGGCCCCTTGTAGACAAAATCAGATTCAATGTCCTCATCACCAAAAACATTGTATATCTATTTGTAACAGTATTGTTTACAGCAAATGTAAAGATTCACAATAGATATCTGAGATTTCCTCTGCATGTATTTACCAGTATTCAGTGACCGGGCATATTAAAATTCATAAATAATATAACCTCAAATATCTAAAACCAACATTAAACAATGTAACATAGAAAACAACAATACAGACTTTCATGTTCGTTTCATTATCATAAAACATAGGCCATGTGGCAAAAGATATGTATGTATCATACATCACTTTAAACATATCAATATGCATGTAAACTTTCTTAGATGCCATTCAGTTTTTTTATACTACCGTAATAACTGTAAATATTGGGACACCAACCTTTTTTTTTTTTTTCTTTTTTGCAATCCCAATATTTTCCTATCAAATCATATTATCTTATTTCTAATGAGATTGTCCACAAAAGTTTTTCTGAACAATGATCATCAACGTTAACTAAATATATAGCAATTAAAAAAATTAATTTGATGCAATTCCTGCAATTATTTCGTAATCTGTTAACGGAGAGAAATATTGACAAAGACATGCCTACATTTACGCAGAGAATGTACCGGCTTTTATGTTCATTTCACAAACATTTTTTTTTTCTCTGCAAACGCGATACGACAACACTCTGACACAGTTTCCTTCATCATTGAGACAAATATATGTCACAGGTTATTTCAAAGTTGCTTTTCAATACCCAGTTATTCAGTTTCATTAAGTATTTTAAGCATTGGACAGAGTTATAAATCCACTACAGGTAGATACATTCAAATATGTGGTCACCTCTATTAAGCAGTTACTTGTCTTTAGCAGCCACATTTGTTATTTCCCATTTATATGCTTTTAGAGCAAACTAACCTGTCTTATGTTTGCTCCTTCCCTTGACTGACTGCTTAAGGCAGGTTTGACTATCACACTCAGAGTGGCATATTTTATCCCGTTTTGTGAACCGTGTAAACACAATGTCCAATTAAAGACCTGCATTACTGACTTTGTTTCACAAGTTTATCCTCAAAGGAACGCTGCCTCGGGCAATGTTTAAGATGGATATTAGGGGAACAGACTTCCAACAGAAGTTAAATTAGAACTTACAGGTAAAGCTATTTATATAGAATTTAATTAACATAAAGAGTAATGATTTAACCTGTCCAATGTATAAGCCACAGGTACCATTATTGTACTTCTATTTCTTTTCTTTGCCAATGAGTGAAATTATAAAAAATTGACAATATATGATGGAAGGTAAAAATTAGAGGTGTCCCAACACTTATGAGCAAACAATTAGCAGAAATTTGTTAAAATTGTAATGTGTCAACTTTTATTATCAAAAAAAAATAAAATATTTTCCTGAAAAATTAGGTTGTCCCACTACATACAATGAATCCAGTATTTTTTTTTCTCACCAGTCTTCAAAGTTTATTGTCAAATTATCCAGTTATGAAATCTTATGCACTCCAACTCTGTGTACCCATATTGGTGAGATATTCAGATCTATGGACTTATCTTTAATAAATGCCTCATTTTCTCTATTTTTTATCAATGTGGTTCATACCTCCATATTGACGAGCTGTTCTATATTAGAGATCAGATTCTTTAAACCATAAAGATAATTATCATCTTGTTCGTCGACACAAAATACATGTGTAAAATCAATCATCCTCACATCTGCTAATATTGCATTGTGGGAATTATGTGTGTTTGCCGTAGAGTTACTGGATGTCGTTTGAGTATCTACTGATATACTACTGCATGATGCGGTTATCGATGAACTATCTGTCTTTCCTGAGGATGCCGTATCTGCCTCCGATGATGTCAGGTCGGTAGAGTCCGTTACAGCAGATAACGTACTGTCCGTTTGCTCAGACTCGGACGTGCTACATCCGCAATCTCCTTTCTGACAGTGATTACACGAAGAGAAATAGTCATTTTGTTGAGTGTCACCTTCATATATCATCAGCAGAGAGCTAGCGTAAAATGAAAAATTCCGCTGTGTTTCGAACCAGTGCTCAATTTCATACAGTTTTTTTAGAATCATTTTCATGGCATCTTTCCGTAAACCATGCTTGATACTAAAATATGTCCCTAGACCTGAAATGTAAAACAAACAATTTCCTAATTTGTCCTTTAAATCTTTTTTAAAAGTGGCATAATGTTATTCCATTTTTGTTTAAGTCTAACAAAAAAAACAAGACAAAGCAAATGAGAACACACTCTTGTTTATGCAAGAACACACTCTTGTTAATGCGAGAACAAACTCTTGTTAATGCAAGAACACATTCTTGTTAATGCAAGAACACACTCTTGTAATTGCAAGAACACACTCTTGTTATTGCAAGAACACACTCTTGTTTATGCAAGAACACACTCTTGTTAATGCAAGAACACACTCTTGTTAATGCGAGAACAAACTCTTGTTAATGCAAGAACACATTCTTGTTAATGCAAGAACACACTCTTGTAATTGCAAGAACACACTCTTGTTATTGCAAGAACACACTCTTGTTAATGCGAGAAAGAATTTACACTTGTTTAATATTAGGACATACTCTTGTTAATGTCAGAACACCTCTTGTTAATGTGGGAACACACTATTGTTACTGTGAGACCACACTCAAGTTAATGATAGAACACACTTAAGTTGATGTGAGAATACACTCTAGTTAATGTGAAAATACTCTTGTTTAATGTGAGAATACACTCTTGTTAATGTGAAATAACACTTGTTACTGCAATGAAAACACTTTAGTTACTGTGAGATCACACTCTAGTTAATGAGAGAATACATTCTTGTTAATATGAGAACACTCTTTTTAATGTGAGAATACACTCTTTGTTCATGTGAGAATGCGCAACATGAAACCATATCATAACCTTTGTGTAATGTAAATACTTGTAGAAGACTTCTATATTAAGCTTTTGACTCTTCCATTAAATACAAAATTAAACAAGAGACTTTTAATTATAAAAAACGTACCTTTTCGGAGTAATTCATGTTCTCCTATCTTTCTACAGAAGAATTTGTCATAAAATTTTATTCTTTGTTCTACAGGATCATATGTCTGCAAAGAAAAACATAAAGTTGGATAATGAAAATGTCAGCCTGGAGAAAAAACACCCATTATAAATGTTATTTAAAGGGCGACACAGCAATGCCCAATTCAATTTTTACTCATTTTGAATGGGGTTTAACATTTCAGGTGATATATGGCATCTACAGTTTTACTGGTGGAGGAAGACCCAAGAATGTGAGAAGAACCACTGTTTTCGCAAATATAATAAATATAAGTAATAGAATGAAAAAAGGTATTACCAGACATTATTGATAACATTCAGACAAGATTCTTAAAAGGATGTTACATTGGTGAAAATATAAGGACAATTTTTTAATGCACTGAACTGACGACTTAAATAATGACAACAGACCAGGACTGACAGCTTCGCTGATTTTGAAAAAGAGTTTGACATTGTTGACCATAATTATATTTTTAAAATATTACAATATTTGAAATTTGGTTACAAATTTATCAAATGGATAAAATTATTTTATAATGATGCACAAAGTTGTGTATCAAATAATGGTTATTCCTCAAATTATGTTACCAGGATGCCCACTTTCTCCATATTTGTTTATATACTATATAAAGCTGTAAATAACGATAACAATACTGAAGATGTAAAGATACACGAAGACATAATCAAATATACTGCTATTGCAGACGATGCCACATTTTTGTTAAATGGAAATCAATCTTCTTTTGAATCTTTGATATTATTAATTGACAGATTTAGCTCAATTTCTGGTTTAAAGTTAAATTCTAAAAAATCTATCATTCTTCAAGTAGGCTCTTTAAAAACATTCATTGACATATTTTGTAAAAATAAAAAATATGTTTGGACTAATGAAAAAGCATCAACACTGGGAATTGTTTTCACAAACGATAAAAATAAAAACAAAGATTTAAACTATGATCCAATAATAAAATAATTTCAAAACTGCTTTGATAACTGGAATAAATATAAATTGTTGATTTTAAGTAAAATCACAGTAATAAAAACATTTGCATTACCAAAACTAATTTTCCCATCAACAGTGCTTGAATCACCTAACATAAACAATATAAACTTAATCAAAAATAAAATGTTTTAATTTCTGTTGGAGGGGAAACCAGACAAAGTTCAGCATAAAACTATCATACAAAATATTGAAAACGGTGGTATGAAGATGATTGATAAAGAACTTTTTATAAATTCAATTAAAGCAAGTTGGGTTAAACGATTAACAGATGTAAACAATAATGGTGCATGGAAGAATATATACATGTCATCAATTGAAAAATACGGCAGAAACTTCATCTTTGAGAATAACTTTAATTGCAAAGATGGTTATTCTATGTTCAGTGAAATGCCTTTTTTATGTAACATAATAGAATCATGGTCAAAAAATTAATTTTAACATTAATATTGAAGATGTTAATATAGTAAAAGAATATATATGGAATAATTCTTCCATTACAAGTAAAGGTAGTTTGTTATTTTACAAACCGTGGTTACAACTAGGAATTAAAACAATAAATGCTATATATGATTCTAGACACAAAACGTTTTATACTTTTGAACGATTAAAACAATTATACAATATTAGTTTTTCAGAATTTCTCAATTATTTTGATATTACCCAAAGCATACCAAAACGATGGAAACAAATTTTTACAACAGAGAACATAAAAGAAACTGAAAAACACCTTTACTACATCAAGTGAGGAAATGTAATTCTCCAAATAGAATGTTAATAATATGCAAATTCAGTTAATTAATAATGATAATGAAAAACCTCAGTTAAAATGAGAAGAAATATTTAACAACCTTGACTGGAAAACCATTCACTGTCTGCCTTTCAAAAGTACCATAGACACAAAACTAAGATCATTTCAATACAAATACATAATGAGAATTTTACCTACTAACAAGTTTTATTTAAATGTAAAATAGTTTATTTAAGTCCATGTGAATTTGGTGAGAGATATATCCAGAAACATTAGAACATTTATTTTGGGAATGTCATTTTGTAACAGCCTTTTGGACTCAGGTCCACAACTTTTTTATTGCAAACAATCAACTTTTCAACATCTGTTATCAAAATATATCATTCAGGTTATATAACTCTTTATAATTTAATTTACTAAACTGTATAATATTACTTGCTAAATACTTCATATTTAAGAATAAATAGATGAAGACAGTTCCCAGTATTGAAGCATTCATACCATATCAACAAAAAAACAACCAAATAGAAAAACTTATTGCAATAAACAAAAACAAACTTAGGTCGCATGCAAATAAATGGAGAAACATTTAACTATAATAACAAAAACTATACTGCATACAGCTTCTCATCTTCTCTCAATCTGTAAATTTCTACTTGTTTTATCTTTGCTCCTTCTCTACTCTCTTAAATCCGTTTTTAATATTTACTTTTTATATTCACCATTAACATATTGCTTGTAAGACATTGTATGCATGTTATGTTATCTAAATTTATCATGTAATGTGTTAAGTTTCAAAATCATATAGCTTGTATTGATACAAGAACAGTTTTTGTATAACATTGTATTATGTTGTACATGGAAAAAAAGATATTCAGCAAAAAAAAAAGAGAAATTACTAACAATTTTCATGAAACTAGTAGTGTCATTTTTTTTGGAAAGAAAAGTTCTTTAAAAAATGGAAATTGATTATTCCTTGGAGAGTTTTCAATCAAACTGATGAAAATAAAATATTTGTTAAATTTTTGTTTCATGTGACTAAAAATGTGTGAAAGATGTGGCCATTTAACCATTTACAAGTGTGATGTCCTTTTCCAGAATAGGAACGAAATTAAGGGTCTGCATACATACATACATACAAACATACTGTGGTTTTCTTTAATTTATATGGTGTTTAGCATCACTTTTTACAACTTTTCAGCTATATTGCAACTGTGTCTACTTGAGACAGTAAGCCTCAGACACATGAAATGATACCCCACCCAGTCACATTATACTAACACCGGGCCGACCAGACCTAGAACAATCCTCAAAATGCTGAGCACCAGGCAAGAAAACTTCTAGTAACATTTTTCAAGTCTTTGGTATGACCTGGCCAGGAATCGAAATGCCCTTCCGCATGTGAGGCCGATGCTCTACCTCTAGACCACAGCTGTAGTGTTATGGAGTTTTATAGTATCATATTAGATTTATCAGTATATAATATCTTCTTATATATACCGGTATATAATATCATCTTAGATATACCGGTATATAATATCATCTTAGATATACCGGTATATAATATCTTCTTAGATATACCGGTATATAATATCTTCTTAGATATACTGGTATATAATATCTTCTTAGATATACCGGTAAATAATATCATCTTAGATATAACGGTATATAATATCTTCTTAAATATACCAGTATATAATATCATCATAGATATACTGGTAAATAATATCATCTTAGATATACCAGTATATAATATCTTATTAGATATACTGGTATATAATATCTTCTTAGATATACCGGTAAATAATATCATCATAGATATAACGGTATATAATATCTTCTTAAATATACCAGTATATAATATCATCATAGATATACTGGTAAATGATATCATCTTAGATATAACGGTATATAATATCTACTTAGATATACCAGTATATAATATCATCATAGATATACCGGTAAATAATATCATCTTAGATATACCAGTATATAATATCTTCTTAGATATACCGGTATATAATATCTTCTTAGATATACCAGTATATAATATCTTCTTAGATATACCAGTATATAATATTCAGATATAGCTTAAAGTGAAAATTGACAAAAACTTCTGTGTGTCCCTTTAATACAAAACTACAATTAGGAAATCGACACCAGCTTCAGATTAATTTCAACCTTCATAAAAAGGATGTGAGCGAGATAATTAAAACATGACGTTATACCTATATAAACTTTCCCTGAGATCAAATATCGATAAATGATCCATTTTATCTTCAGGCATCTTTAACAATAAAAACCATGTTTCTGAGCTATCGTCAGACATGTTGGTTTGACTGGGATTTATGATATAAAAATAAAAAACTGGAGTGTTTTATTATCAATTTTGTTGTCATAGCAACCACAACCACAATTTTTGTTCGAATGAAAAAATGATCTGCATCTCCTTATTACCCTCTATCCACATGTAATGTTTCAGAAATCTAGCTTAGATACATTTTAGTAATCTTTCCGGGGGGAAGAGGGGGGGGGGGGGGGGGGGGGGGGGGAGACAGACGGATGGATGAATGGACAGATGATTAGAGGGTATACACTCATATAGGAGACTAATGAAGAATGAACTAAATTGTCATGATATATGAACTTACAAGGAACATACAATGTTTATAAAAACTTTATTGGGTTCACCCGTTTGTATGGCACATGTATACGTAAGTTCATATCCTGTGAACAATCGATTAATAAAATTCATTCCTTAAGTGGACAATGAGGACACATAATCTGTATCTAATCTGAATATTTGAAGGAAATGGCTGCATCCTGCTCCTTATTAACAATGACACAGAAAACAAGAAAATGTCGCATAGTCACATATCGTTTGGCTATCATATGACAATATATATTTTCAATATAACTTTTATTAGGTATCTTTACGAATTTAAAACAAAGAATTGACTGGTTATCAAATTTGGAGAAGATTACACAGATAATTATTATTTATAACTGAGCTACAATATCGCCACTCATTAAACAAACAGATTGAAATGCAAATGCTATACGACGATGCTGAATCGTAAGGATTGGGGACATAAAAAGTGACGGGGGGTGACAAGGAATGTCACTGGTAAGTGTCACGTGCCCCCCAAAATGGTCTGTGAAAATAAGAATATATTTAATAATAGGTAGCGATGTATCCATGAATATCAAACATCATGGACTGACGTTTCAGACTAGACATGCAATTTCATTTTTTTTTTTTTTTACATTAAAGTGTGACCTTGACCTTTGTGTAACCTAGACCTTAACATCTGATGAAAAGGTCTTGATATTTTTACAGGTAAATGCAGGTGACACATCATCACTAAAATATTGATCACTTGTGTCAAGCTATTTTAAAATCCCTCCATGTAAAACAAAGTTACAGACCGGACTTAAAATATCAAACAAACTGAAAGTGTGACCTTGACCTCTAAGGAAAGTTTCTCGGTCATAACGCAACATTTCATCATGTCATTTTTATCAATTGATAAATTAAGCCAAGTGTTTTTGAAATCCATCAATGTATGATAAAGTTACAGACCAAACTTCAAAGTGGTGTCAAACAAACTGACCTTTGTGGTAAGGGTCTGGGTCTTATATGCGATTTTGAAATTTATCCATAGTGACAAAGTTACAGACCGAACACGAAATTTCAAACAGACTGAGTGTCATGTTATGTGGATCATTTGTAGCAAGTATTTATAAAATCTTTATATGCATGACAAAGTAACAAACTGGACACAAATTCTCACACAGACTCAAAGTGTTGTCAAACAAACTCAAAGTGTGACCTTGATCTTTGAGGTACTGATTTGGGTCTTACTAGCGACATGTCATCATGATATGTTGATCATTTATAGCAAGTATTTACAGAATCTATCTGTGCATGACAAAGTTACAGGCCAGACACGAAATACCAGACGGAAGGATGGATGGACAGCGGACACTGTGATTACTTCATGTATATGCCACCCAAAAAATGTTGGGGGAGGCATAAAAGTAACCACTGGAACATTGATCAATTGGTCCTCAGTTAAATATACATGCATGTACTTTCCTATTATCACATTCCTTAACATAAAATCTACATTTAACAGTTTTAAATAAACAAAATCATTTAAATATGAAGGTCTGCGCTCACTAGACAAAACCAAAGAAACCATGTTATCCAAGAGTGTGCCATGGGTGAGATATTTCCATAATGAAATTCAATAAAATATTCTTCAGCAGAACAACTCTGAGCAAAAATAAACACCTTGAGTTTGTTAATTAGCGCAGACACAATTATAAATGCATCACGTTTTGAAACTGTACTCTATATATATACAATTCAGCTGCTCCATTCACTAGCCTTATGGTGTTCTTTGTCTAAGTAAATACAATGTAGTGTTTACTTACAGACCGTTCTCTTGTTTAAGGAAAATGGCGGCCTTTTAAACAATATCAATCTCTGATTCAATTATTAATTTAATTGATTAACAGCCCACTGCCAGGGAGTTTCCTGCAAAGTACCTGGTCTCATGGAACTTCAGAGTGTGCATTTCATTTTAATGTATCTCATTTCAATAAAAGACAATATTGCTTCGAATTCAATCATTTAAATGAAACAATATTAAACATGATAATATTGTCACATGCTTGATATTTCAAATACTTATCACAAACAGTGGCTATACCAGATACAACTCATGGTCTAGAATCTCTGGAATAAATATGTCTTATAACATACTAATAAATCAATAGATTATTTGTATGTATGTATTCAGAATTGCACATTATCTTATGAATATCAATTTGACTCTATACTCCAGAGAAACGATTTTAATGAAAAGAATAAATTCACTTCTATACATATATACAGAGACTGTCAAAATAGAGCCAAAGATAGGCGTTCTGATCAATTCGCGGTATTTACACACTACTTTCAAGTAATTCCACATCTTAGAACATTAATTGGGTGAAATATCATATACTTCCTTCACAAAACTGTTCATATTTCTTCAGTAGAACGTTTATTACATACTGTAGTAAGGCAATGGAACCCCAAGTGTTCAAATTTCCAATTAGTAGTCTCCTAAATCCAAAGGTGAATGCAACCACTTGTGAAGGAACCAATCAAGGATTTAATTAACAACGTAAAAGAAAAATGTCAGAACCCCAAATACGTCATTTTTTCAAACTAAATTATTTATTCACAAAGTAAACTCAGAGCTTGATAATATATAAATCAGTTTTGGAGATCATTTCCTGGGTAGAACCAGAACTGAGTTTTGTTATTATAGGTATTTGGGTTGAGCTTAGATTGAACATGGGACCTCTAGCATGAGTTGCTAAAACACTGATATGTTGGTGAACAGTACTACAAGAACTTCTATACATATACTGATTGAATATTTAGCATCATTTTTATGCCATCGAGGGCTAACAGACGAAAGTTATCCTAACCACTGTTTCCTGGGATCCTGGAAGGTTAACAAATACTCGTGCACACCCCATTTCCGCAATAGCTGATAACTTTCCCACTTGATTCAGTGGTGAGAGATGAATGGTTTTGACATGCAATTGAGATAATTGGGCCCAGAACTGTACACATAACCTACTGTACCATCTACATAGGCAGTATAGAGAGAGAGACTTGTAACATTATGAGTTTGTTGATATTTATAATGTTTAACAATATAATGACATGAACAGGTAGCTGGTCACTTCCTAATACCAGTTAGCCTTTTTACGACTCTAAATAATCGGATTTAACAAGTCAAATTGGGTCCAGCTAGCTCAGTCAGCAATGCGTCTGAAGTCAATCCAAGGGTTGTGAGTTTGAAGCCCTGCCCAGCCACAGTCTCTGTGGTAATTGGTCATGAACATTTTTCTATTAACAAATGAAGGATGACTACTTGAGACAGTATTCTGAGCACTGCCACACTGAAGTATCATGCTGCATACATATGGTATGATACTCCACCCAGTCACATTATACTGACACCGGAATAACAAGACCTAGAACTACCTTCTAAATGCCGAGCACCAAGCAAGGAAGTTTTTAGTGCCATTATTCAAGTCTTGTACTTTCTGGCCTGAGATCGGACCTTCCGCATGCGAGGCAGATGCTTTACCACAAGATCAACGCTGCGGTTTATACTATAACTGAGTTCACTAATGACATTGATAGTGATGTTGTGGTGGTGGTGGTGACAATGATAATAAAGATAATATTAATGATAATTGTGACAGTGGTGTTGATGATGATGATGACGATGATGATGATAATAAAGGTGATTATAATTATGCCAATGGTATATAGGTATTGATTATGACTGGTATTTAGGTGGTGATTATGCCACTGGTATTTAGGTGGTGATTATGCCACTGGTATTTAGGTGGGGATTATGACAATGGTATATAGGTGGTGATTATGACACTGGTATTTAGGTGGTGATAGTGACACTGGTATTTAGTGGGTGATGATGCCAATGATATTTAGGTGGTGATTATGCCACTGGTATTTAGGTGGGGATTATGACAATGGTATATAGGTGGTGATTATGACACTGGTATTTAGGTGGTGATAGTGACACTGGTATTTAGTGGGTGATGATGCCAATGATATTTAGCTGGTGATTATGACAATGGTATTTAGGTGGTGATTATGACACTGGTATATAAGTGGTGATTATGACAATGGTATATAGGTGGTGATTATGACAATGGTATTTAGGTGGTGATTATGACAATGGTATATAGGTGGTGATTATACCACTGGTATTTAGGTGGTGATTATGACAATGGTATTTAGGTGGTGATTATGACAATGGTATATAGGTGGTGATTATGACAATGGTATTTAGGTGGTGATTATGACAATGGTATATAGGTGGTGATTATGACAGTGGTATATAGGTGGTGATTATGACAATGGTATATAGGTGGTGATTATGACAATGGTATATAGGTGGTGATTATGACAATGGTATATAGGTGGTGATTATGACATTATGAGATATACATGTCCTTTTTATGCAACCCTGTATGCAGTACCTGCATTCCAGTGAACTGGAAGCCAAACTTTTCGACATGAGGAAATTTGGTCATTTCTTTCGCAATTTTGGCTGGTCCTGCTTCAGGGTCATACGTCTTCTTGCCCATTTTGATATCAACTACACATGGCTTGCGGAACCTGGACACAAGGTTTTCCAACTTGATATAGGTCACTGAAATGATAAAATAAATTAACTATTGGAAAGTCTTATATCAAACAGTTTAAGAGATTTAAGTAATTATGCACCAAGCACCATAAAATATGCCTTAATTTTCTATAAAAACTGACCATATACATGTATGTACTGATCTAATTAACTGTTCCATAATATTGTTAAAACAAGAAATGTCACTGGTAAGTGTTACATGCCCCACAAATGGTCTGTGAATTTATAATAGGTAGTGATTTAAATGTATCAATGAATATCAAGAGTAATGGACTGATGTTTCAGACTAGACACGCAATTTCATGTTTTTTTTACATTAAATTTTGACCTTGACATCTGATGTAAAGGTCTGGGTATTTCTACAGGTAAATGCAGGTGACACATCATGACATGTTGATCGCTTGTGTCAAGCTATTTTAAAATCCATCTATGTAAGACAAAGTTACAGACCAGACATGAAATATCAAACAAACTGAAAATGTGACCATGACCTTTGAGGTAAGCTACTGGGTCTTACATGGGACATGTTGTCATGTCATATTGATCAATCAAGTGTTTTTGAAATCCATCCGTCTATGATTAAGTTAGACCGGACCTGAAATCTCAAACTCAATGTGTGACCCTGACCTTTGAGGTACGGGTTTGGGTCTTAGGTGCGACATGTCGTCAGGTCATCTTGATCAAGTGAGCCAATTTAAAGACAAAGTTACAGACCAGACATGAAATATTGAACAAATTGAAAGTGTGACATTGACACCTTTGAGGAAAAGTTCTGGATCTTACACGCAACACTTCATCATGTTATATTGATCAACTGAGCCAATCCATTTCGAAATCCATCCATGTATGACAAAGTTAAGGACCTGGCATGAAATCTCAAACAGATTCAAAGTGTTGTCAAACAAACTCAATGTGTGACTTTGACCTTTGAGGTACGGGTGTGGGTCTTATGTACAACACGTTGTCATGCCATGATAATGAATTGAGCCTAGTGTAATATTAAACAAAGTTGCAAACCGGACCAATCAATCGTCACAGAGATTGCGACTGGGCAGGGATTTGAAGTCCTGACCCCTGAATTAATAGTCAGGCATGCTACCGACTAAGCCAACTGGGTATGGCACACAAAGACTTCTAACGAATCTGAACGAAAAAGTCATGTTACTGATTCCTGTTATAATGATAAAGCATACATCTTATAAAACCAAATGAAAACATAGGTAGCATGTATAAACTGAAAAATATAAAGTTGACCTTCCCAATTCTTATCCTTACCAACTCTTTAAAGAGTCTCGAACTGGGATCTCAGCCTTTCCTTACCTCTTCCAGACATTTGATGAAATAACTTATTCCCTGACTGACTGAAAAATTCCCTGACACTTTTCCCTACCCTTCAAAAAAAGTAAAATTCTCTATCTTTTCCCCATGGACATGGCAAGCCTGTTTGATACATTCCTATTTTCAATTATACCACATAGAGCAATTAGCAAAATTTTCTATCAATTATTTCTGCTATTACCAACCAGTTCATACATTTTGAATGAAGATTAATGGCATTATGCAAATCGGAGTGGTCTAACAGGCTGGTAATTGATTATGGTACGATATGTGTGAAACATAACAACTGTACTGTACGGCATTGTGTTTCAGGTACGGTAACTAATAACATGACAATTTCATTACAAAGAAAATGAAGTTGCAATCTGATCCTGAAAACGGGTTCCTCCGTGGCCGAGTGGTCTCAGGTGCTGTCAGGTAACGACCACTAATCTCTCACAGCTAGCTTGATGTGAGTAAGACTGCCAGTTACTTGTTCAGCTCAGATGTATTCTGGTGTCTTCCTCCATCAGTAAAACTGGACATGTCATAATATATAACCATCCTGTGTGTTGAAATTGATGAAAAATCATAATTGAAAAAAAAGATATATAAAAAAATCCAAGCAGTGCTTGAACTAGAATTGGATAAGACATATTATATAACCTGCAGTGTGTTGAAAAGTGTTTAACCCTATTTGAATATGATTGATTGATTGAATATCAAGCATCATTTTTATGCCATCAAGAGCTAACAGACGATCAGTTAACCTAATCACTGTTTCCTGGGATCCTGAAAGGTTAATCAGTACTCGAGCACACCCCATCTCTGCAAGTAACTGATAACTTTCCCACTTGAATCAGCGGTGAGTGACAAATGATAATGAGACACAATGTCGTATATCAATCATCATGGAGACTGTTGCTGGGTGGGGATTCAAACTCACGACCCCTGGATTGATAGTCAAACGCATAACTGACTGAGCTAAACAGGCCCAGCTATTTGAAAATAAACAACACCTGTAAACCAGTTGCCATGAAGTGACAGACAGGGCAAATATCTGTAACATGCTCAATTTCTGTATTAGACCTACATTCTTCTTATTGGAGAAGGAGAGAAAGTAATGAGATCTTACTGACAGAGAGCCAAACAATGAAGATTGATTAGATTACCAGTTTCTCCCAGGTACTACAGTAATGTACAGTAACTGTATAAAATACCGAGGTGTACATTAAACTAGGTTTTACAACATGGTGCAAGCTATTCAAAATATTTCAGGGCATTTGTATCTTGACACCTGTCGGCAGGTAATCAAATACATCTCATGAAGTGTAGATATACAAATCTTTACATGTGATGACGAAATAAAAGCATGTCGATAAATATTAAATGACTGAAAGTGTAGGAGGGTTGACAAAGATTCCTGTGTAATACTTGGATACGTGTATCTGATTAACCTGACAAAAACATAAAGGGTCTTTTGATTAAATTACCGGTAGTGACGCGAATGTCTTTCAATATCATTATATTACTATATGAGAAGATGTAACAGTTTCCAACTCTGAGAATTTTCCACATGTATGAAGGGAAATTATCAAACAATATCTATTTACCACAGAGCAAGATTGCTGGGTTACATGGACTACAGAGATATGTGATTGTATTGACTTACAGAAGAAAGCCATTGATCCTTGAAAGGAACAAAATTAATATATCGAGTTATTTATATACTTTCAATTTTCACCAACTATGAAAATCTTATCAATTTAACTGTTGGTTGTAAATTGTAGCGTTTCCGTCTTAGTTTCTACATAATCAGTTACAACAGTTAATTTCAGCGATGGTCTAGGGGTTCAGCATTCTCCTCGCAGGTGGAAGGTCATGGGTTCGATCCCCAGCCAAGTCATACCAAATACTTAAAAATGGTACCAGAAGCTTCCTCGCTTGGAGTGACAAGATACTCCATTGTGGCAGCATTTAAAACACTATCTTAGGTAGAAACTGAAAAACTGCTGAAAGTGAATCTAAACACAGTGCAAAAATAACAACAATGATTTCTTATATTACTCTAGATTCACTATTTTCCATGCAGGAGATGAGATTTCAAAATGATACATTACACCATCATATTTTGTCTCATCTTTAAGTACTGACTTGCCCATTTATTGATGGTATAACTACTGCCTGAATCATTAACTACCATTAAAGTAGTTCTTGGATTCAAGGCCATGTGTGATGTTTTTTTCCACATAAGCTTAATACTGGTTCTACCCACAACCTCAGCTATGAGAGGCTACTGATCTAGGGATGACACTTTAGACCAACTGGCCATAAAGGACCTTAGTTTTGATATGGAAAAACTTGAATTTCCAGAATTTCCAAGTCAAACAAGGGCAATAATTTGCATTATATTCATGCAAGAAACATCAACATCCAAGTGAGTAGAATAACTCTCTTTATTCTCCGAATAGTCGAGCTAAAAATGATCCCTTACTAAAAAGACTGCTTAATACAGGTTGATTCAAGCTAAAATCATAAAAGTGGTCAAGTAGAAAATGTGTCTGTTTAAGACAAGTGGTTGTTTAATAGAACACTGGTTCAACTGTAACGTGCGATATTTTACACTTTCACATACAGTCAAACCTGCCTTAAGCAGTCAGTCAAGGGAATAATCAGAAGTGACCTTTTAAGACAGGTTGTTGCTTAATAAAGGTGAAATTGCTCTGAAAGTATAGATAGAGAAAATTAACCTATAATGAGCACTACTCTATTAGCGTTTTGACCATTAATTATAATAAAACAGGTTTATATTACCAATTTTACTCTGATTGGCAAAAATAATTTTCATTAAGTTTAAAGAACACAATATTAACAGTAAATATACTCTACTTGGCTTAACTGACCTCTATCACGGAGGAAGGAAAGAGCATAATAGCATATTTAAACAGAAATACAAACAGAATGAAATAATTTATAAAATAAAGTCCTATATCTTTAATACCTACCTACCAGTACAAGGTATTATAAACAATCTAGAGAATATCAATAATCAAGTTTATAATCTCTTGCATATTGAGCAGTTGGCACTTACGCCTAAAAAATAGCACAACAAATGAAAATTTTAAAAATAGATTACCGGCAGTTTGCAATACGGTATTGTAACAAGTAATTTGGCAGTTTTGTAATGTCTAAATTTGTATCTTGTCCAAAGCAACAGCAGTCATCTTCATCACCACTTTAAAGGAAGTATATCCGGTTTTCAAAAATTATAGAATTGGCAAAAAAAAAACTTTTCCCCCCAATATGTCATACCTATAATATATACTCACTGATCCTCGGTTATATAGAGCAGATACAATACTCCCCTAGAGTGGTTACAATACTCCCCTAGAGTGGTTACAATACTCCCCAATAGTGGTTACAATACTCCCCTAGAGTGGTTACAATACTCCCCAATAGTGGTCACAATACTCCCCTAGAGTGGTTATATTACTCCCCTAGAGTGGTTACAATACTCTCCTAGAGTGGTTACAATACTCCCCTAGAGTGGTTACAATACTCCCCTAGAGTGGTTACAATACTCCCCAAGAGTGGTTACAATACTCCCCTAGAGTGGTTACAATACTCCCCTAGAGTGGTTACAATACTCTCCTAGAGTGGTTACAATACTCCCCAAGAGTGGTTACAATACTCCCTTAGAGTGGTTACAATACTCCCCTAGAGTGGATACAATACTTCCCAAGAGTGGTTACAATACACCCCTAGAGTGGTTACAATACTCCCCCAGAGTGGTTACAATACTCCCCAAGAGTGGTTACAATACTCCCCTAGAGTGGTTACAATACTCCCCTAGAGTGGTTACAATACTCCCTTTAAGTGATTACAATACTACCCTAGAGTGGTTACAATACTCCCCTAGAGTGGATACAATACTCCCCTAGAGTGATTACAATACTCCCAAAGAGCAGATATACTTCTCCCTTACAGTGGATACAATACTCCCATAAGTGGATATACTACTCCCCTACAGTGGATAACAATACTCCCTTAAGTGGATATACCACTCCCCTCCAGTGGATACAAAACTCCCCTAAAGAAGTTGCAGTTATTTCCTGATTGAGCAGCTGCAATAAACACTTTGAACTAGTGCAATTATCAACAATACTAATCACATAATGATTACAAGTGTCTAGACAGATGCTCAGACATAATAAATAGATAATAGTTTTCTAAAGCCCAAAAGTAAACTTCCTGGCGAGAACCAACAGTCTTTGGCGAGAACCAACAGTCTTATATTATAAAACAGACACCTTAATGACCTATAGCCGACATAAAGCATAATCCAAAAAACCAGTCTCAATTGTTTCCACTCAACAAAAAATCAATATAACCATCAATGTCAGGTATTTTCTTATTTCATTGCTCATAGAATAATCATTTCCCTGCTTTGATTTTTTATTGATTCACCACATTGAAAACACATGATCACAAATACATTTATCAAACCCACACAGAGCGCCACAATGACAAATCTCTATCCTATACATTCAGGTTATGAATGTTTTATGATGTCACAATTTTACTGGTGAATATTTTATGATGTAAATTTGTGTTTAAATGCATTATTATAGTAAAAATGTCTGCAAAGGTGTTTAAATACATTATCTATAAAATAATTAATGGACCATACATCGAATACATTAAATCCTAAAAACTTAAATACCGTATGATAAGACAACAATTTAATGAAGATGACATTATGAAGATGTTGTATTCTGCAATAAAAAAAACACAAGCACTTCTTTATCACTAAGAACTTATGAGAAAATGCTGCCAACCATTATGTGGATTATTTAATTACTTAAGTTATTCCACAAAATACTTGTTATCTTACAAACAGTTACACACCATTATTGTTATGAATGTCATACAGAAGTTATAAAATACATTAACTGGTAAAAGAAGAAGGTGAGATTTTGAAAGTGACGAATACTTTGCTTTACACCAGTCAAACCTGTCTTATGCAGCCAGTCAAGGGAAGGAGCAAAAGTGGCATTTTAAGACAGGTTATTGCTTAATAAAGATTATTGATTGATTAATTTAATTTTTAGCATAATTTTTATGCCATTGAGGGCTAACTGACAATCAGTTAACCTTACCGCCTTTTCCTGGGATCCTGGAAGGTTGACCAGTACTCGAGTATACCTCATCTCCACAAGTAACTGATAATTTTCCCACTTGAATCAGCAGTGAGAAACGAATGATAATGAGACCCAATGTCATATATCAACCATCACGGAGATTGTGGCTGGGAGGGGATTTGAACTCATGACCCCTCGATTGATAGTCAGACGCGCTAATGACTGAGCTAATCGAGCCTTGCTAATACAGATTAATTTGCCCTGAAAGCGTATATACGGGAGGTGGAAAATGTGGCTGTTTAAGACAAGTAACTGCTTAATAGAGACGGTCGCTTACACAGGTTTAACTGTATTACTAATTTGCCAAATCAGTGACAGGTCAATAGATTTAGCTCTAGAACTGTTTGCTCTCTATCTGTACCCTTTAAATGTAATTACTACTTTGCTAATTAAGTGATAGGTCAGAGGTTTCAGTCAAGAACTAGATAGATATATATTATGCTCTACCTGTACTAGATGCATTGTTCGCTCCAGCATTTTCACTGGTATATACAATGTTTTTTCAATAAAGGTACTGTTAAAGACGATTCTATAGTTTTTGTCACATATTTTCCTATGTATAGAATTTTATGACACTTCTCGTTATTTAAGTTTAATGTATGTTCATGCAATATCAAAAATAAAAAACACATGTTACCATACGGATTTTTTGGTATTACCTCCTCAAAAATGTATCCATCCTTGAAAGTTGGAGATTCAACAAGCAATGTGAAAAAAGTATTTAAAATTGTTTGCATCTAGTATTTAATTCAAACTATTACATATATGCACGCTCATAATAACAATTTTCATAGAATTGAATTGATAATTATTTTTGTCTTAATTATCTTAATATCGGGGTGGTCGTAAGGTGGAGTTTTACTGTATTAGTATAAATATTAAGATTCCTATTATATTTCATATTCAGGTTAAATTATTTTATATTAATTAAATATAATTTATATAAATTATTTTATACCAGTATGCATATTTCATATATTGAACACAATACAAGAGACCAATTTTAGGCGTATCCGTAAATGATTGAGACATCCGAAATATGGTCAGTTGGAGTATAGCGTTATGTAGAGACTCTGGCAAAATTGCTTCTCTTTGTGCACGGAGTTGGTGCGCATGAAAAACTATAGCAATTATCCTTTTATCCTTTTTAAAATTTTATGTAAAACTTGTCCCACATATAGTGCCATATGTAAACAAGGCTTGACACATACATAAACATCTTGTAAATCTCTTAACATCTGTGTGTGACAGTTTTATCTCGGCTATAAAACCATTACTTTTATGAAATCTCATTAAATTTTAAAACAAATATTTATAAATACTTCATTTAATATTTTACTCTACGACAAGAATGCTGAGTTTGACCTTAATATTCACTATTTGGGGCTCTTGCTAATCTGATAAATAATGTCTTAGATGAATTATATTCCATCACTCAAAACAAAGCATCTGACTGACAGTATATTTCAACCGTATCACACAGTCTTCATCAGCTTTGTACTTAGTCATTCATGCATAGTATCATGTGACATGATACAAAAAGATCATTGTTCATCGGAGCTAACTCCAGTCGCCCGTCCCGGTTGAGTTACCTCTGATGAACAACACAAAATTCTATAATATTTTCACCCACCTCTCTTTTCTTCAAAATACATGTTAACATTCAAGTTTGATGCTTTCTTTATCATAATAAGTAGTGGTGATCAATTTTGAAAAAAATAAAATTTCGGGGATTGTGGGGGTGAAAATATTATAGCAAAATTCTATAATATTTTCACCTGCAGGTGAATTTTTAAGCAGGTGAAAATATAATATGACACTTGTCTGGGTCAACCAGACCTAGAACTACTCTCTTAATGCTGAGTGCCGAATGAGGAACCATTTTTTCAAGTTTTGATAAGACCCGACCGGGGATGGAACTCATGACCTTCTGCATGCTAGGAGGGGAGGATGCTTTCGCCAATAGACCACAGCTGCTGTTTTAAATAGCCAATACTGACTGTCAATACTATATATAAAAGTGATACATTTACATACAGGCCATTTAGAACTACCTTGTTCAGTTGAACTAGATAATGAATTGTAACAAACTTGCACAGTCATTCAACATTTTTTCAAGATAGCCATTTTTAAAAAACAAAAAGAGTAAAATTTAGTTTCATTTTATTACTTTTTGTTGTTAAAATAGAAAATATCCAAGAAATAGTAACTGAAATTTGTAAACACTCTCTAAAATCAAGAAATGTCACTGGTAAGTGTCACATGCCCCCAAAATGGTCTGTGAAAATAACGATATATTTTATAATAGCGATGTATCCATGAATATCAAATCAAGAACTGACATTTCAGACTAGACATCAATTTGATATTTTTTACATTAAAGTGTGACCTTGATCTTTGTGTAACCTTGACCATGATATCTGATGTAAAGGTCTGGGTATTTCTACAGGTAAATTCAGGTGACACATTATTATGACATGTTGATCACTTGTGTCAAGCTATTTAAATATCCCTCCATGTAAAACAAAGTTACAGATCAGATATGAAATAACAAACAGAAAGTGTGACCTTGACCTCTGAGTTAAGGTTCTGGGTCTTACACGTGACACATCGTCATGGCATAAAAAAAACTCAGTTCTGGTTCTACCCAGGAAGCAGTTCGAGAGTGGTTCATAAGCTCTGAGCTTACTTTGCGATCGTGCAGTATAAATCCAAGGGTTTTTTTTAACCTATATTTTCAAAACTAGCATGGGAACCCTACTTAACACTTTCTTAAATATTTAGTTTCAGACAGTAATACTTTGAGACGAGTATCTTCACACGGTTATACTGACATCACATCTGCGGAGATGGATTGTATATCAATATATGTCTACAAGTATTATAATTTTTTTATACCTTCAGGGTATTCATCAAAATGGAAACCTCCATAAAAGTGTGGCAGGAATTGCTGTAGTTGCAGAATTGCCTTATCTTCACAGTCCTTGTCAAAGATTTTCTTATAGAAATCCAGTTCCCTCGTCCCGCGAGGGGGTTTCTGAAGGGCCTTTAATATCAGCCCATCTTCGTGCTCCAGTAAACCTGTAATATTCAAAGGGTTAGAAGTTGAAATGATTGAGCATGGATATATGATAAAAAGTAAGAAAAGAAATGCAGTAATGTTATTAAATACAAGAGGGCCAAATTGGCCCAAATCGCTCAACTGTGACAGAGGAGACAATGCCAAAAAAGGTTATTTTTGCTGGTGCTAGAGTGTATATAAATAGGACCATAACACCAAACATTAATTATCCAATTTGGTCAGTTCAAGAACTTGTCCAAGACAGTATGTTTATATAACAACTGTGTAAGTTTAATGAAGGTCAAATATAAACTGTGTGTGCTAGAATGCACACAACATCAAATAAACAACATTTTTTGACAATTCAAGGGATATAACTCTGACAATATCTATAAGATTGGCCAGTTCAAGAACTCATTCAATATATTATGGTTACATAATAACTGTGTCTGTCAATTTTTGATGATGATGATGATGATTCAAGGGCCATAACTCAGGCATTAATTACCCAATTTGATCAGTTCAAGACCTTATCCAAGCTATTATGGCTATAGAACAACTTTGTCAGTTTGGTGAGAATCAAATGAAAAAATGCTGGTGCTAGAGTGCACACAAGGTCAAATAGTGCAGTTTTTGACAATTGAAGGATCATAACTCTGACATTTATATTCTAATTTGGCCAGTTAAAGATTTTGTCAGAGATATTATCTTTATATAACTAATGTGTAAGTTTGGTGAGAATCAAATGAAAAATGCAGATTCTAGCATGCACACGAACAACTAGTGTTTTTTTTAATGTTTCAAGGGCCAAAACCCTGACATAAATAATCCGATTTGGCCAGTTCAAGAACTTGTCCAAGATATTATGGTTATATAACTACTGTGCAAGTTTAGTAAAGATCAAATAAAAAAAAGTGAGCGCTAGATACAAACAAGGTCAAATAGTGCGTTTTTTAATGTTTCAAGGACCATAACTCTGACATTAATAATACAATTTCGTCTGTTCAAGAACTTGTCCGAGATATTATGGTTATATAACTACTATATAAGTTTACTGAAGATCAAATGAAAAATGCCGGTGCTAGAGCGCACACAACAAAAAAGTTAACGTACGGACAACGGACAATAGGCGATCAGAATAGCTCACCTTGAGCTTTGCTAAAAAATGTGGTTGTTGCAATAGCAATCACAATGTTTTGTCTGCTGAAAAAATAATTAAAGGATCTAAATGATATTTTTATTTCTCTCAATCCACACTCAAAGATTCAGAAAAGTAGCTTGGATTCTTTTTGTGTTATTCCAGGATCCAGATTGTATCTGTAATTCTACTTATTTTGTTGCCACAGCAACCCCAATTTTTGTCTGATTGAAAAGTAAAATGACTTGCATTATTTCCTTTTTGCCCTCTATCCATATGCAAAGTTTCACAAGCCTAGCTATGATACTATTTATGTAATATTTCTGGACGATGGAGAAAGCTTTGTTGCCAAAGCAACCATAATTTTTGTTTGACTGAAAAAAATAAAATGACCTGCATTATCTCTTTATTGGTCTCTATCCACATGCAAAGCTTCAAGAATGTAGCTTGAATATTTTTTAGTTATCTTTCTGAACAGACAGAGGGTAAATCTTTATAGTCTCCTGCTGTGAAACCAGTAGGGGACTAACTAGACTTCATACTGACTTTTCCTATAAAGTTTCATCAAGATCAGATGAATGGTTAAAAAGATGTGTTGACAAGATTTCTGAAGGATAGACAGACAGACAGGACATGAACAATATGTCACATCACCCATCTCCACTCCCCTCAGATAAGGATAAACACACAGTATGATATGCATTTTTTTAAAAGACATAATATATACATGATGTATGTATATGATTTTTTTTATAAATTCACCTTTATAAATCTAATTCTGCCTACTGAAAATCAAGGCGAGTACATATTGGAGGTTGGAGGTTTCTGAATGAAGGTATATACTGAATATGTAATATTAATATATACATGTATTTGGCTTATACTCACATAAATGAAGGTTATAAGGCATTCGAGTTTGTCAACATCGTAATTATTGAAAATCAATTTGATTTAAAAGTATAAATTCAATGGTACTCGTAAACTTTTCAAAATGTCAGGTGTTCACAGGCTGCTATATTGATCTGTTTTATTATATATTTACCATTCACCACATATACAAATAAAAGCTACTAAACTGGGTTAAGGTTCAATAGAGATATAGGTCACTGTGGGGAATGTCGTTTTGTGTTGAGGGGAGGGAGAGGTCTATATCTAAAACATGTTTTCGAAGGTGCCTGGAGTAACGTATTTAAAAATTTCAAACTTTTGTGTCCAATCTATTTTTGTGACCTATGAGTGTGACTGCAAGGGTGACAAGAAAACACAGTGGATATCTTATACATCTGTATATGTACATAGGGCAGCACTGTAATGACCTTGACTTTTGATAGTTTGACCCAGATTTCTGCAGAAGTTCTAGGTCCAGATGCTTTATGTGAGAAAGTTTGTCAGTTACTTGTGGAAGGATGGTGGTTATACTCAGATCTGTTCTGAAGTCTTCCTCCACTAATATTACTGGATACCCATACAATCAAACCTGTCTTAACCCTTTACTTCATATAGACGCCTTTTGACACCTAATATAGAAGGCTTTTAAATTATTGGGTGAATTATGTTTATATCAACTGACAGAGTGAAAATCAATGCAGGAATGAGCAATCTGAACTCTTCCTGCACTGTTTTCAAAGGCCTTCTGTGATTGGTGCAGGAAAATGCGTATCTATGGAGTAAAGGGTTAAGCAGCCATTCAAGGGAAGAAGCAAAAATGACCATTTTTAGACAGGTTGTTGTTTATAGAGGTTAATTTGATCTGAAATGGGAAATAAAAAATGTGGCTTAAGACAAGTGGCTGCTTAATAGAGGTGACCTCTTATACAGATTTGACTGTATATATACCTTGTAATGTGTAGAAAATGAATTTAAACCCCAAACAAACAAAGATGTTTAAGGATAAATTATTTCACAATTATTTATGTTAAATAAATCACATGTAAACAAGTGTAAATTTGGTTTTACAGCACATTTGTGTTTAATGCAACAAAATATCTTATGTTATTTTATATAACAAATAATGTGGTATAATTGCTTACTAAATAAAGACAGACAACCCTAAGGCAAAATCACAAAAACATGAATAACATCAATCTAGGATATGTAATTTAGCAGTTGATTTTCTTTAAACTTATTAAAGAATAATTGAATCAAATATGCTTTGTTTTACAAACATTTTCTACATTTAATAATTTACTTGTGATAATGTTTCCCTCATATATTTATTACCCAGTACTTGTGATAATGTTCCCCTCATATATTTATTACCCAGTACTCTGATAATGTTCCCCTCATATATTTATTACCTAGTACTTGTGATAATGTTCCTCTCATATATTTATTACCCAGTACTTGGGATAATGCTCCCCTCATATATTTACTACCCTGTATTTGTGATAATGTTCCCCTCATATATTTATTACCCAGTACTTGTGAAAATGTTCCCCTCATATACTTATTACCCAGTACTTGTGATAATGTTCCCCTCATATATTCATTCACCAGTACTTGTGATAATGTTCCCCTCATATATTTATTACCCAGTACTAGTGATAATGTTCCCCTCATAATATTTATTACCCAGTACTAGTGATAATGTTTCCCTCATAATATTTATTACCCAGTACTTGTGATAATGTTCCCCTCATATATTCATTAACCAGTACTTGTAATAATGTTCCCCTCATATATTTATTACCCAGTACTAGTGATAATGTTCCCCTCATAATATTTATTACCCTGTACTTGTGATAATGTTACCCTCATGTATTTATTACTGCCATGATGATGTTTGGTGTACATGTAGCACCTTAACAGTGCATTGTTTGTATCCATATGTTTAAGGCAAGGCTGACAGGCCCCAACACCAATCTTGTTCTTTTGTGACCTTCTGATTACAAACAATTCATAATTAAATATTATACAATATATTGCCTTATTATTATTTACAGTACACACATCAATTTAAAAATCATTTTCAATTATGTTGCAGTCAACTAGTGATTAAAATACCAGCACCAAGACCCAAAGGCCCCCTTCCAGAATTTTAAATGCACCTTCATACATAAATGTTGATAAAAGTACAAACACATTTTTCACATAAGTCATAAAACTTAAATTTATTTGTTTCATGGTGTAGCTTTAAGTCATACAGTTTTGGTATCAAAGGCGGATTCAGATGGGGGTGGGTGAGTGGGCTCTTAAAATCGAAAATATAAATGTGTTTTTTCACATATTTAAAAACTAAATTTCTGTGTTTCTGTGGCCTTCTTTGCACCCAAAGTGTGCCCCCATCTAACAAAAATTCCTTGATATGCCAATGGGTATGCCCTTCCTTTAAACAAAACAAAATTTAGTGACAATTTGTTTTTAAAATCTCCTTAACATCCTTTATAAGTTTTAATTTTTTTTCTAAAATAGTGTTAATTGAAAATTGATCAAGATTGGTGTCTGACCATTAATTTATAAAAGTCTTTCTTGCATAAAAGTAATTTACAGTTTTTAGTGTTTATTTAGTGTCATTTTAATGCCATTCAGGGCTAACAGATGATCAGTAAACCTAACCACTCTTTCTTGGGATCCTTGAAGGTTAACCAGTACTACAGCACACCCATCTCCGCAAGTAACTGATAACTTTCCCACTTGCATCACCAGTGAGAGATGAAAGATTAAGACTGTTGCCAGGCAGAGAACCAATTCAATTTCAAACCCTAGATTGATAACACCCCCTTGATTGACAGCCAGACGTGCTACAAACTGAGCTAACTGGCTACACAATGTAAATAAAACTTTATTCATGTCAGTGATGATCCACTTACTCATAACAGAAAAAATAATATTTAAACAACAAATTACGTGTGTTACCTCTCAACATAATCTCAGCTTTAATGATATTGCAAACAATGAATCTATCAATAACAACATTGAATATCAACAGAAGGGTTCCCAGTGACGAAGTAGTCCCAAGTAGTCTAAGGCAAAGTCTAAAGATCACTTATCAGTACCTCTCACCATCGAGGTCATGGGTTTGAGTCCATCTCGTTTAACCCTTTACTTCATATAGACGCCTTTGGACACCTCTAATATAGACGCCTTTGGACATCTAATATAGAAGGCTTTTGAATTATTGGGTGAATTATATTTATATTAACTGACAGAGTGGAAAATGGCTCGTTACAAGCAATCTGAACTCTTCCTGCACTGTTTTCAAAGGCCTTCTGTGATTGGTATGGGAAAACGCTCATCTTTGGAGTAAACAGTTAAAAAAACTTGTTTATGTGTGTGTGTGTTTAATGGTATTTAATGCCATTTTCAACACAGTTTTGGTTATATACATGATATGGTTTTATTGGTCGAGGAAGACATCAGAATGAATCTAAGTAGCACCACCTTACTCGGCAAATAATGGTAAACTTTCTCACATAAATATTTTTCGAACCAACAACCTTACCAATGATAGGTAAGTGACCTTGAGGTGGAGTGTGAGACCACTCGGCCACGGAGGACCCAAAAAACTTTATATGAAGAAAGTTTGCCAGTTACTTGAGGAAGATCGATGACTCATGACTCCGATTCATTCCGAGATCTTCCTTCACCAATGGCATTAACCCACATTAGAAAAAAATAACAGTAGGTTTATGTTTTACCTTGTACCTCATCACCTATAGCAGATAATCTTGTGACAGATGCAGGTAAGTTTTGTCCACCTAGTTAACAGTTCTTATATCTGTACATATCTTAACTACATTTGGTATACTCAATTATACCTCATTACTACACAGGCAATAATTGAAAAATATCAAATATCAGAAGATAATAATCAGATGTCAAGGCAAGATCATTTTGGTGGGTATTTATCCGCATGATTCAGCTAAATAGTAAAAAATAATTTTTAAAAATCTAACAAGGGTTTATTAACTCCTTTCAATATTTTTCACGATAACTCTGAAATGGTTTGTTTAAAATAAATAACTTTGTCCGAGGAAACTTTAGTGCGATAAAGATCAAAGTTTGGCTAATATTAAAGTTATGAACCTAATTTAGATCTTCCCTTATGTTTGTGACCTGTTACTTGATTACAAAAATCAAAGTTGGTTACGAACCTAATTTAGATATTCCCTCATGTTTGTGACCTGTTACTTGATTACAAATATCAAAGTTTGTTAGAAACCTAATTTGGATCTTCCCTCATGTTTGTGACCTGTTACTTGATTACAAAAATCAAAGTTGGTTACAAACCTAATTTAGATCTTCCCTCATGTTTGTGACCTGTTACTTGATTGCAAATACCAAAGTTGGTTACAAACCTTATATAGATCTTCCCTCATGTTTGTGACCTGATACATGATTGCAAATACCAAAGTTGGTTACAAACCTTATTTAGATCTTCCCTCACGTTTGTGACCTGTTACTTGATTGCAAATACCAAAGTTGGTTACAAACCTTATTTAGATCTTCCCTCATGTTTGTTACCTGTTACTTGATTACAAAAATCAAAGTTGGTTACGAACCTAATTTAGATATTCCCTCATGTTTGTGACCTGTTACTTGATTACAAATATCAAAGTTTGTTAGAAACCTAATTTAGATCTTCCCTCATGATTGTGACCTGTTACTTGATTACAAATATCAAAGTTGGTTACGAACCTAATTTAGATCTTCCCTCATGTTTGTGATCTGCTACTTGATTGCTAACATCAAAGTTGGTTACGAACCTAATTTAGATCTTCCCTCATGTTTGTGACCTGCTACTTGATTGCTAATACCAAAGTTGGTTATGAACCTAATTTAGATCTTCCCTCATAATTGTGACCTGTTACTTGATTACTTATATCAAAGTTGGTTATGTACCTAATTTAGAACTTCCCTCAAGTTTGTGACCTGTTACTTGGTTTCTTATAGCAAAGTTGGTTATGTACCTAATTTAGAACTTCCCTCAAGTTTGTGACCTGTTACTTGGTTTCTTATAGCAAAGTTGGTTATGTACCTAATTTAGATCTTCCCTAATGATTTTGACCTGTTACTTGACTGCCAATATTAAAATTGGTAACAAACCTAAATTAGATCTTCCCTCATGTTTGTGACCTGCTACTTGATTGCTAACATCAAAGTTGTTTAAGAACCTAATTTAGATCATGGCCTGCTACCTAATTGCTTATATCAAAGTTGGTAACGAACCTAATTTAGATCTTCCCTCATGTTTGTGACCTGCTACTTGATTGCGGGGTATTGAGGCACCTTTTGGAAGTTGGGGATTCTTTTCATCAACCTCATTGTAGTCCATACTTCTTCTGCAAATATAAATATTTAAAATTTAAGGCTTTCAAGAGACAATCTTACCTATCTCGCTTATGTTACTAAGCTAGAGTGTGAAGTGGCCTTCTGTTTATCTGCCAAACTACCACCATGTCAATAATTGTAACAAACAATCTCACCTATCTCACCTTTATTTCCAATCAGAGTTTGAAGTGGTTTCCATATCAGATGGGATTCATTTTAAGTTTTCAATGTTTATCCTCCAAACTAACACTACGTCAATAATCGTGATAAACAATTTCAATTAAATGCGTACATAGTGGTGCATAAACAATGTATATCAATTGCTGATCTATGCAAAATAAATAGTTTAAATTCAAATTATACAAGTTACCATGATAGATGTTTAATCAAAATTTAATTGGTTCGAATAGAAATCAAGATTGTTTGTGGTGTTTTTGTTTTTAGTGAGGTTCAACTCCAATTAAAAGCAGGATGGTAGTGCAGTGATAAGAGTGTTGGTCACTCACACTACAGGTTCTTGATTTGATCCTAAGCTCAACCAAATATCCTTACAAAAATCAACACTCAGTATTGGTTCTACCCCGGAAGTTGACTATAAAGCGATTCATATAAGCTCTGAGCTATTTCACAATCAAGCTAAAATAAATTTGTATAAACAAACTCCATTTTCAACACATAACAGGTTATATATGGCATACCTAGATTTTTTTTAAAATCAGGGACTTTATCTACACAAACTCAAATCTCTTCATCCTAAGAAATACCGATGCTAAATATTTCCTCATATGGCCTACCAGTTTTTGATAGGAACAAATTTTAAGCATTACCGTACTAAAAAGGTATTGATAAAGATATTTAAGCCCCTGGATTAAGGCAAAACATTACTGCAAGGACTTCCATTTAAACAGATTTGAATCTCGTTTCACAACGTATGACCATTACTAAAGAGCAATGCTAGATAGAGTGGGGTTTTGAAAGCGTATAAAAAAATCACTTCTTAATTAACTTATCTTTTTCCGACACAAAATTCAAAAGCACTACATGAAAGCATTTATGACAAGTGCTTGGCTGGCTTTTACAAGTTCAAGTTCACTAAGTCATACAACACTACACTATCTTGTTAACACTGTAGTGGGGCTTTAGTTATGTATTTGAGTTGAGGCTATAACATCACACTTCAGCTAACAGCTTTAAAAGCGGACACTTCCGTATTATAATGATTTTATTACGGATTTCTTTGGAGCAAGAATGAATTCAATATTGAAATGATAATTAATATAAAAAAAAAAAAACGGTCATGTACACAAGTTCACATAAATGTTTTACTATACAACATAAAAGTGGGGTAGGGTCTTGACTCAAAAACATAAATTTTCTGGTCAAGCTGTTGTTGGACCGACAGCTCCAGTGGTCAATGCTCAAGATAGGCTTTTCTTCAAATGAGTATTTTACACCTTAAATTTGAATGCAATGCATATTTTTAAAATGTTGAGGGTAAAAATGAACATTCTTATCAAATTGCCATTTAAAACAAACTAAACAGAATAACCAATGATTGTATTAGCCTTTAATTTAAATTTCAATGCTTTATTCAGAATATACCCCCAAATAGTGCTGAGGCCATTATAAATCAATTGCTAGATTATCATCCAAAGTTTTCTTAAAAACGGGGAGGACGGGAGGATTTTATTTTTTTTATTTTTTTATTTTTTTTATTTTTTTCATGAAAATAAAAAAGGGTCAGAGCGGCATGAAAATAAGGGGGTGGGTGGGGATGATAATCTAGCAATTAATTTATAATGGCCTTATCTGGAGCACTGAGTGGTCATTAGACAACAGCACCTTAGATGAAAAGATCGCCGATATGGCCCTCTAAAAAGAGTTCTAGTTGTATGTTTTGAATTTGTTCTGAGGAGGTGTCTTATTTTAATTAATATCAGAGTAAAAGGCTTAATGCAAAAGGCAGGCTGCAAAGACAGGTTATCAGTTATCACTTATCAGATATTTGAAACTGAAATCCCAGCAAACATACCAGTTTTAAGTTAATAATAATGTATTTTTTTAAAAAATGACACTTAATGACCGAACCAAAAAGATTTACTTGAAAACAATGTTTCTGGTCAGAAATTATTAAAAAAGCAATTTATAAAAAAAGGAGTAACCACAGTAAAATAATCTAGAACACATTTGGAAGTAACCAGATGATTTTGTCAGCCACAAGCTCTTATAGAAATGCCAAAGTATACTTAATATCTATTAACAATAATAAGTTTGTGCTTTTTTTAAAATATTTTTATGTTTTATATTTTTGTTATATTCATATAGTGCAATAACTGTACTAAGATCCCCAAAATGACTCCATTCAATGACTCTTTAAGAGTTGGCTGTAATGTATGCCCTGTTAGTGTATGTTATTTTGATGTTTGGGATATGTATTATTGTATTTGTTTTGAACTGTCAAGAATGTGTTGTTATCTCTTCATGATATCAGTCACAAATAAACATTTTAAGTGTCAATTTCTATACAACTGTCAAAACACTGATTTGATGAATGAATTAGAATTTCACAGTGTACCTACACAAAAATGCTGTACAACTCCAGGTTTTTTCTCACTATTTTTCAAACTTAGCCAATGTCACAAGAACTGGGAATTTTCATGTGCTGTGGGTGTATTGGAGAAAATCAAGAAATGTGCCATTTTCAGTGAATTTGTTTTACAGAGCAAAATCTCTAGATTTTCTGAACTTAAAATGGTCAGCGAGGCGAGTGGGAGGAATATACTTATATACTTTTTGCCATCGGAAACAAACCCCAAAATGTGAAAAAAATGAATAATTTTCGCACACAAAAAAACAACCTGGACAACATAGAAATTTAGACTCCCTTTCAACTTTTATTGTTGGGTGCAATTTTACCCTTTACTCCACAGATACATGTTTTCCCACACCAATCACAGAAGGCCTTTGAAAACAGCGCAGGAAGAGTTCAGATTGCTCGTAACGAGCAATCTGAACACTTCCTGCACTGTTTTCCACTCTGTCAGTTAATATAAACATAATTCACCCAATAATTCAAAAGCCTTTTATATTAGAGTTGTCCAAAGGCGTCTATATTAGAAGCGTCCAAAGGCGTCTATTTGAAGTAAAGGGTTAGGATCATCGCTAATTTAGACTCGCTCTCAACTTTTATTGTTGGGTGCAATTTAAGATCACCACTGATGACTCTCAGTAATATAGTGAATGTGTTTATTACAGTTAAATTGAAATGTTGTAATGCAGTCACATGATAAGATTTATTATTCATACAACACCTTGCATTAATCAATCTGTTTAATAAAAAGAAAACATAAATATATTATTCAATACTCTGAATGAGTAGAATAAGTTATTTTTCTAGAATTTCTGTAAGATAACTAAATTCCGAAAGTTTCTGGAAAAAACAACTTTTTCATTTGTTTCCTAAAATGACAAAATGCATTCCAATACACAAAATTATTTTGCAATACATATATTGACACAATATGTTCTACAATATAATTGCAATTTATAACAGTAGGTATTATTGTAGTATATATATTCTGTATAGGAAAAATTAACCAAAATTAAATCATATCATAAAAGTTGAATGATAATTTGAGTATATTGCAATGTTCAGTATTTCTAACAGCATTTGTAACCTGCACGTTATGTTGAGTATCTAAGAGCATTAGTAAACAAGTTATGTTAATTGCCATACAATTAATTGGTGTCATTGTGAAGATTTTATGTAAATTTCAAGATTTCCTTATCAAATAAGTTGAATATATATAAACACAAAAAAAGCAATAGCTCAAAGTTCAAGCATTGATTCAATACTCATATACATATACACATGTAGTCACTTTAAAAACAAGTGTTGAGAATAATTCTGAATAGAAGAACAAACAGACTTAATCTTTTGTGTGAAAATAAAAGGGGTGATATCACTTATTAAGTTAGTTTTAAGCTTATGAACTTATTTCTTTTTCTTTGAATGTGAAACAAATTATAACAACTTAGACAAATCACGCTCGAAGTGTTGCTGGGTACTAAGCATATGCAGAAAGAGTCTTGTTCAAGGACACTGTATATAGGCATGGTAGATATCAAACCCACGACCCTCTGATCATGGATTTGATGCTCTTACACTGGACCACGGGCTCCACACGATCCAAACAATCCATTAATTTATGTTATCTAAATATTTTATTCAACAACTAACTCAAATTCCAGTTTACATCATTAATAACTGTCTCAGAAATTTTCTAAGTTTCTGCGCAGCCTTCTAGCTTACTGTCTCCTTTTCAAACATTTTTGTCCCGATGTAACAGATAAAAAAGATAGTCATAGTTTTAGATTATCATATGGCATATATAAAATAAAACAAGGAAATGAGCAGTTTGACAGTCTCAAACTTTTACTTGTTATCCAATAAAATTGCAGGGGATTTTATTATTGGATTAGAATGATCATTCTATTCACACATTTTGTACAACTGACATGTGACATGTTTTAATGCCTTAAATTAGGTCAAAGTTGAACAGAGCAAACAGTCCTAATCAACACACCCGAGAGTACCATACTACCCACGAAATTTACATGAGTATCAGCCTTTATACAAAATAAGATAAAAATATCAGTATGATCAGTGACTTGATTATAAGTCTCAGGTAAAACATTACATATTCAAAAAAATAAGTCCTGTTTTATACTTTTTTTTGTACAAAAATGTGTTTTACTATTCACAACCTACAAAAAAAACGATTAAGATCACAGCAGTTTATTGAAACATAACATATCTTCCAATCCCCATCACATGTCCCTACATATTCCACAATAACATATTTGACACCATACCAGAATCAGTATCTTCCTTTCCAATAAGTAATGGAGAATGCTGAAATTGAAGGCATGTATTACTCTGAACGCTTATTAAATGGTGGATATTTGTATTGAATTTAACACGGTTTATGTCTCTTAATCAAGATTCTATGACATATCCTGCTCGACGGGATTAATTGATCATTTTACTCAGTCTCGGTAATCGGCATAGCTAATACATTGCCCCACCCACATTCCGTTGCATCTTGCACGCAGGTGTGCTAGTTTTGCACACTGACGTGTACTTGTCATTACAAATATACTATAGAAAAAGTGAATATTGAATAATACATCTACCTTATTTGTGTATTATCCAATCTAAAACAAACAAAACGGAATGTTTTATTGCCGTTTACTGCATTGTAACCGGGTAATGGTTGTCCCCAGCGCTTTTAGTGATACAAGCGATATTTCCGGTGTAACCGCTTATAGCAACAGGAAATATAACAGGGGCGGATCGTTAGTTAGGAATCGCGCAGATGTAAACGTTTTTGCGTACATTTATCTAGTGTGTTTTTCCGTGTGTTTTTAATATAAGCTGATCGCTTCACGGATGTTCAAAGTAAGTAACAGCCGTGTTTCAACACTGGCATTTTCAAGTGAGACTTTTTTATGACGTTTAAACGTTCGTTCCTTCTTATGAATGTCTATTATCAGACCCTTTTGCCTTAAATTGTATTTGACTTATATGCATGATAAATATTGTAATATGTGTTTATTTGGCAATAAAATATTTGTACACTGTAATCAATATATTCTTTTTTAAAAAAGTGCAGAAAGTAAAACACTTTTGAAACTTCTGATAAAGTATGAAAAATGCAGTCTCAAGTGGCGGCGTGATTCAGCTAGTTTGTTAGTGGAATTAAGGAATTATATAGAGATCTTGGTGGAATTAAATGAGCCATAATTAGATGAACCAAAGTTTTTCTCAGTTTAGGCTAGCCTACTTATGGTCTTACCTGTTATCTCTTCCTATATAAATGCAAGTTTTGTGTGTTAATTTTTAATTATTTGCAATCGGCTGCTTGGCTCGAGTTAGGGCCGAAATTTGGCGCCATTCCCCCCTGTTCTGGGTGGGGGGGGGGGGGTGGGGGGTGGAGGTTCTGGTTAAAGAAACTAGTGAAATCTGCAACTGTTTGGGCTAATGGGCTATAGGCATAGTACCACCATTGCAAAAAGAAAGTGCTTCCGTGGGTAGTCGCATAATGGCGGTTATAAATAATCCTCATTTCTTCTTTAAAAATGCATTTTCCTTATTTTAATGCTCATTTTTTTATTTGAATGGCATTATTGTTCTATTTTAAACATTTCGATGGCATTGTCATGTTTGAATTGTGAATTTAGAAAAAAAAAACACTGATGCTTGGAAATTTGGGCATGAATACATGATTTCGGAAGTCTACTTTCACTTTGTCACCTATGTACACACTGAGCAGAAAAAAAATCTCTTATATGGCACATGACCCCTACTTTTCTCATCATATTTTGATAGTGCAGAGGTTGACAAACAGTAAATGTAAGTTTCACTTCTTTAATTTGGTACTCTCTATGAATGACAAGCCTTCAAACTTTTATTATTTACTATAGAATAAAGAACAAAAATCAATGGTGAGTTTACACCTGTAGTCAATAGTTGTGCCGAGGTTTTATTCCATACTTATCAAAGGTTAGTGAGAACATAACGTTTACGATAATTGCAGGGCCGAATCAAAGTTGGAAGAATTTGTGGCCCAACCCCATTTCAAAATTTTTGAAATAAGATGATAAGTTTAAACTAAACGTATGCAAATTTTAAAGTCTAACAAGGGGATAGCTCTGTTAAAATTCAAGAAAGAGTTATGTAACACGATCAGTTATCATCACGTCGCCTTGTTGAATAATGTTTGAAATGTCATTCCATTCTAATCAAGAGTTACTTATATAGTGCCTGAAACTGAAATTGTTGACGTACGGACGGTTGGACAGACCGATCAAAGGACGGACGTGATCAAATCAAAGGCATGATATTGCTTTTTAATCCTATCAGAAATGCAGGTGTTAGAATTTGTACACATTGAAATAATGGCTACCAGAAAAAAGCACCTTGATACCTTTGTCAAGACACAGTAAAACCATTTGAAAAAAGAAGTGCTCAAGTTCTGCGGGGTAGTCGCATAATGGCGGTTATAAATAATCTTTGTTTCTTCTTTAAAAATGCATTTTTCCTTATTTTTAGTGCTCATTTTTTATTTGAATGGCATAACTGATGTATTTTGAACATTTTGAAAGTATTGTCATGTTTGAATTGTGAATTCAGAAAAAAAATGATGCTATGAATACATGCTTTCGGAAGTCCAGTCTCCCTTTGTCAACAGTGTACACAGTGAGCAGAAAAAATCTCTTACATGGCACAAGACCCCTACTTTTCTTATCATATTTTGGTAGCGCAGAGGTTGACAAACAGTAAAATGAAAGTTTCACTTCTTTCATTGGGGTCTGTATGAACGACAAACATTTAAACTTTTATTATTTACTATAGAATAAAGAACAAACAATCAGAGGTGGGCTTACACGTCAAAGGTAATCTGAAATTAGGATATAGGTTTATATACTGCCTGACTTAGTATTATTGCTACACGTGTACATCGTGTTTTTTTTTAAAAGTTGTGCCATATTGTTTTTGTAGGCAGTTACTGAATGAAAGGAAAAATGGTATCTTTGACGATTTTTACTGAACAGAGCATTTAACGCCACCTATATACTAGTATATATTAATTTTTAATGTTTTGTCATTTTATCATAGTTACAAACAACATAAAGTTCAATTATATTCAATGAACTTATATTTGGAAAAACACTATAAAAATGGTTTCTTGGACGATTCAAAGACAGTTAGTAATTATACAAACAAAAGAAAAACATTTATAAATACATAATTGTAAATTAGAACACAAGCGCTAAATGACTCATTGGCTCACTATAAAATACCGCAGTATAATGATAATTTTACATGCATTTTACCTCGGAGGTGTTTCTCAAAATAACACAGCAGTAATTCAAATGATGGATGTATATATTATATTCATTAGGTAGATAGATAAGAACGTATCCCAGACAACAACACACATACGACGATAAAAATTGAATTGGTACTAGTGATTTTTTTCTATTATTTCAATTGTACACACTGTGGTTATTCTTTGTTCATTTATATTAATTTCATCCTTTTATCATGTGTTATGCTATGTCAGGTACTATTTGTAATATTTTAGGGGAAGGCCGTAACTAATGTTGTGAGAACTTGTGGCCCAACCTCATTGCTGCAAATATAAATACAATAACATGATTCTACTAACTAAAAATAAGGCGATAAAATAAGTAATAAATTATTAAATACAACTGAATAAAATTTATGGCATGTTGTTTTCTGGTAAACTATCTCTCTCTCTCTCTCTCTCTCTCTCTCTCTCTCTCTCTCTCTCTCCAAACCTACAGTTGCATAACTAAATATGTAAATACTAATTAGAGACAACAGCGGCGCAAGCAATCGCTATTAACTGATGGACTGGTTAAATAGGGTGGTATGTTGGTGGATGTATCCGTCAGAAACGTGAAGGTAGTCGGTATATAGTGATAAATTATGGTGGACAGGCTACAAATGATGAGGTGTCATCTATTTGTCGGTTAATCATCAAAGGGAAGGACTGGTGTAACGACTGAATCATCGTTTCAGTTATTTTCACCACTGAGATTTTTTCATCAAGGTAAACTGTACATACTGTATGCATGTCAAAGGATGCATGCATGTTTACATTTGCGTGTAGCGGGTGGTCCTGTGGTAGGGCATCGAACCCAGGAACAGAGGGTCGTGGATTTGATCCCCGACCACGACCATGGCTGGTGTCCTTGAGCAAAACTAAACTAAACAATTGCGTCGGGATAAAGGCCTCTGTGAAAACCAACAAGGCAACAAAGATAGTATACATCTCTCCCGCAGAATTTCCAGTATATGGGCATCCGCACTACGCATTTTGCACGTGTAATAATTCAAACATGTGAAAAACTCGATAAACGTATCATATTCAAAGTATGGATATTAAGAACTGTGGATGTGTTGAACAGATTTTATCGTCATTTAATGGCACCAGAAATTGTTAAAAAGTAAGTTTATGAAAACAAGTACGAATTTATGGGTTAAATTAACCTTTCATGTGACATTGTCAGTCAATATTGTTGGAGATTGTCGCCATGCTTTGAACGAAAAAAAAAAAGAAACGACCAATTTCCATACATATATTAGGGTATTCAATGTCAGTGATCATATAAATAGCCTTGAACCAATATGCCGGGCCCGATTAGCTATGTCGGTTGCGCGTCTGACTATCAATCCAGAGGTTGTGAGTTCGAAGTCCTGCCCGGCCACAGTCTCCGTGATGATTGATAAACGACATTGTGTCTCATTTTCATTCGTCTTTCACCGCTGATTCAAGTGGGACAGTTATCAGTTACTTGCGGAGAGTGCCCGAGTACTGGTTAACCTTTCAGGAACCCAGGGAACAGTGGTTAGATTAACTGATCGTCTGATAGCCCTCGATGCATAAAATAACGCTACATATTCAATTGACCCCATTATGTCCACAATCCATTATTTTAACCGCCCGTTATGAAGCGAATAGTAGAAGCAGTCACGATGAATCTGCGCTTCATTACCGATAGATTTCCATGTCAGTGCGAGAAAAAAAAAGGATTTCAGATTGTATTTGATCTTCTCGAACAATTGCAATTACCAAAGTACATTTCTGTTGATAGTTTTTGATTGGCAACCGGACATGTCGGCGTCATTAGTATTGCTCAACGCTGAACATTGTCGAGACACTGCTGTATGGACATGATGACTTAAAGAAAGGTCTTAAATGTCTGTGTAAGTCTTTGATTAAAGACAGCCGATATTGTTTCGATCTTAACAGTAAAACTGCTCATTAATATCAAATATCATATCTAGTATTATGGATATTATGTTCCATAAATTATATTGTTTTTGTCTCTGTCAGTCTTTAATTATATACTTCAATAAACTTTCCATCATTTACTTAACAGAAAGTTATAGGTGACGTATCTAGTAACTACCATTTGTTCAATGTAAGCGTGGACAGAAGTCGGCTTCCGCAACAGACACACGTGAGTTTGCGCCTGTTATTTCGGGTCAGTATCGAAAACTTAAAAAATAAATAGGAGGCACGCAAGCACGCATAACACTTATAGCAAACAACAACAACCCAAACAACAACAAAAAAACAGCAACCAAACTAACAAATGTACAACGCTCGTGCGTGAAAAAAAATATATCGGGGTAGGGAGTGGTAACTTTATTCTATTTAAAAACACCAAAAATTTGGCATTTATATTGACACGTTGTTTAACAAGTCTTATCACCAAGGTGTGGGAAACCGAGTCACGTTGCCATGTAGCATGACATTCATAATTATTATTATTTTCTCGGCAGGAATTCGGTGCATGTGGGTGTTTTGGGTTGTTAATAGTCTTGCTACCAGTACATGTTTGTAGTGGTTGTATTATGTTTATCATCGCTGTCAACAATTTTTCAGCTATATCGCTACGGTGTCGATATATTCTAAGCGTTTCCATACTGCAGCACCATGCCACAGACAGATGGAATGCCACTCCGCCCAGCAATATTATACTGACACCTGGTAGACTATCCTCTAAATGCTGAGCGACAAGCGTCTAGTACCCTTTTTCAAATCTTTGGTGTCTACTTTTTTATTTCTTACTTTTATTATTTGCTCTTTTTATTTATCTCTTCATTTCCTTTGACTGCTGTTTGATATCGTATTGGTTTAAACAATATTTTATTCAATAACTGTACATAGTATATTACATAACATTTGCAATTCATAAATGACAAACAATTATAAGAACTGGGATTTAGAAAAAAGCTAATTAGCTTGTATGAATCTAGATATCGTATTGAATGTTATAATTGCCATTTTAATTCTAATTTTAATTGTAAATTGAAAGTGGAGGGACGTAACTAATGTTACTATAATTTGTAGCCGAACCCGTTAACATATTATGTGAATTAAGCAATAAGATATGTTTAAACCAAATATTTGTTATGACCCGTCTGGAGATCGAACCCGCGTCCTTCCGCATGCGAGGCGGACGCTCTACCAATAGACTGACACCACTGCGGTGCTCTACCAGTTGCATACGAAACAGATATTGCACACAACAAACAACACTGTAAGCCATGAGGTAGGTCCGGCATAGCACGCACCAAATACAATTTCATTATAACATGATGTTGTTCAAACTGACGCGTCATTCCGTAACTTCATATAAAGTTTATGTAAATCATTATGTCCTTTATTGTGAAATACAATATAGCAGATCCGCATTCCATAACATTACAACAATGTTTGCCATACTGGCAACACACACCCTATTGATCGTGATGGTTTTTCATATGCTGTTGTGTTGCAAATTATTTTTTCCCGGAAGGAAAGAACAGTCCGTTTCCGTTTTACAAACTAAACATACTAGTATGATATTTGTGCGTGTGATTCTAACGTTTTTAGCCCCTCTGTCAAATAGTCCGGAGTAACCTTAGTTGAATATTTTACAATATATATAGCTTGCATTAACACCCATTCGAAAAAGGAAGTGCTTTTGTGTGGTGTTCATATAATTGTAATCTTTTTCCTTTTTTAAAACGTATTTCCTTATTTTGAAGTCTCATATTGTGATGTTGAAAAGCTTAATCCATGTATTTGGAACATTTTAAAAAAATATTGTCAATTTGTCCTGTTAGAATTATGAAAATATAATAACATTGATGCTTGGAAAACTGGGTATGGAAGTCTATTTTCAATTGTCACAGTCACCAGTTTACATAATGAACAGAAAAAAAAATATCACTTGGGTGAAACATGAGCACTACTTTAACAATGATATTTTGGTAATGGAGATGCCAACAAACAATTAAATAAAACACAAATTCCTTTAATGCTTTAAACTTTCCACTAGCACGCAAAAGCATGAAAAAGAATTTTAAAAAATCGTAATATCTTAACAGTATGCCTAATTCATAATAAATAGACATTACTAGTGACAGTGCAGAATACAGTTTATATTTGATAAACAGTGGACATAGTTTTTAAACATCTAGATACCTATTGATATATATTTACAAAAGATTTGAACAAAGATTACTAGAAGTTTCTAGTTTCTCCTCATATGAATGCCTTAAAAGACGTTGTGTGTGTATTACATTATAATTTCTACTATTTGGGTTTTGGATTTAACTTTATTATTCATGACAAGTGTATTGATGCTGTCTTAGATTAACATCTGTACTGTTTGTTTAAGGTTTGGATTTCTGTTTATTCAGAATAAGTGTGTGAATACTGTACAACGGGACCGTTGGTTACTTGTTTGTTTGGCATACATGTTTATGAAGGTTTTACTTTATTAAAGAAGCATCATGGTTACAAAATAAAACATACATAAATATAATCTGTATATAGAACTATGCCATTCTATTAAGAATTACAAGGAACTATTTTCTAAAACTGATTTTTAGTTACTACATTGTAATTAAAATCATTATTTGTTGATGAATGTATGCTGATTAGCCTTTTGCAGGAAATAAGTATTCATTATTTAAATATTCTAATGATAATGAGCTTCTAAAAGCGATAAATCCGTATGGTATCCCGTTAGGGACATCGTGACATATTTATGAAATTAAGTAACGGTGAAACACCAATGGTGAAAAGTCAAAACAACGATGGTGAAAGTCGAAACTACGATGGTGAAAAGTCGAACCATCCATCGTATTTTCGCATTTTCATCATCTTTGTTTCGACTTTTCACCATCGTAGTTTCCTTGTTTTGCCTTAACTTATTTTAAAAAATATGCAGCGATGGCCCTAACGGGACACCGCCAAAACTAGTTTTATTATTCTGCTAAATTTTAATTATAAATCATTACGGGAACATGTACCACACACTGAATGTGTGTGTGTGTGTGTGTGTGTGTGTGTGTGTGTGTGTGTGTGTAATAGGCCATCTTCTCCGGACCATATTTCAATCATAATTTAGTGTTTCTGAAATATTTCCAAATATATAAACTTTTGAATTTTGTTTCGAAAGTGCAAAATTCAAGCATACTTGGACTTTTCAACCAATAATATTTAAACATGTTTGTGTATGTTTGCCTCTTCAGACTGTAAGAAAGTTATATCTCACACACATGATGGTAATACATTAATATCACTATATACTGGAACATCGGCTCAGAGTAAACGTACAAGCTGATCCTAACCGATATCCCAGCATATAGTGTATGTGTTTAGTTTAATTTATGTTTTTCACATTTTATACAAGTTGTGTAAAGTTAAAAACATATTGTTTTCAGCTGTTTTTAACAGAATATTTCGGGAGGGTCTCATCATCAAACGAACATATTAATGCATTTATTAGTTTGTTTATTTTTTTCGATTTTGCATAATTGCAACACTTTAGTTTACAGTAAATATTGGAATATCGGCTCGGACTAAACGTACAAGCTGATCCTTGCCAATATCACAGCATATAGCGAAAATCTTTACTTTAAATAATGTTTTTCACATTTCATATAGTTATGTAAACTTAAAAACATATTATTTTCAGCTGTTTAAACTGAATATTTTGTGTGTGTGTTTTTTTTATTATCTCGAAACGAAAACATTAATACGTTTATTAGTTTTTTCTTTTAAATTTTGTATAATTTGTAACAATATAGTTAGGTTGCTGTGGCCTAATTTAGTAGTGTCAGCTACTACATTTCTGGAATGATATAGGCTATATTTAGAGCATGTAGCGTGGGTTTGTTAAAACGTATCGATAGGAGTAACGTTTTTAAGATCTTTTAACATATTCATTTTTAGCTCTACTGGCCAAAGGCCGGAAGTGCTTATGCGATGGCGCGTTGTCCGTCGTCCGTCGTCTGTCGTCTGTTAACAGCACTTTCTCTGAAACCTCTTGGCAATTTAAACTGAAACTTCACATGGATGATTCTATTGCATAGGAGACTATACAGAAGATTTTTTTTTATCTGAAATTCAAGATGGCTGCTGTTACTAAAAATAGTCCAAAACTTAAAAAATCTTCTTCTCATGAACGGCCCAGCAGATTTTTAAAATGTTTATGTAGTAATGATGACCAACTATAGTTTTGTTATATTTGTTCAAATGTTGTCCCTAGGGTTAAATATGACGCCACCCCGAGGGTTCAATTAGGGGACACATGTCATTATAATATTTATTTATTTTTTTTTTTTTAAATGAAACTGATTTTGCCTTTATCTTCACAAAAGCATTGTTTGGTGAAGGAGGTTCAGATTTGTAAAAATGACTGGGTTCCACTGTCTTAAGTGGTCAGGAGGGGTCCCAAAAGGGTAAAAATTGGGAATTACTAAATTTGTTTTCTTACCGGTATGTCAGATTTGTCCTTATTTGGCATAAACTATCCCTATGTGTAGGGGTTTGATTGCAGATAAGAATGTAGGGGCTAAAATTAATAGGGGCCCTGTAAGGAGACTTAGAATTTTACATAGGGATACTTTAGGAAAACAGAATTATTTTTTTTCATTTATTCTGAAACCGCTTGGCCAATTAAAATGAAACTTCACATGAATGTTTCTATTGCATAGGAGACTAAACAGAAGATTTTTTTTCGATCTGAAATTCAAGATGGCCGCCGTTACTAAATATAGTACAAAACTTAAAAAATCTTCTTCTCATGAATGGTCCAACAGATTTTCAAAATGTAGTAATGATGACCTACTATAGTTTTGTTAGATTTGTTCAAATGGTGTCCCTAGGGTAAAAAATGACCCTGCCCCGAGAGTTCAATTAGGGGACATATGTCAGTACAATATATATATATATTTTTTTAAATGGAAATGATTTTACCTATATCTTCACAAAAGCATTGTTAGGTGAAGGAGGTTCAGATTTGTAAAAATGACTGGGTTCCTATGTTTTAAGGGGTCAGGAGGGCCCCAAAAGGGTACAAATTGGGAATTACTAAAATTGTTTTCTTAAGAACTGGTATGTCATATTTGTACATATTTGATGTAAATTATCCCTTTGTGTAGGGGTTTGATTGCAGATAAGAATTTAGGGGCTAAAATATATAGGGGCCTTGTAAGGGGACTTAGAATTTTACATAGAGATACTATGGGAAAACAGTTTCTACGGAACTTGTAGGAGAAAGAACTTATGATTAAAAAAGTGTTTATTCCATCTTAGGACATCTTTAAACCAGCTGCGTTTTTTGTTGTTGATGAGTAATTAGCTTAAATTTGTATATATTGTATATTCGTAATTTTATTCATGTAAAAGTAAAATTTTAGGCCTAAATTGTAAATTTTATTTTGAGTATACTTGTATTCTACCCTCGTGAGTTGTCGGCCCTTGGTCATGGTGCTACATAATTGTTATACGTTAAAATTCACTACATACTGGAATATCGGCTCAAACAAAACGTACAAGCTGATTCTTCCCAATATCCCAGCATATAGCGAAAATGTGTGTTTTTTTCACAATACATTTATGTTATGTAAACTTAAGTAAACTTATGTAAACTTAAACACATCATTTTAGCAGTTTTTTAACTAAATATTTCGTTTTTACTTATCTCGATAGCTTTAAAAACGAAAACACTGAGACATTTCAATTAGTATGTTAATTTTGACTTTTCATGAGTGCTAATTTTTTAAAGAGAAGATAATAATTGTATTAATAACGTTACCCAGTTCATTTTGTTTGGATGCAGATCAGCATCACTTCTCATCATATTATATACCAGTTTAATAAATTTATTTCACCAGAGCAAATTATTTTTAACCAATATTTCACACAGTTGAAATACCTCTGTGTGATAAGATTTGTATTCCTACTTCTCCGTATATGAAATCATTCTGTGTACCCCTTTTTACATTAAGATATTTTTTTAGAAAAACGTTGAATGTACTCTTTCTATATTTAAAGCCGAAGTAAACCCCCAAACTTTAGATCCATAGTTTAGTATCGGGCTTACCAGTTGATCAAACAAATCAAGATATCTATTTGATTATATATATATATATATATATATATATCAGTTACAAGTCATTGGAATGCTATATGTACTTTATTTATAGGCATTAATAGTCAATTATACAACACGTCGTTCGACCTATCATAGTCATAAATACATATAGTATTTCATTCAATGGACAAATGTTCAGTGAAATGCAATCATGTGCGTAATATATGGTAATTGTATTGTGTAAGTCACGCGAGATCTGGCGTGAAATTACGGAAATGGTCTGAAAACGTCTCTGTCGTTAAATATGTATCAGAAACGTTATAAACATGTAATGAAGTCACTGTATATTATGTATAGAGTATAAAATATAACATCATTGTTTATATTATTTTATTTTTATTTTTGAAGAAAATACTGTTCTGTTCCAAAATTATTTTAGATATATATTAACTCACCTGTATTTGTTATGTTTTCGTTCTGGGTCTACATTCAAAAAGCGTCTTAGTTGAATCATAACTTAAGTAAACGTTTATATTTTTTCACACTGTTTCTATTGTCTTCATCGCATAAAGTGTTTACGTTTATAACAACATTAACGTGTATTATATCATTAACGTTTATTATAGCATTAGTGTTTACTGCATCATTAACTTTTATTGTAGCATTAACGTTTATTATAGCATTAGTGTTTACTGCATCATTAACTTTTATTGTAGCATTTACGTTTATTAAAGCATTAACATGTATTCTAGCATTAACTTATGTGTATTACATGTATATTATTTCATAAGCGTTTATTACAATTGAAGTGTTTATTACAGCATTAACGTTTATAACAGCATTAGTGTTTATTGCAGCATTAGTGTTGATTATAGCATAAGGGTTTATTATACCATTGGTGGTTATTAAAGGATTAACGTTTATTGTAGCATTAACTTTTATCATAGCATTAGTGTTTATTACAGCATTAACTTTTATTACAACATTAGTGTTTATTATAGCATTAGTGTTTATTGCAGCATTAGTGTTTATTGCAGCATTAGTGTTTATTGCAGCATTAATGTTTATTATAGCATTAGTGTTTATTGCAGCATTAGTGTTAATTGCAGCATTAGTGTTTATTATAGCATTAGTGTTTATTATAGCAATTGTGTTTGTTACAACATTAACGTTTATTATAGCATAAGGGTTTATTATACCATTGGTGTTTATTAAAGGATTAACTTTTATCATAGCATTAGTGTTTATTACAGCATTAACTTTTATTACAACACTAGTGTTTATTATAGCATTAGTGTTTATTATAGCATTAGTAGTTATTGCAGCATTAGTGTTTATTATAGCATTGGTGTTTATTACAGCATTAACGTTTATTACAGCATTAGTGTTGATTATAGCATAAGGGTTTATTATACCATTGGTGGTTATTAAAGGATTAACGTTAATTGTAGCATTAACTTTTATCATAGCGTTAGTGTTTATTACAGCATTAACTTTTATTACAACACTAGTGTTTATTATAGCATTAGTGTTTATTGCAGCATAAGTGTTTATTATAGCAATTGTGTTTGTTACAACATTAACGTTTATTATAGCATAAGGGTTTATTATACCATTGGTGTTTATTAAAGCATTAACGTTTATTGTAGCATTAACTTTTATCATAGCATTAGTGTTTATTACAGTATAAACTTTTATTACAACATTAGTGTTTATTATAGCATTATGGTTTATTGTAGCATTAAGGTTTATTGTAACATTAACTTAAGAGCATTCATGTATAACATTAACGTTTAACATATAAATGTTTGCTAAACGTGTATTATAGCATTAACGTTTAGCATATAAACGTTTTGCTATACGTGTATTATAGCATTAACGTTTAACATATAAACGTTTGCTATACGTGTTTTATAGCATACACGTTTAGCATATAAACGTTTGCTTTACGTGTATTAAAACATTAACGTTTAACATATAAACGTATTGCTATACGTGTATTACAGCATCAACGTTAAAAATATAAACGTTTGCTATATACGTGTATTATAGCATTTACATTTACTACAGCATTACCGGGTTTTATAGCATTTAATCGAATAATCTCCGAGTCTGCTTGAGAGTAGTCAATGGTAGCGTACTGGCTCTACAATAAGATTACCAGTGCTCCAGATAAGCACTATTTGGGGGTATGTAAGCATTCTTATTTAACTTAATTAAGGGGTAAAATAAGCATTGTTATTCTTCATTCTTAATTTCAGTGTTGATTAGTTTGTTTTAAATGGCAGTTTGATAAGAATGTTCATTTTTACCCTTAACTTTTTGAAAATAAGCATTGCGTGCTAATTTAAGGGGTAAAATGCTCATTTGAAGAAACGATTATCTAGAGCACTGGACTACAGAAAGAAAAAAACTACTAGAATTAGCTTCAGTGAAATATCAGTTTTATTCCACCAGTTGAAAACTGACGTTGTAGGGAATTTAAGGCACGTTTGCCGTGCTAATTTTATAGTTGACAATTGAAATATAATTGATATTTCACTGCAACCCAACATTTTTTTATTACTATTTTATGATTGAAAAATAAACTTTTGATACCGGTAAAACTATTTCTAAGACCACATAAAGGTATAAAAACAGTTCACTGGGAAATCAAAAAGCATAAAACCGCAGCTGTGGTCTAGTCATAGAGTGTTCGCCACGCAAACGGTAGATAGTGTGTTTGATCCCCGGCTGGGTCATGCCAAATACATGAAAAGTGGCACTAGAAGCATCCTCGTTTGGAGCTCAGCATTAAGAGAATAGTTCTAGGTGTCAGTATAATGTGACTAGGTGGGGGCATCATACCATGTGTCTGCGGCATGATACTGCAGTGTGGCAGCACTTAGGATACTGTCTCAAGTAGACACAGTAGCGATGTGGCTGAAAAAAATGTTGAAAGCGCCGCTGAACGTCATACAACAAAAAGCATAAAATAAGACTGCATGTACAAGATATACGATTAAGATGCGTTATGCTCTGTCGTTTCTCGTCTCTTCAACCTATTTATATCTTTAATAAGGCAAACTGTGAAATATTTTTTCAAAAATATATTTTTAAATATATGCACTGCACTATTATTTAAACTGTCATTTTGATATATTTAATCTCATTTTTATTCAATGCTATCCATTTTTATATAACAAAAAATGAATATGACATTAAGAACTTTCCAGTTTTGTGGTTGCTCAAGTTTACCGTATACGTGTAAGTTGCATATAAAAAACGCAATACCTTTTTTGTATAAATATTCGAGTCTATTATTTCATATTATTTATATTTATAGCATAGGTACTACGATTTTGAAATGTCGCCAACTATATGTATAACAAGAAATAAGAAGTTAAGTAAATATTTTTACATATAATCTGTACTTTGATACGACAGAAAGTGAAAAATAAACAAACATCTTACGGCTAACTCGCCTACAGGATACGAGTGCGCGTGTTGATTTATCATCATATATTGCATATATGACCGGCGTCGGAGTCGGAGTGGGTTTTATAAACATTAGGTGTGGTATATCAGTTTAGAAAAGGATGTGGTCCCATGTCAAGATACTCGTTCTGGGACAGATCGGTCCGACGTCAGGATAGGCGGCCCCCTAGGTGGGGTCAATCGTACATACTCGGCAAATTCGTCATCTTCGGTATTAGACCTCGTAAATAATTGTAGGAATACACCAATTGGTAATTTGCCCCGGCAAGTTACTTCCCGTTATTATCGTAAACAAAAATAGCTGACTTTTCGACGTGCATTCAGTATTCTTTGGACATAATGGAAATTAAACATTCTTTGAAAAAAAGAGCAGCTTGAAGCGTTGCAGAATATCTTCAGTTTAATTGATACGTTATGTATATTACCAGAAAGGCCGGGTCACAGCAATATGGCGGCCCCCGTATTATTTCCGAGGTTATTACGTAGTAATAGCCAAGGTGTTCCGAGTGAGGTAGGGTATATCCTTTCAAGCGACTAAACGAATATACTAATACATTGGTGCTCATTTAACATTTTATAATGCACAAACTTTATTGTGTGTATTGACCAATATCAAGTGAATTTTTTTCTATTAAAGAGCATTCCTGTAACCCCATAATGATGTGTGCGTATACTGAGAGTTGCACCCGCATAAAGCAGCGGGGAGTTGTGCACCTCTTTCCCACAAAGTGACGTATGCATACATCGACAGTTGCCCCAACTATCGGAAAAGTGAGAAGTCGTACATCACTTTAATCCTCCCCTCTTCCCACCCCCACAACACGCACACCCGTGACGTATGATTAAACTGAGAGTTGTTGTTCACTCTATGAATGAAGCATTAATAAGTGGAGCGTGTGGTCCCGCCAGTGGTAGAGCACCGAACCCATGATCGGAGGGTCGTGGGTTCGAACCTCCGCCAAGGCTATGTGTGGTGTCCTTGAGCAAGACACTTTTCCGCATATGCTTAGTACTGGTTCTTACCAGGAAGACTTCGAGCGTGATTTGCCGAAGTTGTAAGAACTTGTTTCAGAATTGAAGTAAAATAAAAAAACATTAATAAGTGTCAATAATGTATTTTTTTTATTTATAGCGCCGTCAGTTAAAGGACCAATACCAATCAAGGGAGGAGTAATTGCATCACACATAACATTTCATCATAATGTTACGAACATGAACAAAATCTCGTTGAACAATTTAAACTTTAAACTTTATGCAACGTGTTAAGTTATGACGAGCCTATTCGTCTCTTTTATTCATATTAGAACGCTTAATTTTGTCAACATGCTAGTTTAAGTCATACTGTATTCGTTTTAAATTTGTTTTATATATCAATACACCAAGTGATATCAGTAAAGAAATACAACTTGAGGGTTATAAGGGTGCTAAACGCCAACATTTGCTTATAGTACGTAGCATAAGTATTGTCCACTACATACGGCGGTGTATTGTGCCATTAAGCGGTATTCTAATAACAGAAATAATACTTCTATCAGGGTTGTGTTAACGTTGTATCGTTGTTTACACTTTACAAACAAACCAAGTATTTGTTTCCATTTTAAAACATTATCGTCCATCTCACTATTGTGTATGGCATATCGCAGCTGTTTCAGACCCGAATACCATAACATGTTCTCCATGTAATACATTTACATTGTACTTTTCGTCTTTAAGCCCTCGATGGCATAAAATGACGCTAAATATTCAAACAAAACATTGTTCTAATAATCTTTCTTAAGCTGTTCAGAGTCAAAGACTATAAGAATCTATCTGATATCAGGGTCGTAGCAACACTGAGGCAAACGGAGGCACTTATTTCCTTAGTGGAGGTTCACATATTTTTTAATGGTTCTGTAAAATAATATAGTTATCCCCAAAATATGAATTACTCTTGAAAACATATTACATATCATTTACATATAAAATATGCAGTATGAATGTATCATAAAACCCAGCAAATTCTTGGTTTACAGCGTATAACTTAGAGTTGATATGTACTGTTTTGTCGGGTTTTAAAATCCACCAATGATGTGTATTCAAAATAATAGTGTTAAAAATGGGCAATTGTACAAAATGCAGATTGTGTCATAGATATGAACGGTTTAAAACGTCTGAAATATCTGAAAAATGGAGAATGCATGCCACGAGCAAATTATCTTTACGTTGCAGCATGCCCCGGGACACCCCTAGCAAAGTTGGGATTATGCTTCCTGTAAAATCAAACAGGACAATATAATAGAATAACTACTAGCCTGTATTACAGGTACGTACCTTTAACAGCATATTTTACAGGAGCGTACCTCTAATAGCTTGAATTACAGGTACGTTCCTCAAACAGCATGTTTTACATGTACGTACCTCTTGCAGCATATCTGGCATGTACATACCTATAATAGCATGTTTTACATGTACATACCTCTTGCAGCATATTTGGCATGTACATACCTATAATAGCATGTTTTACATGTACGTACCTCTTGCAGCATATTTGGCGTGTACGTACCTATAAAAGCATGTTTTACACGTACATACCTCTTGCAGCATATTTGGCATGTACATACCTATAATAGCGTGTTTTAAAGTACATATCTCTTGTAGCATATTTGGCATGTACGTACCTATAATAGCATGTTTTAAATTACATATCTATTACTGCAAGTATAAATACTTTGCATACATAAATGCATGGTTGGGTATAGGACAATATAACATAATAACTTCTTCAACATGACCTATATATCAGCATAATAACATCGCTTTTCATACAAATACAACATACATCACAGGATTGCTAGAAAGATTGTGATTTTGTCGTTGCTTTAAGTTGACACATTTTTCAAGTGTGTTAGTTGAATACAGGTAACAGTTTTAATAAAAAAAAAGAAGATAAAAAAAATAAAATAATTTTTTTTTTACTTTTTAGCCTTGAATGCGGTTTGAACACGCGACATCCTGAGTGACAGCCAAAGGCGTACACCACTGGACCATTTTGGAGCCTAATGATAGTGTAAGAGTAAACACCTTTTAAAGCTGTTAAGGTTTTGAAAGGAGCGTCATTCTAGTTGACCGGAACTAGAATTAATTCGTACGTTTGATATACGTTTTGTGTTATGCAAATAGTTGTAACCGACTAAAAGTTTTTTCTGGTGAATGTCCCCATATTTTGACCATATTTACCATATTTTTAACACAGAATATTGTCTTTTGAACATTATATTAACGAGTTAATTTAGTTTCTGTTAGTTAGTGTCCCAAAATATTGAAAAAATTGGAAAATCACTTACACCTCGTATCAAGAATTTTCGATGTCCTCTATCAAATATTGACAACGACGGTTTGACGTTATTTTAATACGGCAAAAACCTATAGACGCCGCTAGTTATGTACATGGTGTACTGCATTCTCATATTTTACGTAGGTACAGTTATATTATTGGTTTTGATCCATTTAATATTCGCAGAAAATCATGATTCTATTGCAGTAATTGATATGCCGATATTCGGCTATTTTTCTTATAAAATAAATGATACGAAATTCACGAATAAAAACGTCATATTACATTTTATACAATTTTAACGTTAACGTCGTGTTACGCATAGAGGTACCATTACCGTGCGCGACAGGGTCCTGTATTACAGGTGAACAATATAGTGACCCTTTTAATGTTAAAATTAAACTGTATCTTTGCAAACATTTAAAGAATAAATGAATGTCGACACATACCGTAATACACCATTTACATTAAAACAAACATTTACAAAGAAAGAAAAAGCTGCATTTAACTTACAAATAATCATAATTTACGGCTCGTCGCATGGGACATTATTAGTATTGTTTAAATAAACACTACACATTTCAATGAACAATTACGATACTATTTATATACGCTAACTGATGAGCGCAATAATTATATGATCACAATGAATACAAAAACAATGAGTGTTGTATGTTGTATTTTGCTAGAGTAGATCACTCTGTGGTAACGTTAAATGTCGCACCGACGCTATATGTCGCAACGCTGATACCAATGCTATTTATTAAAGGACTCGCACGACTATTATCTCCCTTGAGTACTCCAGACCTACAGATAAAGTAGGTAAAAATTAAACTTTAATTCTCTTTTTGTCAGGACTTTGTATTGCAGTGATTTAACTTATATGGTCAGTATTTTAGAAATCACCACTGAAAATTTGATTCTGATACCAGATTTCTAGGCAACTCTGTGGAATAAAGAACAAAAAATCAATGGTGGGTTTACACGTTATGTTGCAAGATTTGTACAACCGATATAAGTCGCGACTCTGGGGATCGCTGGTTGAAATGCTTCATATTCGGTGTGCTAATAGTCGAATAGTACAATGTAAATATTGTTAATGTTTTACATGGAGAACAGGTATTGGTTATCGGGTCTGCAGCTGCGATATGGCATACAACATAGTGAGATGGACGATAATGTTCTAAAACGGAAACGTTCTTTATATGTGAAGTGTAAGCAACGATACAACTTAAAAACAGAATAACAACCCTCAAATAGTTGGATAGTAGTGTTTATGTAATAAGAATACCGCTGAATGACACAATGTCTCGACTTATGTAGCGTACAATATACAAGGCACCTACTTATGCTATGTACTAAACACATTTTGGCGTTTAGCACCCTTATAACTTCAACTTGTATTTTTTTACCGATATGACTTGATATATTAAACAAATATAAAACATAAAGTTGTCCCAGAAATGCTTCCGAAGTGATAAATTGATCTGCAAACTACGTGTTTTAATCTGAAAGTGGTTAATTCCGTTACTTTTCTCGAATGTTTGAGGAAACAGTCATGTTCCCATTCAAAAACGCATGCTCGCTTGCTTGAAACTTAAATACAATGCCGCTTGTATCGGATATATCTTTGATTTGAAAACGAAATAATAATATGAAAATGTAAGGATTTTCTCACCTCATTGCCCAGCTGCGTGCACAAAAATATCATGAAGTACCGGTTTACCGTGTGTAGCTATCACCTAAAATGCGGCGTACCGCTTCTGTAACGTATACGTTGGACGGGGTGGTATTGTGGTGATTTGTCAAAGTTGCAATAATTTGTCTCACAATCGAAGAAATATAAATCAGTTTAAACTTTACATAATGTGGTTCCACATTTAAGTGAAACATTGATAAACATGTTTTAACGTAGAAGCGCGTGGTCCAGTGGTAGAGTGGGTTCCTCCGGTCCTGGGTTCGATCCTCCGCATAAGTTTAGTACTAGTTATACCCAGGAAGACTTGGGCGTGATTTGTCAAAGTTGTAACAATTTGTTTCATAATCGAAGAAATATAAATAAGTTTAACTTAACCTAAATTAAATGCGGTTCCACATAATAAGTGTGAACGTCCCTTTCCTTTTGACACAAAATACTGTTTTGGCCTTCCATCCAAAATTATTCTCAACACTTTTTTTCATATGACTTTATGTATATGAAAATTGAGTTCGGAATATCATTTATGACAAAAAGTCTTGAATACTTCTTTTTCATAAAAATCCCAATTCAGTTAAAATAACGCTGCTTTTTCATAATCATAGCATGTGAAGCATAAACTATAAAAATTATGGGTTTAAAAGAAACAACTTTTTTAATAATACATTAAATTAACGAACACACTCGGCGTGCTAATTGCCTACGTCTACCTGTACATATTTTTAAAAAAGGTGACTTTCATCAAATTAAAAATATTGATTTACTAATATTCTATTACAAGTTTACAGGTTCAAACATCAATCTATGACACAAATCATAAATAAATGCAAACGCATCGGGCTATACGTTTTAACATTAGACACAGCCCTCCCCGAAATTATATTGATCACCAAATTATATCCGGAGAATATAGATACATCTATAAGTTACATTCAGTAACACTTTGTTTGATATTCTAAAAAGAGAATTGGATGTATCATCACCAATAGCTGTCCATCGCGACTTCATTGTTTATGTTTACGCAAACAGTTAGTCATTTATTTAATCGTGTAACCATGTACTCTGACACAAGGATCGTATATGTATACTTTACAACACTTGTGCAAGTAAACATACATTTACACTATCAAACAAGCAATGCAAAGTTTCTTACATATATGTACATATATATATTTACACTACTAAATAGTAAGACAAAACTCGCGTATGCGTAGTTATACATTTACACTATAGGCAACACTCGTGTAATTATAAATATATTTAGTAAAACAAAACTCGTGCACGCGTTAATGTGTGCATTTACACTAAATGCAACATTCGTGCGATGATACATGCATTGACATTAAATAACAGGGCAAAACTAAACAAAACTCGTGCATGCGTATATAGATCTATATACATTTACACTGCAACAACACACATGCACTTATACATACATTGACACCATTGAATAGCAAGTCAAAACTCTTACCGGCATGCACATGTTTACACTACCACAAAGACTATATATGTATACTAATTGCGAAAAAAACGAACATACATTATTCTTGTCACATACTCGTTCATTGAAACATATAAAATAATAAAACTAATAGCAAGATTATGTATTTATAAATATAATGATGATACAATTACTTTATTTGGAAGATTATATAACTGTCTTATTATATATTACATTATTATATTTACACTAATAACAAAAGTGCGTAATACATGGATGATATATAAGACATTTAACTTATAGCAACAGTGCACGATACATATACACATTTAAATTATTAGCAACAGTGTATAACACATATAAACATTTACACCTATAGCAACAGTGCACGATACATATAAACATTTAAATTATTAGCAACAGTGTATAACACATATAAACATTTACACTAAAAGCAACAGTACACGATACATACACACATTTACACTGATAGCAATAGTGCAAGATACATATAAACATTTACACTAATAGCAACAGTGCACGATACATAAAAACATTTCAACTGATACCAACAGTGCACGATACATATAAATATTTACACTAATAGCAACAGTGTACGATACATATAAACATTTCAACTGATACCAACAGTGCACGATACATATCAATATTTACACTAATAGCAAAAGTGTACGATATATATAAACATTTACACTAACAAAAACAGTGTACGATAAAAACAAACATTTACACTTATAGCAACAATGCACGATACATACAAACATTTACACTAATAGCATCAGTGCACGAAACATATAAACCATTACACCGATAACAAGAGGGCACGATACATATAAACATTTACACTTATAGCAACAGTGTACGATACATATAAACATTTACACTTATACCAACAGTGCAATAGCAACTGCGCACGATGCATATAATCATTTACACTAATAACAACAGTGCACGATACATATAACCAATCACACTAATAGCAACATTGCACGATACATACAAACATTTACACTAAAAGCAACAGTGCACGATACATACAAACATTTACACTAATAGCATCAGTACACGATACATATAAACATTTACACTTATAGCAACAGTGTACGATACATACAAACATTTACACTAATAGCAACAGTGCAAAAGCAACTACGCACGATGCATATAAACATTTACACTTATAGCAAAAGTGCACGATACATAAAATCAATCACACTAACAGCAACATTGCACGATACATACAAACATTAACACTAATAGCAACAGTGCACGATACAAACAAACATTTACACTGATTGCAACAGAGCACGATTCATACTAACATTTACACTAATAGCAACAGAGCACGATTCATACTAACATTTACACTAATAGCAATATTACACGATACATAAAAACAATTACACATACAGCAACAGTGCATGATACATACAGACATTTAAACTTATAGCAACAGTGCACGATACATACAAACATTTACACTAATAGTATCAGTGCACGATACATATAAACATTTACACTTATAGCAACAGTGTACGATACATACAAACAATTACACTAATAGCAACAGTGCAATAGCAACTGCGCACGATGCATATAAACATTTACACTTAAAGCAACAGTGAACGATACATATAAACATTCGCACTAATAGCAACATTGCACAATACATACAAACATTAACACTAAAAGTAACAGTGCACGATTCAAACAAATATTCACACTAAAAGCAACAGTGCACAATACATACAAACATTTACACTGATAGGAACAGTGCACGCTTCATACAAAACTTTACACTAAACGCAACATTACACGATACATATAAACATCTACACATACAGCAATAGTGCATGATACATACAAACATTTACGAATATAGCAACAGTGCACGATATATATAAACATTTACACTTATAGCAACAGTGCACAATACATATAGACATTTACACTAATAGCAACAATGCACGATACATACAGACATTTACACTCATAGCAACAGTGCAATACATATACACATTTACACTAATAGCAACAGTGCACGATACATATAAACATTTACACTAAAGCAACAGTACATGATACATACAAACATTTACACTAATAGCAACAGTGTACGATACATACAAACATTTACACGTATAGCAACAGTGCACGATACAAACAAACATTTACACGTATAGCAACATTGCAAGATACATATAAAACATTTACAATAATATTAACAGTGCACGATACATACGAGCATTACACTGATAGTAACAGTGCACGATACATATAAACATTTACATTTATAGCAACAGTGCACGATACATGCGAACATTTACACTTATAGCAACAATGCACGATACATATAAGCATTTACACTTACAGCAACAGTGCATGATACTATAAACATTTACATTACGGCGACAGAGCACGAAACATATAAACATTTACACTTAGAGCAACAGTGCACGATACATATAAACATTAACACTTAGAGCAACAGTGCACGATACATATAAACATTTACACTGAGAGCAACAGTGTACGATGCATATAAACATTTATATGTAGAGCAACAGTGCAAGATACATATAAACATTTACACTTAGAGCAACAGTGCATGATACATATAAACATTTACACTGATAGAAACAGTGCACGATACAAAAAAACATTTACACTTAAAGCAACAGTGCAAGATACATACAAACATTTACACTAATAGCAACAGTGCACGATACATATATACATTTACACTAATAGCAACAGTGCATGATACATATAAACATTAACACTGATAGCAACAGTGCACGATACATATATACATTTACACTAATAGCAACAGTGCATGATACATATAAACCTTGACACTTATAGCAACAGTGAACGTTAAATATAAAATATTAGACCGATAACAAGAGTGCATTTCGCATATCTACATTGACATTAACAGTAAGAGTGTGTTTTGACGCATAACAACATTTAAACTTATAACAAGTGTGCGTGATACAAAAAACATTTACAATAATAGCAAGAGTGTTTGAGGCATATATACATTTATACTTATAGCAAGAGTACATGATGCATATCAACATTTAAAATAATAGTAAGAGTGCCTGATATATACATATATGTAAACATTACACTAATATACACTATTAGCAATATTACATGATAATTACAAAGTCATTTATAAATGCATATGTATTTATTTTTAAAAGTATCATTTACATACATTGCAGGATCTGCTTGTTTCGTTCATTCATACGTTCATATGCAAACTATTTATTAATGTATAAATTTATCAAATACAAGATCACATGAACATGTTTACATACATACACATTGACACTTATGTCAGTATAGTAATCGTTTAGTCCATATTCTTAAAAACGATCAGCCCGGAACACATACATTAATCCAGCGTATTTGTACAGTCAATATTAAAGACCGCTACGATGTTTGCACAGTTCTATACGGACGATCTTTGTAAGGTTTTATACAAGGCTATAGAATGTGCTCTTAACTATGTTTAATACATTTACTGCTAATACTTATTACTTGAATAAAAAGTTAAGTGTTTGTAATATAATAATAACTGCGCCGTGTGTTTATGCATTTGATAGAACCGCCATTGTATCATGAGTGTTTGTATTAATATGCGACAGACGCTTGTGACCGCGAAAGAAAGCGTATTAATGATAATCTAATTTTCAAATCGTCGAGAAACAGTCTCCGTGATGATTGATATACGACATTGTGTCTCATTATCATTCGTCTCTCAGCACTGATTCAAGTGGGAAAGTTATCAGTTACTTGCGGAGATGGGGTGTGCTCGAGTACTGGTTAATCCCAGGAAACAGTGGTTAGATTAACTGATCGTCTGTTAGCCCTCGGTGGCATAAAAATGACGCTAAATATTCAATCAAATAAAAAAACAAATCAAATCAAACCGTCGAAGTAGACTGAACATTTTTGTTAGTCAATAAATAATTGTCAAATTAGTGTTATTCAAAGTTTTTGTTTTAAACTTATTTATTTTACATCGACTGCGAAACAAGTTCTCACAGCTTATACAAATCACTCTCAGTGTCTTCCTGAGTAGAACCAGTACTTAGTGTATGCGGATACAGTGTCGTGCTCCAGGTGTCATACACACAGCCTTGGTGGAGGATCGAACCCACTATCCTCCGATCCTGTGTCCGATGCTCTACCACCGGAGCATGAGTTCCATGGCTATTGAACGTTTTGAGATGCCGTCGGCAGACTGACATTAGTTCGTTATTCGACTTTCGTTATTAAGCATGAAACTAACGCTGGCCCTAACATCACGTACAGTCAATATTGAAAAATTGTGTTACAACGAACTAACGCCTAGCTAACAGCATCGGCGGTTACTAATACACATATTTCGTCGTGGTTGATTAAACAATATCGCAGTCATCGATATAATAGATTAATAATAAACGGCACGATTTACCCAATACACGCAACCAAAAAGCATGTGGGGTAGGTTGTGCAATTCACCAACACAATTTAAATATATTCCACAGCGTAATCAGTTGCTATATATCATTTTTTTCTATCTCAAAATATCAAGGCATTGTCGATTGCTTTATATGTAATAGTTAACTATTGTTAAAAGCCTTTCGCCACACAAATAATAAGGGAAATAAAAAAAATGGCACATTGAACTCCACTCTTCCATACAATATAGAGATAAAACACATTCTGATCTGAAAGCGATGTTTAATCAGTGCCCGTGTGTTGTTGTTTTTTTTTCGTTTATCTCTCGGACGCTCCTTTCAATCTTTCTTATCATGACACCGGTGGTTGATAAGAGCGCTTTCTTTGATATTAAAATTTTAATACGAGTGTTCAATTTTAAAAAAGTATGTATTTTTTACCTTGCTATTACTATGTATGACGCACGGGTTGGTTACGCAATGTTCAAACCAAGTTAATCACACTTCGTTGTATTTAGTACCTATGTTTGTATATTATACCAGACTCTAATCTTTTTGAATTTAATACTATTTTATCCAGTTCGAAATATGACTAATGTCAGAGTTTCTAACACAAGTGTATGAGTTAGATGTTTCCGTTTGAGATTTATATGATACTTTAGGTTTTTTTCTTTCCGGTTTATTTGGACCAGGGACAAATAAAAAATCACTGTTACTATACGAAGTGACAGATTATACTTTACTACATATATACATATACCACGCTAGCTGACAAACAATATAGTGCCGCTATACACAGATATACACTGTATTGTTGTCATGTTGTGTGTTATGTCATATCCGATTTCTCATTTTCTACGAAATAAATGGAGCATGGGGATCGGTTTATTTAAGGCGTACACATGAGAACTTTTGTATTGAGGGTATCAATTATCAATTAGACAAACCCCAGACCGCACGCGTATATATATACATATATATAAATATTTTTTTTTTTTGGTGGACAGTTGGGCCTTTTATAACTTTTATAAATGTGGCACCTAGACCCAGCAGATCAAAATTATTTAGTAGTGCAGGGGTAGACCCAATAATTAGGTGTAAAATGAACATATCATTGTAATCACGAACTGTTGGGTTGGACCCAGTAATTTAATTTTTGGCCCAATACTGGGGCGAAATAATATGAATATTTCTATATGGGTCCCAATAATTGACCAAGTTTGAGTATATATATATATATATATATATAGTTTAGTTTAAACATATTTTATTTCAACATGAAATGTGGGTTGGGTCACAAGTTCTTTCAACATTAGGTTCGGTCCGTCTCCTACATTTTTTACAATGTTTACATTAAATATCAAAATGACATATTTAAAAAAAAAATCTTAACCAATAATTTGAGAATGGAAAAAAGGTAGGAAAGGAAAGAAAGTAATACATAGTATTATAAAGTGTCAACATGACTCATATTTCAATATAAGTGGCATGTCACTGCTTGAAAAAATGGATAAACAATTAACTACACACATATAGATATATAAACAAATATCAACTTACTTTCCACAAAATCTTAAACATGCCTCTATGAAAAGATCCGTATATACACCCGGAGGCATATCCTCAAGCGGGGAACAAGTATTTTCTTGCACTAAAATTATCATTTATATATATCCACTAGTTGAAACAATCGTCTAGAGTTCATTTTCCCTTATTTAAACTCCATTGGAAAAACACACTATAATACGACCGAATACACACGACACATATTAATCTATTCCACAACACTACCCGACATTCACACACTCACACCTGAAACGGTGTCCAGGTATAAATACTCCTCGGTGAATTATATTACATACATCATAAAATATAATCCGTTATCCGCTGTGCTATGGTATATATCTATAGACATTTCATAATAGCCATTGGTAAATTGGGCGATATTGGTTTCTCTGTATTGATCAGCGAGAGTTTCTTGCATATGGCTGCACGAACTGTGAAATATGACAATCGCGTTTTGCTAAACCACTATCGGATTATAATATGTGTTTTTTCCGTTATGATTCATATTTTGCTGTTTATTCTAGTTCCGCCCACAAGTATATGAAGTGTAGTGTCATTCTATCCAACTATACATACGCTTTTATCTATGAGATATTAATGGTACTAATTGTATAAAGAGGGTTGGTCAGTATGTTCACAGAAATCACATATATAAAAATATAATTTTCTTGTTTAGATGGTATTTTTTTTTATTTTTTTTATTTATTTATTTATTTGTAATAATACATATGTCATAAATAAAAAGATACGCTATAATTAGTACAATGAAGGATAAACGAATACCAGTAGATCCACCGTCCGGCCGAAATTTACAGGCAACAGAGGTGAATTCGAATCTACGACCTCAGCGTTGACAGGTAAGTGATCTTCAGACTGTGATTTAGACCAGTCAGTCAAGAAGGATCTCTATAATTGATGTATATTCAATATCTGATATTTTGGGATATACATTTCTTTATATTTTATTCTAAACTTATATATTTACATCGATTCTGAAACAAGTTCTTGCAACTTAGACAAATCACGATCGAAGTCTTCCTTGGTAGAACCAGAACTAAGCATACGTGTCTTGCTCAAGGATACAACAAATTACCGTGGCAGAGGATCGTACCCACGATCCCGATTTTTGATCCGGTGCTCTACCACCGGACCATGCAATCTACATTTCATTTTTCTTGCGAATATTTAATTATTCAAATGTTCAAACATGTTATAAGACTAATAAATAGAATTAATATTTACGTGACATTTTATGTGGCATGTAGGCTCAACAGTATTCCTAGATGTCCACCCATAGAATCTTTTTGAGAAACTAATAAATCTGTTCGCAAGTCTAACCGCAGTTTATTAAGACGGAAATGTTGTTTACAGAGCGAACATCCCGCTATTCACATGTCCGATGTGTCCGTTATTATTTTTTTTCCTCTCCAAAAAAATATTTTGAAAGTGTTAGTTTGTCGGGGTATAAAATTATTTTTTAACCATTCACATACTATAATTATTTTATAGTCTTGCTACAAATTTTGAAAGTTTTCGTTTTCCACCGAACATTGTGACTGTCCCTTGAAAAAAATTATCCATGATCGACATTCTACGCTTAATACATAATAACTACCTTATTGCAGGACAGAGAAGCAAATGTCACAGCGCAGCTAACTGTAAACAATACATATGAACAATGCGCTGCACTTAATGATAATAGGCAGCTTTGTATACACATTACAATACTAGAATTCCAGTCTAAACAAGTACAATAAACAATAAATACATATATATTATTTTACTTAAACATAGTACCACTCGATTCATACTTTTTCGTAGCGATTCTACATGATACAACATTTTACATTGATATGTTAGTGTGACTGTGAGTAGAAGTCAACCGGGCCAATCTTTATGAATCTTAATTATTTAGACCTCAACAATACCGCACGGCGTCCACAGAGCAGAATTTTATGAAACGTGATGATTTGAACCCCAGCATGACCACGTAAGTCCCCAGAGATGATTTAAAACTCTTGATGATTTGACCCTAAGCAACACCACAGAGGTCATCCCACAGAGCAGAATGTTCGGATACTTAATGATTTTGGACGTCAGCAAGACCGGAGAAGTCCAAGAAGCAGAACTTTCGGATGCATAATGATTTGGACGTCAGCAAGACCGGGGAAGTCCACAGAGCACAATCTTTAGTTACTTAATGCTCTTTGGACCTCAGCAAGACCGCAGAAAATAGTCCAAATAGCAGATTTTTTTTATATTAAAAATGATTTTGAACGTCATCATGACCGGAGAAGTCCACAGCGCAGATCTTACGGATACTATAATGCTTTTTGGACCTCAGCGAGACCGCAGACGTCCACAGAATACATCTTTAAATACCCTCAGCAAGATCTAAATGATTCCGGCATTTAGTCGCTCGGGGATGCCCTGCTCTTCCGTCTTTTTTAAAACCGTATTGGAATTCAGATTTATCTAATCTACATCAATTCATGTTAGGCAAACTGAAAGTCTGGATTCCAAACGGACCAATTATATTTCCATAGCATTGATAATATGTACGGTAATGCGGAAAGTTGTGTGCGAAACAAAACGTCGATATCCAAGTGGTTAAATATAGTCTTCAAGGAACAAGACAAAGCGGTAGAAACTATTCTATCTCATTGGCGACCTGATCAAATACAGAAAGAAGCGAGCGATCTTGGGTTGTGTATTTTCAACTTGAAGGTTGATACTCCTACCGGTGCGGATGATATGGTTTTAGTCCAGTTTAGATCAAATGTTAGGTATTTGCTACAAATATTCATGCAACAAAATGGAGTAATGACTACAATACATTAACATGAATCCAACCGCTACTTGATAAAAAGGGCTAACGTTATTCATTAAAGTGAAACTATATTTGAGATAATACTAGCATAGCAAATACATGTGTATTAGAGGCGATCATGTTCAAATGTCAAATGATAGTGGCTTACATGCGCATGGTTTTAAGTCTTTGACTTCATTAACAATATATAAGTCGATCGTAATACTGAAAAGCATATAATGGTTGTGAATTATGGGCCCATTACGTATACTATAATGCTTTTTAAAAACACTATATGTGTGTATATTGTCGAACGGAAACCAGACACGTATAGTCTTACAGAGAGCAGAGATGCGCATTATTACTGTATATTACAATACGAATATCAATAGTGATGCTTTACAGTTTAAATGCTGATTAAAACACTACCTGTGTGTCAGTTGAGAGACGAAACATATTAGAACCGGACAAGAGAGCAGAGATGCGCATTATACTCGTATAAAGTTTGATGTTTTAATGCTTCAATGCAGATTAACAACCGTGCATGGGTATTCCTAATGGAATCGAAACACAAGGGAATCGGACAAATATAGCATTGTTGAGAACAGAGATGTCCATTTTTGCTGTATGATACTTTGCTCGTATACGTTTCGGATAACTTAAATATACATGTAGATTAAAAAGCCTACACGGGCGTTCATTGTAGAAAAAAAAACACTATGAGTTATTGTAGTCATGAATGCTGTGTATTATATGACGCGTACGAGTATTAATGTTTTACTGACTCGGACTATATTTACAGTATCATACAGCTGTTAAACAATAGTACAATTAGTATATAAAATGAACGAGTTTCTATATGAAATGTAGAAACATTTTATGGATTAATTTTATGATGACAATAAACAGCTGTTCATGTTTATAATAGAAACTAACGCCAGCCATTAGCGAGATAGGTCGATTTATTGGATCGTTTGAAATGAAATCAGAAAATACTTAAGTCCAGCTCGATTTATAATTTGGTCACACACATCATTGTTAACAGACTACTATTGAATAATATGCAGCACAACGGTATTTACCATCATTACAGTTTGTGTACAATTAAATGAAAACCGGTGCGACGAATAACCGAGATGGACCGGATCGGACCAAATCGAACCGACTCGGACCGGAACAGAACTACATAGGACCGAATCGGACATTCATTCTTCATATTTTATATACAAAGGACCGGATCCGATATATATTTGTCATAATTTATCTACACAGGACCGAACCGGACCTATATTATTGGATTATAACAAAGTTAATCAGAACTGGCTTTGATAATTGATCAGTTTTTAATCTAGGGTATATAAACATTACTGACAAAAGCAAAATATCCGTTCTTCAACCGTAACAAGAAAAATGCAGTTACCAATCGTATGGTTGAGGGAGAGAGAGAGCCAGCCAGCCAGCCAGCCAGACAGACAGACAGACAGACAGACAGACAGACAGACAGACAGACAGACAGACAGACAGACAGACAGACAGACAGACAGACAGACAGACAGACAGACAGACAGACAGACAGACAGACAGATTGTATACATATTTTATGTATGTTTAACTTTGACATAAAGTTAAATTCTAGTTAGAAAATATTAGATATTATATATATATGTAGCTTTCTTCACCAAACATGCCACGGATAGTGACCAACTTCTGCTAATCAGTTCTCAGCAGATCTGATCTGAGGGGATATCGTGGTTTTTACAATATTTTTTTTTAACTATGGCGCTCTTTAGGTACGAACAATCTGCCGGGTGCTTTTTTACGAATATCACCATTTTTAACACAATTTTAATCCATTATGTATCACTATGTGATACACCACGGGAGATTAGCGGGCTTTGTCACATTCTAATAATGTGATGTACTAATAAAATATAAGGCTAATGAACACTTTTTAATAAATGCTATAAATGATTAAATAAACCATCTACTTGCGTAGCTCAATCTATTATATAACGGTACCTGCCGATATATTATAAATAAAAATATGTGTACACTTTAAGAAGTTTTTTTATTATATTTTACATGTACAATACGAATATACAATTTAATGTATATAAATGACAATGTACTCATGTACAGGGTTAAATGGTTCACCATTAACAGTAAACACTATTGTATTGTGGTTATAGGGAATGTCAAACGATGGTATTAGTATCATTGGCATTCAATATAGAGCTACGCAAGACTATTAACTAAACAGACTAATATGCTAAACACAGTTTACTTAAATATAGGATACCTGTGCAGCTACAATCAATTTAAGTCACAATTACGATACCAGCAACAATGATAATATTATTGAGGGTTTTACGGCATACTTTTGTTTGTTGATATTCTTATATAGACAATTACTGTTCGTATGTGATATAAACGGTTGCTAACGAAATTGTGTTACAAATAAAATTTTACCATAGCAACCGATCACAATAAGTGTGCACAGATATTCAATCAATAGAAATCATTTCTGTTGAAGGTTCAGGTTGAGTTAGATACTTTTGATACCATTTGCAAATTAATTTGCGCTATAAGCGAAAGTGTCTGGCCTAACATATAGATATTACACATAGTAAACTACCATAGTAACATTAATCCACCCAAAATAACTTATCGCTTGGCTGCTCGAAGCAGAGATAATTAATTCAATTCTTAATAATTAGTCGTCAATTTCTATTCATCAAAGTACGCCTTAAATAATATCTGCATAAATATTAGTAATTAAAATAATCATCTTAACTACTAGTCAAAAAAATTAAAATAAATAAATACTTAAACTTCAAAGTAAATAATCATCGGTCATCATCATCATCATTATCATCAGCTATATATATTTAAAATAATCATCTTTTATTTTTTAATAATCTTCTCATCCGGCACGCCAAATGACTCAGTTCAAAGCACGAGGATAAATAAAAACGTTTACATACATGCCACGGATTGGAGAAACATGGGGGAAATTATATAATTATGTAAAAAGAACATTAGAACATTATCATCATAAGGATTCAGTAATTGCATCCGGTTATTTTCGTTACGAACATTTTAACCTTAAAAATATCTAGAATGCAGCATTTGACGTTTGAAATATCAAATTTTCTAGTACCCCCACGAGCTGAGGTGGGGTGGGCTAGGGTGGTGGGAGGGTGGGGGGTAGCATTGCTTTCCGCACCCTCCCACAAAAAGGAGACCAACCACGTGCCTGGCTTTATTTTAACATTAAACCACTGGGACTACGGGGGCTAGTGTCAGTTTTATATCTATCACGCTATATATCTTATAATAATAAATATAGTATACTATATATAAGGATATAAATATAAAATGGATATTGGTACATAGTTTTTACATGTCATTATAGAGGAAGTGATCACTTGTTCTGTTACACCAATAACATCATAATTGCTTGTACCAGAAAGTATGCGATTCATGTTACTATGGCCAGTGTTACGTTTCCAATCGGAAGAGGGCGTGTACAGCTAGCTGAACTAGCATTGCCGCTGATTGTTGTTGTTGTTGTTGTTGTTGTTGTTGTTGTTGTTGTTGTTGTTGTTGTTGTTGTTGTTGTTGTTGTTGTTGTAGGGTTGATCGTCGCTTTCAACAATTTTTAAATTGCATCGCCATCGGTGTCTACTTGGGGCAGTATTCTGAGCGCTACAACACTAAAGCATCATGCCGTAGACACACGGTTGGATACCCCACCCAGTCACACTATACCGACACCGGGTCGACCAGATCTAAATCTACCATTTAAATGCTGAGCGCCAAGCGAGGAAGCTTCTATTACCATTTCTCAAGTCTTTTGTATGAACCGGCCGGGGATCGAATCGCCGACCTTCCGCATAGCTCTACACCTAGATCACCGCTACTGTCACTAGTTAGTGATACTGTCCGTATCTCTATAAACAGTATCGTACAAACAGTACTGTCCGTATTTCTATAAACAGTACCGTATAAACAGTATCGTACAAACAATGTAGTACAGTGTCGTTCAACAGTATCGTATAAACAGTATCGTATAACCAGTGTCATACAAACAGTGTCGTTCAACAGTATCGTATAAACAGTATCGTATAACCAGTGTCATACAAACAGTGTCGTACAACTAGTGTCGTATAAACGGTGCCGTATAAACGGTGTCGTAAAACGGTGTTGTATTAACAGTGTCGTACAAATAGTACCGTAAAAATATATCGTACAAACAGTATTGTAAAACCAGTATCTGTATAAACAGTATGGTATAAACAGTATCATATAAACAGTATCGTAAAAAGAGTCGTATAAACGGTGTCGTATAAACGGTATCGTATAAACGGTGTCGTATAACCAGTATCGTATAAACAGTATCGTGCAAACAGTGTTGTACAAACAGTATCGTATAACCAGTATCGTATAAACTGTATCGCAAAAACAGTATCGTATAACCGGAGTCGTATAAACGGTGTCGTATAAACGGTGTGGTATAAACAGTATTATATTAATAGTATCCTAAAACCAGTATTGTATAAACAGTATCGTATGAACAGTGTCGAATAAGCAGTGTCGTAAAACGGTGTCGTATGAGCAGTATCGTATAAACAGTATCGTTTTGAAATTTTATATTTATTTTTACGAGAGCGTACTAGAGTCAAAAAAGTGTCCTTGTCTATTGCTGATGTTTTCTTTATCTCATCGTCTAATTAATTTAAATGCATTTGGACAAAATATCTATGTTTTCTTCTAAAATCACATTAAGCCTATTTATAAAAGTGAGAATTATAATAAGTTTATCTTGGTCTACCATTTATAACTGGAGTAAGAACTATAATACGTTTATCTTGGTCTACCATTTATAACTGGAGTGAGAGCTATAACTGGTTTATCTTGGTCTATCAGATTTAACTGGAGTAAGAACTATAACTGGTTTATCTTTGTCTACCATTTGTAACCGGAGTGAGAACTATAATACGTTTATCTTAGTCTACCATTTATAACTAAAGTGAGAACTATAACTGGTTTATCTTGGTCTATCAGATATAACTGGAGTGAGAACTATAACTGGTTAATCTTGGTCTATCAGTTATAACTGGAATGAGAACTATAACTGGTTTATCTTGGTCTATCAGTTATAACTGGAATGAGAATTATAACTGGTTTATCTTGGTCTATCAGTTATAAATGGAGTGAGAACTATAATAAGTTTATCTTGGTCTACCATTTATAACTGGAGTGAGAACTATAACTGGTTTATCTTGGTCTATCAGATATAACTGGAGTAAGAACTTTAATAAGTTTATCTTGGTCTACCATTTATAACTGGAGTGAGAACTATAATACTTTTATCTTGGTCTATCAGTTATAACTGGAGTGAGAACTATAATAGGTTTATCTTGGTCTACCATTTATAAGTGGAGTGAGAACTATAACTGGTTTATCTTGGTCTATCAGTTATAACTGGAGTGAGAACTATAACTGGTTTATCTTGGTCTATTAGTTATAACTGGAGTAAGAACTATAATAAATTTATCTTGGTCTATCATTTATAACTGGAGTGAGAACTATAACTGGTTTATCTTGGTCTATCAGTTATAACTGGTGTGAGAACTATAACTGGTTTATCTTGGTCTATCAGTTATAACTGGAGTGAGAACTATAATACTTTTATCTTGGTTTATCAGTTATAACTGGAGTGAGAACTATAATAAGTTTATCTTGGTCTACCATTTATAACTGGAGTGAGAACTATAACTGGTTTATCTTGGTCTACCATTTATAACTGGAGTGAGAACTATAACTGGTTTATCTTGGTCTACCATTTATAACTGGAGTGAGAACTATAACTGGTTTATCTTGGTCTATCAGTTATAACTGGAGTGAGAACTATAATAAGTTTATCTTGGTCTACCATTTCGAGTTCATAATTCCAGAATGTAGTTTGTCTTCGGAACGTACTTTTAAGAAGTACAGCGAAATCTATCTTAAGCAGGCATTCAAGAAAATGTACAAATGTGGCCTTTTAAGACAGGTTGTTGCTTAATACAGGTAAATTTGCTCTTTAAGCATAGAAAATGGAAACAGCAAAGCAAAAGCGGCTGCTTAAGACAAGTGGCTGCTTAATAGAGGTGGTTGCTTACACAAGTTTGACTGTACATACTTCATACTGCAGCCTTGGAAAGTGAGTATATACAAAATGGACGTCATCATGGATACATATAAAGACACCGATTTATGTTTAACAAACTCCATGAAAACAATTAACATGTATTTGTAATAATTAACATCCCCAACGTTTACTTCTTTCTTATTAACACCGTAATCTGAATTTGCTATTGTCTCTATAAAGTGATAATAACCCACCGATATGTTAATATAACAAATAATAGGTCTGTGTCTCGAATACTGTAAAGTTAGTACTCGTGTTAATATGTTTAAAAATATATTCAATAAAAAGTGCATGTAAATTAATGTAAAATCTGAACCCCCAACTGGCAGCTGGTCGAATCCCCAACTACCAAATGCGAACTTCCTACTAAGTTTACAGTCACTGTGTCTTGGAGCATTCAGACAATCGCCGTCTACATCTGCAGTCAACCTCTTCAATAGGCACTAGAAGATAGTCTACGCGTGATAAGATACTGAAAACGAAGATTTGGTGCCATAGCAAATTTTCAAACCATTCACAGCGATTAAGTTTTTGTCATGTATATTTTAAAATAAAAAACAACAACGATCTCTTCTACCACATAGGACAAGACCCGGTAAGCTCAGCCAAGTCGACAGCGCGTCTGACTACCAATACATGGGTCGTGAGTTCGAACAACTTCCGTATGATTGAAATACGACACTGCGTCTCATTTTCATTCTTCTCTCACCGCTGATTCAAGTGAGAAAACTACCAGTAAATTGTGAAGATGGATGTGCCCGAGTACTGGTTACCCTTCTAGAATCCCAGGAAAGAGTTATTAAGTTAACTGATTGTCTGCTAGCCACAAATGACATAAAAATGACGCTTAATATCCAAACAAATCAAACAAACTGTTACACGGATCGCAGGTCGCACGTTTAGCGTTAAAGGCGCCCATAAAGATAACGCAACCAAGACTCCACAAGTTGTAAAACTTATCGATGTAATTTGAAGCGGCAGCGTCGGTGACGTGATTGCCACAGAGTAAATATACTTTGAGAATATAGAGACGTTGATGGTGAATAAGCTGATAATGTGGCCGTTATCAATAGTTATCGGTGTAATATTCAGCATTGTTAGCTAAGTACATTAAAAACACTCTAAAAACAGAATTAATATTGTAAACAATAACGCCGCATAAATATTGGTTCATCTTCTGTAAACAAAAGACCTCAGAATGAATCTGAGTATCTCACATAAAGTTTTTGGAGCGAGCGAGACTCAAACCTAGACATTAGCAGTGAGAGATAAGTGATCGCGAGACGACGCCTTAAATCACTCTGCCACGGATGACCCACTGATAAGATAAAACGTTTCAACATTTTATGATTGTAATTACATATGATTGTTTACGTGCCTTAACTTTGTATATATTTCGTCATTTTGCCCCTTATCTGAACTTGTTGTACAAGAAATAACCATATTTTGACTATATATATATTAATGTATGTGTTTTAAGTCACTTATCACATTAAGGTATGTAGGTAATATAGCGTTTTTTATATTTGCATTGCATGCACTGATAACAGAAATAAGATCCCCACCACGGCTATGTGTGATGCCTCCACCACAGCTATGTGTGATGCCTCCACCACGGCAATGTGTGATGTCCTTGAGCAAGACACTTTTCCGTATATGCTTTGTACTGGTTTTAACCAGGAAGACTTCGAGCGTCATTTGCCTAAGTTGTAAGAACTTGTTTCCAAATCGAACAAAAAATAAATAATATATATGCGTCGGTGCGTGCGTGCGTGCGTGTGTGCGTGCGTGTGTGCGTGTCAATTTTGATGAAAGTTACTCGATTTATTAGAGTTGCTAAGAATTTTTACTTCATTGTAAATATAAAGCTTTGAACTGATTAATTATGTATTGAATGTAATTGTTGTCGATAATATTAACTGTTTGATACTCAATGATCAACTTCTTACATTTCGTTCCGGTAAGATTTAAACATTTCAACGTTATCATGAGTCTATTAAGGAGTACATCAAGATTCATGATCAATAGACAAGCTCACTATTGCACATAAACTATTTTAAGCCATGCTACTCTATATGGTCAGCTACCACCATTGCGTTTTTGATAGACTTACATTATAGCGTTTTACCTAATTTTAACTATTTCTAACATTCACGAATCAAATGTCCTATATCGTATTAAAGTACTGTCCTAGACTCAAATGAAAATGTCAAAAAATGAGGTCAAAAGTATCACTTTTTTACCACGTTTGCCTCCTGAAGTAGCGTACCCCACATTCAGCATGAAATTTACCTGCCATACAGTTTCCTTAATAAAATGAATTAAGTCGGCCAAAGAAACAAAATATTATTTTTTATTGACACAAACGAAATAAACATATATTTCATTGTGATTTTGCCAGTGTGACATTTTCATTCAATCAAAAATAATATCAAAAGGTATGCCATGAACATCCCTATATATTTTTAATCTTAATTCAGTCACATCTATGTACATCGCAATAACAATTATATTAATATCATACAATATATGTACATAGCCACTGATTCAAATATATGAATTACAAGAGACTATCACACAATGCAAAATACAATTACCTATTCACATAATAAGACTGTGTAATGCTGAAAATCGTTTTTTTAAAAAAGTGTTAAGACAAACAAAATTTTAAAATTCTGACAAAAAAGCACTATTGCGCAATATTAAAAATATCTTAAAGTATCGATTATCCCCCCTGATCAGATCAGATCAGATCAGATTTGCAGCATATACATAGGAGATGATAAAAAGGTAACATTATACATATAAAACAAAAAATGCATTATTTACAAAGGTAAGATACACGTCTTTGTAATATATTTAAACAGGTTTTGGCAAAGACACGAATCAAAGATGAGTGGGAAAATAAAAATAAAAAATACTATCTTATCAACATTTGACAGATTATAAAAAATATCATTAATTGCAGCTGCTTTTTCAAATAAAGCATTTTTAAGATCATTATAAAGATGAAATTCTAAAATTGCATGAAATTCATCTTCCACTGTATTACAAAATGGGCATTTTCTATCTTCTAACCTAAGATTATCATATCTACCGGTCTCAATTCTTATTTGGGTAACACCACAACGAAACTTAATAAAAGCGGAACTATGCCTTAAAGGAGATAGAATTTGACAATAATGTTCAACTTCAAATTGATTTTTAAATAAACGGTAGGTGCGTAGTTGGTTTCGTACATTACCAGACATACTGTCTACTCGCCTTATAGATGAAAAACAATTACTTGTATAAATATCCATAACTTTCTTTCTGACGTCATCAACAAGAGTACGCACAGGGATATTAAAATTTATATTTGAAAACTGATGAAGAATAAGTGATACAAACTGCTTTTTTACAGTGTACATCCATTTTTTACAGGAAACATTAGCTTTTAAGTAAGACCAGAGTGCAACCCGTTTATTGAGTCTACTTTCATTCAAAGAGGATAGACGACAGCAGTATGTAGAAAAAGTTTTCCACTGACGAACAATAGTAGGTTGTCAAACCATTTCATAGAATTTGGCGTATATTTGCCAACCCCAAGAAAGAATTACATAGCACGGTTATGAACAGCAGCAATACATGAAAATGATTTACAACCACATAGTGTAGCCTCATAATTAATTACAGGCCATACAATGGAGTCATAAAGTTTTGTAAATACGTTATATGGGACTCCTCCAGTCAATTTACATTTAGCAATTAAAAGAATCCCTATACGCTTTTCAGCAAGTCAGGGAGCTCGTCTCATTGTTGGTAGCTGACCATATGCTAGATAAATGCTAACATTTTTTTTATTTGATTTAGCTTTTTTAACAATTTCAACATGTATATAATCTACATGTACAATATCCCATCACTTTACCAACGTCTCATATGTTAAGGTTTGTTTGTTTGAATATTTAGCGCCATGTTAATGCCATTGAGGGTTAACAGACGATCAGTGAACGTTGACTGTAGCCGGGTGAAGACTCCCAACCCCTGGAATAATAGTCAGACGCGCTACCGACTGAGCTTATATATTTAGAATGACATTAAGCTTTGCTTTATTGCTCACTTTAAAACTAAAGTATTGTTATACTATATTTCTATTCCATTCCATTCCATTCCATTCAATTCCACATTCCATTCCATTCCATTCCATTTACATTCCATTCCATTCTATTCTATTCTACTGTATCGTCAACCACCTCTTCTCTCACTAAGGTTGCCAGTGTGACCAAACGTGGGATGCAATATCACATTGTTCACTTCACGTGTGTTTTATTGTAATTACGTCACTGTTTTGCCGGCGGGTCTTACCAGTCACAACTGGGGCCTGCGCGTTCGAGCCCAACTGGATAAAAGTATTCAAGTGTGAATAGTTGTCAGTTGCAATAGATCTGGGTGGAGCACGTGATTTAGTGTCAGAGCATCAGATCAAAGGCCGGGAGTCGTGGGCTCGATCCTTCGCTACGGCTATGTGTGTTGTCCTTGAGCAAGACCCTACCCAAGTAAAACTTCGAGTGTGATATGTGGTGTGGAGGTGGGGTGGGATTTTGTCCGCTTTGTAGGGACACATGGTAGGGATTATGTCTAGATAGTTAATTTTGAGCGGGGGGTTTTGTCTGGAGTTGGGAGGGGATCGTACTCTGATTTGTTTCAGTTATTTCACAATCAATATAAAATTACTAAGTTTAAAACTACTGGGTGACCATACATAATTTAAAATATGCAAGAAAAGTTAATTGGCTTTTCATATTTTCGAAACATCTTTAATATCAATCAGTAGGCCTGCAAGTGCATGTGGTAGTAACGCTAAAAAATAATCACTAAAAGGTTTACACTTAATGCAGTCGCAGTTAATAATTTAATAAAAACGAAATTACCTATGCAGATTGGAGTTTCAACTTGCTTTACAAAGTCGATAAAAATCATGTGTATCTATATGTTATTTTAAATGTCAACCGAGTACAAATTACCTAACAACATAATATTGACGAGTCGCGAGGTGCTTTATATCGTGATATATACGCGGCACAGTACAGCTATATACGATCCGACATGACTGGCCGGTCAGCTGTAATCAGTATATATGATATTTTATTACTTTTGTTCTGAACGATGGGGCGTATACACTAGCCACTCCACAGGGGCTTGTCCCAATAAAAAACATTGTGTTCATATATCACCTGTTAATGAGCCTCACTCGAAGTACGAGTGTCATTGGTATGGCCCGCTCGGGGATCGCACCACTAACCATTCTACCAGGGAGGGAGGGGGACAATTTTTGTAAGTTTGCTGCTAATATAAATCTAGACTGATTTTCTTTAAAATCTGGATGCGCCGATTGCGTCATCAGAGCCTTGTTAAAGGAACCGTTTATAACAATACAATATTTTAAATGAGGTTTACAAAACGTGGCGTTTTGAGATAAATACATTTTAATGTCATTGTTTCTTTCAAATTCATGAAACCTTGCTATCATAAATCTAAAATGCCAATTTGTTGTTGTTTAGAGTCGCTTTTTACCACTAGTCAACCGCTGCGATATATGCGAATAAAAATGACTGAATTTTGATAAATGTTAGTACTAGTGTATGAATTAGATCTATATAATTTATCTTAGCGGAACATAAAGCTAACATAACTGATCTTTATTCAACTGGACCCTGGTGCATATATGTATGTACTAATAACATATTTAAATCTTAATCCGTAATTATCGATGTGTTGTACATTCAGATTAACCTATATGTTCATGGGTGAATGTGTTAAAATCACCTACACGTACGGTATATTTTAAAATATATCGTTGAATCACATTATTTATAACAGGCCGGGCCCACATATATTAGTCCGACTGCCATCTAAGAAGTCGTGAGTTGAAATTCCCGCCGGACCACAGTCTCTGCAATGATTGGTATTTCACTTTGTTCTAAGGCCATGAAAAAAAGCTCATATCTCTTAAAAGAAAATAGGAAGTTACTAAAATATATAAAGTATGCCTAATACTGGTTAGCCACCAGGCGGACCACAGGATGGGGTGACAGGGGCGATGATTAAGTGCGCTGACGTCCATTAAATAACTGAAATACTGTTGAAATACAAATAAGCGCACTTGATATATAAGGTACCGACTGTGTAGCACTAGTAATCTTTTTGCACTAAGTGTTTGGTATCTAATGGTACGATCGAAATCTTATATCGACAAAATCATGAGATCAAAATTGAGCGTTTACTTTGCAAACGGAACATAGCTGGTATGCAAATGATTAAAAACGTATAAACAATTTCTTTTTTATTGTATGTGTATGTAGTATGTATACACGTGCGTGCGTGCGTGCGTGCGTGCGTGCGTGCGTGCGTGCGTGTGTGTGTGTGCGTGCGTGCGTGTGTGCGTGTGTTAAAAAGAAGAAAAAAACGTATTTAAACCTCTACAAATAGCCATCATTGTTAAGCAGTCATATCGTCCATGCAGTATAATTTGTGTTTCTTGTGTTGCGGGTTAAAATATAGATAAACCTGTGAAAAGCTGTCAGAAGTCATATGAGTTCATTTTATTCTAATATTGAGTGACTACTTCAAACACGTTTACAGTATACTTATCTATGTTGATTTTTGTATTAAGTTATACTCAAGCAATAACTGATTGTAATTTGTATGACGTTTTGTTTGTAATTTATATGCAGACTTTCTGTTTGTAATTTGTATGACGTAGAATTTCTGTTTGTAATTATTATGAAGACGTTTTGTTTGTAATTTATATGTAAACCTTCTGTTTCAGATTTTTATGTAGACTTTCTGTTTGTAATTTGTACGGCGTAAATTTCTGTTTGTAATTATTATGAAGACGTTTTATTTGTAATTTATATATATACATTCTGTTTGAGATTTTTATGTAGACTTTCTGTTTGTAATTTGTATGTAGAATTTCTGTTTGTAATTATTATGTAATTATTATGTTGGCGTTTTGTTTGTAATTTATAAGTAGACCTTCTGTTTGAGATTTTTATCTAGACTTTCTTTTGTTTTTGTTAGTATAATTTCGGTTTGTAATTTGTATGTATAATTTCTGTTTGTAATTTGTATGTATATTTTCTGTTTGTTATTTGTATGTCAACTTTCTGTTTGTAATTTGTATGTATATTTTTTGTAATTTGTAATTTGTATGTAGACTTTCCGTTTGTAATTTGTATGTAGACTTTCCGATTGTAATTTGCATGTAGACTTTCTGTTTTCATTTATGTAACTGTAAATCTATTATAAATCATAATATTTTCTTTGAGTAATAAAGGTGTAACTTGTAACCGGTAACTCGGTAATAAAGTAGAACAAATGTTAAAAATGACTACAATTAATCTGGCACCGTCGATAAATAATATCGTTAAACTAACAATGAAGACAAAAAGTAAACAAATTGGCGTCTTTAACAAGAAATCAAATGAGCGATCAACAAGTTTTATGCCGAATAAAATATGTGTTTGTTTGTTGTTGTATGCTGATTGGATTGGTTTGATTGGCGGAATTGTATAACGAGCCAGAAATAGTGCGGGAATATAACTTCATTATGGCCTGGTTGCAATAGCAATAACAATCAGTTAAAAATTGAAGAAAACATTCCTGGAATTCGTTTTTTGGCAGAAAAACACGGAAACAAAGAAGAATATTCACTTCTAATTATTCAGTTTTAATGCAACTACAATGTATCACTCTTATCACACAATTACAAAGCTATTTCGTAATTTTATACATTTTAAAGCAATTATCAAAGTTAATTAAACTGACAGGAAAAAGTAGTTTCTTGATAAGAGCATGAGCATTTAATACAGATCCAAGTCGTGTCAAATCTCGACTCAGAACTGTGTAGCAGAAAAATAGAAAACAGGCTTTGTTGGCGCTAGTGTGACTTTAACCCAATAAAACGTTCTTACCATGATTTGTATATTAGCATGATTTATATAAACGTGTTGTTTGTTTGAAAATTTTAGTATATTATGTAAATACGGACGACCCGTCTACCCGGGATAAAGCTAAAAATACATGTAGATCATTTTCTGTTTATAATTTTATTGAAACAGAAATATTGAGAATGATATACGTGGAAGAAAACTCGTCGCTTCGTGTTAAATATGGTCAAGCGCACACGTGTCACACGGGACACACGTTAATTTTGATAATTTTTCATAAATCACTATTTTCTAAAAATGTTTTATCTACATTTTCCACATATCAACTATTAAAATACGCTAGTATGTATAAACATTGTTCATTCGTTTCTATACTGGAGCAATACCCGGTTAGCTCAGCGGTACCGCATCTGAATTTCAACCCAGTGGTCGTAAGTTCGATTTCCCGCCAGGTCACAGTCTCCGTGATGATTTAACATCGTTGCCTCTCATTGTCATTCGTCTCTAGCCGCTGCTTTTAAGTGATAAAGTTATCCGTTAATTGCGGATATTGGTGTGCTCGAGTATGCGGATATGGGTGTGCTCGAGTATACGGATATGGGTGTGCTCGAGTACTGGTTAACATTCAAAGTTTCAAGAAATAGTTATACTGTTAAATGGCTGTTTGTTAGCCCTCGGTAACATAAAATGACGATTAATGTCCAATCTTGTTCGTAAATATGCACGCTGGTAAATGGGATGAATGACACCCTATTTCGTACATTTGTAGTCGCCTACGACAGACAGCGTGTAATACCAATATTTTTTTTTTATTTATACATTCCATCAGTGTATATCAGTCTGATAGTTATGTCCTTCAAACGATACTAGACCATAAAACCATAATAAATTAATTGCTAGATTATCATCCCCGCCCGTCCCTAATTTTCATGCCGACCCGACCCTTTTTATTTTCATAAAAAAAACCCATAAAATATATATATTTTTTTTATTAAAAAATCATCACTGGAATTTAAAAAAAAAATAAAAAATAAAAAATAAAAATAAAAAAAAAAAAAGTAAAAAATAAAATCCTCCCGCCCTCCCCGTTTAAACTGCGACACGTAATGTTTTATTATAACTATCAATGGGATCACATGTTCAACGCGCAATGGGTGCATAAATATATTCATGTTTGCACTCTAATGCACACATAAACCACTTAAATGATAACAGGACCTTGAAACACGTCGATTATCTGACATTTGTTTTAAAGGATGTAAGGCATTTTGTTTGTTTATTGATTATTATCAATCAAACTTGTGATCATGATAAATTACGCCCATCGTCAAAACAGCAACGACATATCCGCGGCCGTTTCGAACAACAAATTACAAATGTTTATATTTACCTGCACCAATGACGTAATTCAATTTACTATATACAGTCAGACCTGTCTTTAGCAGCCAGTCAATGGAAAGAGCAAAAGTGGCCTTTAAAAACAGGTTGCTGTTTAATGCAGTTTTAATTTGCCCTGAAAGCATATAAATGGGAAATGACTAATATGACTGCTTCAGACAAGTGGCTGCTTAATAGGGTGACCGCGTACAGGTTTGACTGTATTCGCAAATGCAAAAACATATATACTGAGAATACACACACACATATATATATATATATATGTATACCTGAACAAGCGGTCAACGGTGGCCATAAATCGCTCACTTGAGGCAAAAGGTCATAGCCAAACAGATACTCTTATACCGAGTGGTCTAAGGCGCCGTCTCAAGATCACTTACCCTCTTACCGCTAAGGTTCGAGTCCCGTTCGCGCCAAAAAATTTATGTGAGAAAGTTTCCAGTTATTTGCGGAAGGACGGTGGTTCTACTCAGTCTTACTCAGTCTGAGGTTTTCCTCCACCAGTAAAACTGGATATGCCATATACAATAACCTGAAATGTGTTGAAAATGGCGTAAAACCCCATTCAAAAAAATAATGATAATAATCCAAGAACCATAACTCAGATACCGATTATCAAATTGGATTAGTTCGATATAAAGCCTCATACACAATCGTAATAAATGAAGTGTATACACGTATAGTTGTCTATGAATGAATGAATGAATGAATGAATGAATGAATGAAAGAATGAATGAATGAATGAATGATAGAATGGGATTTTCCGGCGTACCAACACATTGTAGGTTATTCGACGCAAACAGGAAGGAAAATTCCAGGCTCACTGTACATGTATTAAAACAACAAATACCATACAGATTAAAGTATCAACAAACTTGAATGAATATGCAGAATGAACCTAGAACCTTGATACCTGCAGAACTGCAGAATTTCAGCAAATTCTATGGTATAACTGAAAGTGTCGCTTCTTACGACATGCATGAGGCACCGTGATCCTGTTCTTGCCATCATTATGTGAATACAGACTACTTTATCATGACTCTTAACCATAAACATATCAGAGCAAATAAAAAAAACATGTACTGTAAACACATATGTGCAATTACAATGTAAACGTGCGATGGTACATAAATATTTTACATACAATGTATGGATAGACTAAATAGAGTGAAAACAAGAATTGAATGGATTTTGTTCAAATGTAGAAGGTACACGAAACATAATATGTGTTTACTAATACATGTACATTGAACGGTGTTCTGATTAAACACTGCTCGTATCTTTTGAAAGGCTTTATAAATTATATTACTGACTAATTTCCTGAGTAACCGTTATATTAACTATGTTACCGATTAGTTTCTCGAGTAACTTCGTGGTATTTAAGAGTTCAACAGACTTAAAAACATAGTATCTTACGTGGGGCAAAAGTACACCCGTGTCCCCATATAATGTTATTCCCATTTCATCATACTCGCCGTTATAGTACAGAGTGTACCACTTACGAGCAGTATAATGTAATAGCTGCGCAATACCGTGCGGTCATCGTCTAAATTAAACAACAACAAAAAACCCATATATTTTTGCAAACCTTCGTGATCAACATAATTATATAAAAATAGAACCTGTCATCGATAAATCGTATTCGCTGTAATTAGCTAACCTTTGGTACAAACTACTATACACTAATTATTTATTATGAATTGTTGATTTAATTATCAATTAATTACTACGACCACACAGATCATAAATAATTAATTTATAATTTGATACGAAAACAAACCTCGTGAAATATACACAAACGCGACAATCACTACATCTCTATTAAATTTGGCAAATTATCTGAATTTCTAACTGAACAATACGGCGTATATCTGATGCGTAAATTAGCCAACCATGGTGCTTTTTCTTTTTCTATCTGTAAACAATATTTTATTTTAATTGTGTCGGAATTTATGTGAGATAAATGATCTGGCATTGAGTGTTATTAAGAGGGCGTTGACCGTAAAATTGCGTTTTAGCTATGATGATGTTTCTTGACGTATCTATAATCTATACAGCCATTGTTTATTTTTAGACCAAAATGTCTCATCATTAGTACGTCAGTTGTTTATTTTTATTTCATTTATAAAACTTCTAGAGTGTTTGCTCATCGTGCACACAAGTTCTGCAGCTTCTGAAAACGTTCGCCAGGGCCATCCGTAGCCGAGTGGTCCAAAGCGCCATCTCAGTATCTTACCTTTCACCGCTAAGGTCGTTTGTTCGAGTCCCGCTTGCTTCAAAACCTTTATGTGAGAAAGTTTGCCAGTTACTTGCTGAAAGACAGTGGTTCTACTAGAATTTGTTATGATGTCATCCATCAATAAAACTGGATATGCCATGTATAACCGGAAATGTGAAATAGCGTTTAACACCATTTCGAAAAAAAAAGAAGAAAAGAATGTTCGTTTACATATTATGTAGGTGACGCACTTTAACAGGAAAAGACAAAAATCAAGTCAGCTATTCAGATCGTGTGTATTATAATTAACCTCTTTTAGAATACCCATAAACACATTTTCAGTAAATACACACTGAATAGATATTTCAAAACACCCTTTTATGCGGATATTGTCCACGATGATTAAGTCTTAAAACAGTTCAACAAATCCGATTGTTCACGTAAATATTGAAACAATAGATTGTATTAATTTACACAAGTGCTTCAGTTGGTGCGTCAATCGGCTTTAGAAAACGGTTCTCTTACGTCATGCTTTTTTTAAACTTATTCATTTTACATTGATTGTGAAACAAGTTCTTACAAATTGAGACAAATCAGAATACAGTCGTCTTCTCTCTCTTTCATTTGAATTTTGTTTTATTATTTTTCTATTCGATTTCTATTAAGCCGTTGTACATTTGTCATCATTTTTATAGAAGAACCGGATCTAATGTTGGCAGAACTTACAGGCCGACACCATTTCAAGATATATTAAAATAAAATATGTTTAAACTGAGTCTTACTGACATTATGTAGGACCAGTACGAACCATATAATATGCAGATATAGTGTCTCGCCCGATCCTGGGTCCGTTGATATACCACTGAGCCACGTCTCGCTTGTCATACAAATTACATAAGATCTCCTGGATATGTTCATTGGCGAATTAAGAAGGGATTTAATAATTCCTCGAAGATTTCTTTAAAATGGCGCATCGTACTATGTAATTTGGATATGTTGCACCTGTTGTTTCTTAAACAAACGTTAGGCAGCTACGTATATTGCTTTAAGAACATTTGAAAAAAAAAGTCATTTTACTTCATAAACCTTTTCATAATCTACTTTTTTCGCGACTATAACAAATAATACTAGACCTATCACTGAAGGTGATGAATACCCCCGAACGCGACAGAAAATGGTTAACCATTGTATGAAGTTTTATTAAATTATATCCAATAGTTTTAAAGTTATGCTCCAGACAAAAAAAATTCTTAATAAAAGAGAATGTTATGGATTGAGTTTTTTGTATTGTTAATTTTTTTATGGTTTTGTTAAAATTAAAAACGGTCTTTTTAATTATTGTGCAGTGTACAAGCTTTCATGGCAATCAATAAATGTACTTTTTCGAGTTATGTTGAGGGACAACAATTTTATGGATAAGAAACAAACAAGAGCACTAGGAATACAATATCGAACCTGCTTTGCTCGAACTCCATGTATTCATCAACTTGGTTCTTTCATGAACTTTATTAAACTGTTATCACTGATGGCTTTAAAAGTACTTTAAAAGTACTGCACCAGACAAGGGAAATATATCAAAGGGCAATAACTCTGTAACTAGCAAGAATAGAGTTATGTTTCTTGTACACTGCACTTCCTCTCATTATATTCTTCCATTGTATGAAGTTTGATGAAATTCCATCCAGTACTTTAAAAGTAATGCTCCGGACAAGGGAAATATATCAAAGGGCAATAACTCTGTAATTAGCAAGAATAGAGTGATATTTCCTGTACACTGCACTTCCTGTCATTATATTCTACCATTGTATGGAGTTTGATGAAATTCCATCCAGTACTTTAAAAGTACTGCACCAGACAAGGGAAATATATCAAAGGGCAATAACTCTGTAATTAGCAATAATAGAGTTATGTTTCTTGTACACTGCACTTCCTCTCATTATATTCTTCCATTGTATGAAGTTTGATGAAATTCCATCCAGTACTTTAAAAGTAATGCTCCGGACAAGGGAAATATATCAAAGGGCAATAACTCTGTAATTAGCAAGAATAGAGTGATATTTCCTGTACACTGCACTTCCTGTCATTATATTCTACCATTGTATGGAGTTTGATGAAATTCCATCCAGTACTTTAAAAGTAATGCTCCGGACAATGGAAATATATCAAAGGGCAATAACTCTGTAATTAGCAATAATAGAGTTATGTTTCTTGTGCACTGCACTTCCTCTCATTATATTCTACCATTGTATGAAGTTTGATGAAATTCCATCCAGTACTTTAAAAGTAATGCTCCAGACAAGGGAAATATATCAAAGGGCAATAACTCTGTAATTAGCAAGAATACAGTTATGTTTCTTGTACACTGCACTTCCTGTCATTATATTCTACCATTGTATGAAGTTTGATGAAATTCCATCCAGTACTTTAAAAGTAATGCTCCGGACAATGGAAATATATCAAAGGGCAATAACTCTGTAATTAGCAAGAATAGAGTTATGTTTCTTGTACACTGCACTTCCTCTCATTATATTCTACCATTGTATGAAGCTTGATGAAATTCCATCAGGTACTTTTCAAGTTATGCTCCGGACAAGAAAAACTATCAAAGGGAAATATATCAAAGGGCAATAACTCTTTAATTAGCAAGAATAGAGTTATGTTTCCTGTACACTGCACTTCCTCTCATTATATTCTACCATTGTATGGAGCTTGATGAAATTCCATCTGGTACTTTTCAAGTTATGCTCTGGACAAGAAAAAATATCAAAGGGCAATAACTCTGTAATTAGCAAGAATAGAGTTATGTTTCTTGTACACTGCACTTCCTCTCATTATATTCTACCATTGTATGATGTTTGATGAAATTCCATCCAGTACTTTTCAAGTGATGCTCCGGACAAGGAAAATTGCAACGGACAGACTGACCGACAGACCGACAGACCGACGGACCGACAGACCGACCTCAGGGTGACTCCAATATACCCCCTCAAAACTTCGTTTGTCGGGGGTATAACAAGTGATTAATAAGTAATTGATGTGTAAATGCTTTACAACACATAGCTCAACACTATGATGAACTGTATCGGAACATTTGCAAACATGACTTTATTTGGAAATACGGGCGTCAGTCCTATAGCAAGATACCTGTAGAAGTCTGAATTATAGGGAAGCCATTTTGTTTTACTGTCCGAACCGTAGGACAAAAATTGTTAATGTAGTAATACTTTCTAAATATATATGAATTGTAATTGTTCTATAACATGTGACCCATTATTGAAATAGGAATTACTATAAATATCTATTATGTGCATTCAGTTAAGAACCATCAGATGGATTTGCATGGCAGATTTTAAAGTAGGCTACCATATATAGATAGCAACAGTTCACTGCATTGTCGTTTGTTTGAATATTTAGCGTCATTTTTATGCCATTAAATGCTAACTGACGATTAGTTAACCTAACCACTCTTTCCTGGGATCCGTTTGAAGGTTAAGCAATACTTCAGCATGTCAATCACCTCAAATAACTGATAACTTTCCCACTTGAATCAGCAGTTAGAGACGAATGACGAGACTAAATGTCGCATATTAATCATCACAGAGACTGCGGCCTGGCGGACATTGCACTCATTGGATTGATAGTCAGACGTGCTACCGAATGAGCTAACCAGGCCCAGCACTACATTACAGACGTAGAAGGAAGTTAATAAAATAGGTTCGTTTATACAAGGACTTATATAAAGAAGGAAAAGCAACCGATTAAGATGTTATGAAGTTCGCAAGAGAATAGTGAAAAGATACAGAAGACCCTTTTGTAGCACCCTTGTCTTTTTTTACATGCCCAGTGTTAAGTGCTGATACATGGAATCTTGATTTTTGTTAAAGTCTCATTCAAAAGACTGATAAGTATTTTTAGTTGGGAGGAGCAGGGGAACGAACCTGTGATCCCTTGGTTTGAAGTCCAAGGCCTTTACCACTGGATCACTTATAAGAATCAACTCATTGTTATTTTAATGATTTTTAGTTGAAATTTGATCTTTCAAGAAAAAATGTGTGATATACGCATATTATATTTAAATGTGCTTGAGGGTGAGTATGTGAAGGTGTTTTTTTATTTATAAACAAGATTTTTATAGAAAAGTTACTATTGTAAATTTATAGCAGTATAGATTTTTCTTCTTTTTTTTTTGCTGAGTAATCACTGAAACTTGATTTTGGAATATTCAAAAATGGTAAGAAACAGGCAAAAAAATCAACACATTTTATTTTTAAAAAAACAACAACAAAATATTTGCTAAAACAAAACTTACTATCAATTAAAAGATAAAAATTTGGAACACATTTGGTGTATAAAAATCTGTAACACAATATATTAGCTGGAATGCATTAACACTGTGATCAGTAACTTCTATCATACAAACACATACATCTGTAATTATATTACTGTAAGATAAACACATACATTTATATATTATGCTACCATCATACAAACACATGCATCTGTATATTATACTACTGTCAGACAAACACATGCGTCTGTATATTATATTACTGTCAGACAAACACATACATCTGTATATTATATAACTGTCAGACAAACACATGCATCTGTATATTATATTACTGTCAGACAAACACATACATTTGTATATTATATATCTGTCAGACAAACACATACATCTGTATATTATATTACTGTCAGACAATCACATGCGTCTGTATATTATATTACTGTCAGACAAACACATGCGTCTGTATATTATACTACTGTCAGACAAACACATGCATCTGTATATTATACTACTATCAGACAAACACATGCATCTGTATATTATACTACTGTCAGACAAACACATACATCTGTATATTATACTACTGTCAGACAAACACATACATCTGTATATTATACTACTGTCAGACAAACACATACATCTGTATATTATATTACTGTCAGACAAACACATACATCTGTATATTATATTACTGTAAGATAAACACATATATTTGTATATTATAATACTATCATTCAAACACATGAATCTGTATATTATATTACTGTCAGATAAACACATGTATCTATATACTATATAACTGTCAGATAAACACATACATCTGTATATTATATTACTGTAAGACAAACACATACATCTGTATATTATACTACTGTCAGACAAACACATACAACTGTATATTATACTACTGTCAGACAAACACATACATCTGTATATTATACTACTGTAAGACAAACACATACATCTGTATATTATACCTCTGTCAGACAAACACATACATCTGCATATTATACCACTGTCAGACAAACACATGCATCTGTATATTATACCACTGCCAGACAAACACATGCATCTGTATATTATACTACTGTCAGACAAACACATGCATCTGTACATTATACCTCTGTCAGACAAACACATGCATCTGTATATTATACCTCTGTCAGACAAACACATACATCTGTATATTTTACTACTGTCAGACAAACACATGCATCTGTATATTATACCTCTGTCAGACAAACACATACATCTGTATAGTATACCACTGTCAGACAAACACATACATCTGTATATTATATTACTGTAAGATAAACACATACATCTGTACATTATACCACTGTCAGACAAACACATACATCGTTATATTATATTACTATCAGATAAACACATACATCTGTATATTATATTACTGTCAGACACACACCTACATCTGTATATTATATTACTATCAGGCAAACACATACATCTGTATATTTTATTACTGTCAGACAAACACATACATCTGTATATTAGACTACTGTCAGACAAACACATACATCTGTATATTATACCACTGCCAGTCAAACTCATACATCTGTATATATACCACTGCCAGACAAACACATACAGCTGTATATTATACTACTGTCAGACAAACACATACATCTGTATATCATACTACTGTCAGACAAACACATACATTTGTATATTATACCACTGTCAGACAAACACATACATCTGAATATTATACCACTGTCAGACAAACACATGCATCTGTATATTATACTACTGCCAGACAAACACATGCATCTGTATATTATACCACTGCCAGACAAACACATGCATCTGTATATTATACTACTGTCAGACAAACACATGCATCTGTACATTATACCTCTGTCAGACAAACACATGCATCTGTATATTATACCTCTGTCAGACAAACACATACATCTGTATATTTTACTACTGTCAGACAAACACATGCATCTGTATATTATACCTCTGTCAGACAAACACATACATCTGTATATTTTACTACTGTCAGACAAACACATGCATCTGTATATTATACCTCTGTCAGACAAACACATACATCTGTATAGTATACCACTGTCAGACAAACACATACATCTGTATATTATATTACTGTAAGATAAACACATACATCTGTACATTATACCACTGTCAGACAAACACATACATCGTTATATTATATTACTATCAGATAAACACATACATCTGTATATTATATTACTGTCAGACACACACCTACATCTGTATATTATATTACTATCAGGCAAACACATACATCTGTATATTTTATTACTGTCAGACAAACACATACATCTGTATATTAGACTACTGTCAGACAAACACATACATCTGTATATTATACCACTGCCAGTCAAACTCATACATCTGTATATATACCACTGCCAGACAAACACATACAGCTGTATATTATACTACTGTCAGACAAACACATACATCTGTATATTATACTACTGTCAGACAAACACATACATTTGTATATTATACTACTGTCAGACAAACACATACATCTGAATATTATACCACTGTCAGACAAACACATGCATCTGTATATTATACTACTGCCAGACAAACACATGCATCTGTATATTATACCACTGCCAGACAAACACATGCATCTGTATATTATACTACTGTCAGACAAACACATACATCTGTATAGTATACTACTGTCAGACAAACACATACATCTGAATATTATACTACTGTCAGACAAACACATTCATCTGTATATTATACCACTGCCAGACAAACACATGCATCTGTTTATTATACTACTGCCAGACAAACACATAAATCTATATATTATACTATGTCAGACAAACACATACATCTGAATATTATACTTCTGTCAGACAAACACATACATCTGTATATTATACTACTGCCAGACAAACACATGCATCTGTATATTATACTACTGCCAGACAAACACATGCATCTGTATATTATACCACTGCCAGACAAACACATGCATCTGTATATTATACTACTGTCAGACAAACACATACATCTGTATAGTATACTACTGTCAGACAAACACATACATCTGAATATTATACTACTGTCAGACAAACACATTCATCTGTATATTATACCACTGCCAGACAAACACATGCATCTGTTTATTATACTACTGCCAGACAAACACATAAATCTATATATTATACTATGTCAGACAAACACATACATCTGAATATTATACTTCTGTCAGACAAACACATACATCTGTATATTATACCTCTGTCAGACAAACACATGCATCTGTATACTATACTACTGTCAGACAAACACATACATCTGTATATTATACCTCTGTCAGACAAACACATGCATCTGTATACTATACTACTGTCAGACAAACACATACATCTGTATAGTATACCACTGCCAGACAAACACATGCATCTGTATATTATACCACTGTCAGACAAACACATACATCTGAATATTATACTACTGTCAGACAAACACATACATCTATATATTATACCTGTCAGACAAACACATGCATCTGCATATTATACCACTGTCAGACAAATACATACATCTGTATATTATACCACTGTCAGACAAACACATGCATCTGTATATATACCACTGTCAGACAAACACATGCATTTGTATATTCTACCACTGTCAGACAAACACATACATCTGAATATTATACCTCTGTCAGACAAACACATGCATCTGTATATTTTATTACTATCAGACAAACACATTCATCTGTATATTATACCTCTGTCAGACAAACACATACATCTGTATATTATACGACTGTCAGACAAACACATGCATCTGTATATTATACTACTGTCAGACAAACAAATGCATCTGTATATTATACTACTGTCAGACAAACACATGCATCTGTATATTATACTACTGTCAGACAAACAAATGCATCTGTATATTATACTACTGTCAGACAAACACATGCATCTGTATATTATACTGCTGTCAGACAAACAAATGCATCTGTATATTATACTACTGTCAGACAAACACATACATCTGTATATTATACTACTGTCAGACAAACACATGCATCTGTATATTATACTACTGTCAGACAAACACATTCATCTGTATATTATACTACTGTCAGACAAACACATGCATCTGTATATTATACAACTGTCAGACAAATGAATGCATCTGTATATTATACTACTGTCAGACAAACACATACATCTGTATATCAAACTACTGCCAGACAAACATACATTTGTAGATTATACCACTGCCAGACAAACACATGCATCTGTATATTTTACTACTATCAGACAATGTAATTTGGTTTGAAATATTTTCAAAATTGTTTATAGGAACTATGATTTTTTTGCTGCAGATAAGTAAAGCAAAAGCTGGCAAAGCTAATACTGCAATAAGATTTCACTGATGTTCAAATAAACGTCTTGTATAGGATTTAAACAGTGTGTATTTATGAGCATTTGAGGATTACTTTTTTTAAAAAAAGATCTTAGGGTGTCACTGCACTGTTTTTAAAAAGCAAGCTAGTTAACATTTCAGTTATTGTGAATTTTTATAAGCAGATACATTCCTGCTATGAATAAAATATGTAGAAAATTTGTTTTACCATGGAATTCCTAGACCTAATTTTATATAGAAAAAAATTCAACTATGTAGTGAGACCTGAGTACCTGTATACCATCTCTACCTAAATAATTATCTCCACTCCTCTCTACTTAGTGCGCATCAGATAGTACCAACACTCCTCTATCTAATAGGTACAGTCATACTTCTGACAGCAAAATTTCATTAAAACCAATAGAAATGGAAATGAAATTCATAACATGAAACATAAACTAAGGCATCTTTAAAAACAAAACCATGTAAAAGATTTTGAAAAATTTATTAAATACGCTTTTAAGATATTGTGAATATATGAAAATATGTCTAATCAAATGTTAATTGTAAATAAGCAGACATTTATTGGCTCACTTGATGTAAAAAAGAACTGTCTCATTGAAATGAACACATACATATTATTATTAAACTTTCGTACTTTATAGCATAAATTATTTTACCAAACAGAGTTAATCAATGACAATTCAAGTATCTGCTGCAAAATAAATTAGTTTTAGAGTGAAGGAAAATAGTAAAACCTGTGTAAGTGGTAATCTGTATTAAGCAGCAACTTGTCTTAAGCAGCCACATTTGCTATTTCCCATTTTGATGCTTTCAGAGCAAATAAACCTCTATTAACCTGTCTTAAAAGGCCACTTCCATTCATTACCATGATTGGCTGCTTAAGACAGGTTTGACTGTATATATAATATTATTGTATAAATAAAGCAATACCACAAAAAGATGATAAAGATACTACAATATATTTTCAGTACAATTGTGAGGGCGTTTTTCCCTCCCTTTTCTCCATGTTTATCTTGCGCCAGTGACAATCCTGAAACTTCCTTCCAACCTTTGGAATTTACATGTTAATAACAGTATCATTAACATTGTCAGTTCACAGTTAAACTTTTGTATATATAACATACAACTATTTCTTCACGATTTCTACAGTATGATGCAACGCTCTATATAACATATTTTCAGAATCATGCCTTTTTATGAAATTAATGATGTCTCGCGATACCTAATTTTTCTATCTTAAGTGGCTTCTGCATACAGTAACAGTATGTTATGATTGTCAATTACAAAACATACATTCCCTTAAATGATCCAACAGAAATTATTTTTTTAATGACATTATTATTTTGTGTCTTGTTTAAGGTTAACATCGGATTAAAAATAAGGGAATGCAGTAAAAAAAATACAGTGAAACCTGTCTTAAGAAGCCAGTCAAGGGAATTAGCAAGTGACCTTTTAACACAGGTTGTTGCTTAATTTGCTCTTTAAGCATAGAAATGGGAAATAGAAAATGTGGCTGCCTAAGACAAGTGGTTGCTTAATAGAGGTGACCGCTTACACAGGTTTGACTGTATTCTTAACCTAACTTAATACGGCTACCTACATCATCTCTCATGATTATATCAGACAAGTAAATCACTCTCTGGGCTTCGTCTCTCAGGAGATAAGGTAATCCAACATATTTACTAGCGGTGGTTCAGGTAACTATATCAAGTGAGGGTAGCAATAATTTGTAAAGAACATGTATGCAGAATATGCTGCCTCATTAGTTCAAAATGAAAGCACATACATACCTTTTTATTTCTTATATATTTGGTACTTTTTGTACATTTAAGGGATCATTTTAGTTTATACTTCTTTACTTTGGCTCTCTTAGAGTACACTTGCTTGGTGGAACCAGAACTGATTGTTGTTTTCGTGAGAGGACATTAGGCTGAGCTGGGAAATGAACTCACCACTTCTGAACTCTTACTTATGGGATGATGTATACATGACAATGTTCACCTATATTAGCATTTTATTTTATTTATCACTTTTTACAGTTTAACCATACATTGCAACAAACACACGTGACTATAAAATTAAATAGAAATTTGAAATCAGTCAATGGATGTCGAACTAAGGAACTCCAGTGTAACATTTAATTACGGATCTATTACTCCTTTTTAAGCACTAAATAATAAAACTCTACTATTTTTCTTTTCAATTGGTCAAAACATCTTTGTGACTAAGTTTGTATGAGAAAATGGAAACAATGACATTTCAATATCTCCCTGTCTCAATTCAACCTGTTCTTCATTTGACTAGTTGTCATTAGCATGAAATCATTGAAGTCAGCTCTATTTTTTTATCATAAAGAAGACTATTAATGATCTGATCAAATACTAATATGTCCAAGTCTACCCTAGTCCCTGATATCTCCCAATTCAGAACTGCTTAACCCAAATGAAATAGCAGGGAATTCTGCCTTCCCACATTTCACAGTACTTTAATGCTTACCAAGCTGATATAATTCAACTTTTGCTGAAGCAACTGACCAATCAACATGCTCAAATCTCACTGCTATGTGACAGACATAAGTGGGTAGAGCTGACTCCATTCTATGTCTAAGTATGTCTTACGTCTGCATGTATATTAAGTGACTTTTATAATAAATCTCAATATACATCATGAAAATGAATAATACAAGAATGTCATAGAAAGATTTGTTATTCATACGAATATCATACAACTACTATTTTATACACATGTTCATTGTTATTTAAATGTTGTCATTATTTGTATGAACGATGCAATTCTGCCTGGCACTTTAAATATGAATTGACCGAACTCTGGCTGTCAATCAAACAATAATCCAATTAGCAATCAATATTGTTTCCAAGGAGACCATTTTCCTTAGACAAGTAATGGTCTCTTAGTAAACACTGTTTACTTAGACAAACAATTCCACGTGGCCAATGGGTGGAGCGATCCTGGCTCTCGCATCAGGTCAATTGAGATGTCACTGATCAGCGTTAAAGTATCACACCATATTATCATCACATGTACTTTACAAATCCTAAATGAGAACATTAAAGAAATAAACCCGTCATCAAATGTGGCAATTGTGTATGTGCCACATTTCTCTTATACATGTATGTGGCACATTTCTTGTTTATGTGACTCAGTTCTTGTGAGTGTGGCTCATTTCTTGTGTATAAATAAAGCTATTGCACATATCACCGAGCCATTTTCTTATTACTGAGGATAGTTCTATTAAAGTCTGCACATTGCTGATTATATTTCTGTAACAACTCCGTCACAAAATACTGTTCAAACTCGTGACGAATTACGGACAGATCTGGTATCTCATCACAACTTGGCACATTCAGTAAAATGCGAAATAACTTCTTCCATAAATCAGAATTCCAGTTTCTGTAACAATAAATAAATATACATTATACACTACAATTTACAAATTACATAATTTATGATACAGGTGTGTAATTAACCCATGACATACTTTTTATATTAACCTAGTAAATATCACTACCAATTCATTACTTGATAGTGTCCTTGTAAGTATTATTTCTAAAATACCTTTTTTTATAAAATGGTGATTCAGACTGAGTAGAACCACCGTCCTGCAAGTTACTGGAAACTTTCTCACATACAATTTTTGGAGCGAGCAGAATTCGAATCTACAACCTTAGCAATGAGAGGTAGATGATCTTGAGAAGACGCCTTCGACCACTCGGTCACGGAGGACACTCAAACTAAAATACCTAAAACACAGAGCTAACTTCTGACTTGCCCGAACATCTAAATGGCATCAGCAAGTTATAGAAAACTATGTTATTTTGAAACGTAAACGTCACTGGCAGAAACTTCAAGTTCCTCGTAGAGATGAAATATACACCACAATAGAAGGTAACTATTATTTTGTGTGTCATGTGATGCAATCTCACATTCATGCTCATTTGTTATTGAATTTATTAAACTCATTGATCAAAGTTTCATATTAATGCTCAACAGAGCCTTGTATGATTCATTTAGCCAACTAAATAAATATTAAATAAATAATGAGCTAATTATTTTGACTCAGCTCTCAAAAAATGATGATTAAGCTATCTTGTTAACAAAAATATAATGATTAAGCTATCTTGCTAAAAAAATATGATGATTAAGCTATCTTGTTAACAAAAATATGATGATTAAGCTATCTTGCTAAAAAAATATGATGATTAAGCTATCTTGTTAACAAAATATGATGATTAAGCTATCTTGCTATTAACAAAAATATGATGATTAAGCTATTTTGTTAATAAAATATAATGCCTAAGCTATTTTGTTCATAAAATACATTTATGATGACTAAACAATCTTGGTAACAAAAATACGACGATTAAGCTATCATGTTACAATGAAGTTACCTGACAAAGCGTGAATTCATCCTCCATTCTCCTCCTGTCTGATAAACATTCATGTACTGACTAAATATCAGAACATGTATTGTCCCAGCTAGCCCAAACAAATCCGTCTGAAATATACAACATATTGTATAATGACAGTCGCATGAAACAATTTCTTAAAATAGCAAAATTGCCAAACTTTCTAGCTATAATACTATTTAAGAATTACTATTTGTGAAGTTTAAATAAAATAATGGTTACACTGATTTAATATACAGACAAATTCTGACTGTAGTTTAACAGAAACAACTTATACTATAATTTATGGAGGGAAACCAAATATTAAAGAACACATTGGGCATAAGTCTACTCAAAGAATTTGGCTGTTATTATGTCCAAATAATAAGAGCACAACTTTGTCCTGGTAAAGATGCAAGTAGACTGGATGTCAAAGAATGCCTATTAAGGCCATATTTCAAAGAAATATTTGTTTGCTGTGCTCTGACCAAGTATTTTTCATGTCGGTAGGTAGGTAGCTATTTTCCCTTCAGATTGTGATATTTTGGTGTCATTTTGAAAAAATGGTCAGAAATCATAAAAAAGTTGTACTGTCATTTTAAACAAAAATGAACAAAAATCATGAAATAAAGACAATTATAAGTTAATATTGAGTGAGCAGGTAGGAGCATGGCAAACATATTTTGTTTTTAAGAATGGTCTTACTAATAGTAATACATGTATACGGAACTGATTTTGTTCTGAAAGTGTAACTATCAGAAAGTTAATCTTACAGTGTAAATCTTATTTTGACTTTGGTATAAAAATAAAATGCATTGATTCCTTAAATATATTTCATTAAAGTAACTGCAAAGACTACCTGATATGTCCAAGGCCTGTTGGCTTTCATCTCTATACACTGGAAGCATTGAGTGTTCACCTTGGCCAGAAATGTGGTTCCAGCAGGATACTTAGTCATGTCAATGCTCTGTCCAAAGTCAATCAACTGTACAAATCTACTGTTACCACCAAACACTGTGACGGGGTCCTCACTGACCGGGAGATGTGGACTGAAAATATACAAACAGTATTAACAAGTAACAGAAAGTTATGCAAATTCTTCTACTCAAAGAAGCAAGATTGTGACATTTAAAAGTAAAAATAATATATAGATGGAAGTCAAAAATTAATGGAAACATTAAAATGTGTAAATAGCCTTCATCTAACTGCATTACATTAAAAAATTAAACATGTCTGTTGACATGAAAGTCCACGCTATTGATGAGAAACCAATTTCTTAACAAAAATTAAGTAAAAAGGTGTCCATAACTCTTGTCAAATTTGACTGATGCTGACAAATATCGACCTTGACCTGTATTTTATAATTATACAGGTACACATAAATTATCAATTGAATACATAGACCCCTTCCAAAGTTATTGATTGGACAAACAGATTGACGATTGACAGGGTAGCACTTAATGACTATTCATCATTCTTTGGCAAAGAAACAAAATTTAAGGACCGAGTGTTGGAGATGGTGGTACTTAAAATGATTGCAGGCTTCTCCACACGCCATTTAATCACAGGGGACTATCAGAAATGGTATTCCCCTAGCGCTTGAATTCTCTCACAAAATTTTGCAAAAGCTTACTTTCCTCTAAATCATTATTTTTCTCTGCATATCTTTTCTCATTTTAATGCCTAAAATGAAGCATACTAAATATGATGACTGATTAATACAAGTTTTACTAGTGAAATATATTTCAATGAGTGCCTTACACAGCACTTGAAAATGTGTTAAAGTATTTATGCGCTCTTACCCCAGCGCTTGCATTCCTTCCTGGGGAGAACCCTGGATTGCTAAGTATAATAACATCTGATTCTCTTAGTAAATTAAACACCTTAATATGTATTAATTATCAAGAAAGTTAATCTATACAAGCTAGCTAGTTAGCATATGTTAATGCATACAACATAATTTTCTTACTTTATAAATAACACAAGCTCTTAATCTGATCTCACACAAATTCTATATATCTATTCATATTCAATGTCATATATTATTAAATGCAAGATAAATCCATTTTTAAATCAAACATATGCTTATAATGTTCCGTTTAAACTTAATAGCAGTTTTAAAAAAAGTTTTATAGAATATAAACTGGATATACTTACAACTGTACAACCAAGAAGTTGTCAGGTTTAATATCGCCGTGTATAATCTTACATCTGTGCATGTTCTCTACCATGTGTAGAAGCTCTATGGTCATGTAGGCCATCACTGGTTCCAGATGCTGGGACATAGCTTCTGAGTGCACACTCTTACACTTGTTTACTAGATCCTACAAATACACATTTGTATGCAGTATTTAAGAAATGGTTACGCAACATTTTCAACATTTAACTCTTGAAACTCTTTGAAAACAGTGCAGGAAGAGTTCAGATTGCTCGTAACGAGCAATCTGAACACTTCCTGCACTGTTTTCCACTCTGTCAGTTAATATAAACATAATTCACCCAATAATTCAAAAGCCTCTTATATTAGGTGTCCAAAGGCGTCTATATGAAGTAAAGGGTTAAATGGTTTTAATAGCATCCAGTTTTGTTGGTGGACCAAATTTAAGTACAATGTGCAACCTAACTTGTATTAAACAGCTACTCAAGGGAAATTGCCAACCTGTCTGCTTAACACAGGTGACTGCTTAATAGAGGGTCTATATTTTTACCGAGAAAGTTGAAGTCATGATGTTCATTGTGATGGACAAAAAGTTATCACACATGCATGGTACATGTTGTACCATGCCTGTAAGTTATTTGGAATTATGTACTGGGGTGTATGAATAAAAAACATTTGAACTGACAGTATTTTATATAGAAAAACATATAAATAGATAAATAATTTATGTTATTTAATTAAACAAAAGGCCCAAGAGGGCCTGAGGATGCTCTACTGACTCATAGTGGCCATAGCAATTTTTTAAATTCTCCTATGCAATAGAAACATTGGGGTAGGGTCATTTTTAACCTTAGTGACACCATTTGAACAAATCAAATAAAACTATAGTTAGTCATCACTACTACATTTTGAAAATATGTTGGGCTGTTCATGAGAAGAAGATTTTTTTAAGTTATGAACTATTTTCAGTAATGGTGGCCATCTTGAATTTTAAATTGAAAAAAAAAATCTTCTGTATAGTCTCCTATGTAATACAAACATCCATGTGAAGTTTCAGTTTAACTGGCCTAGTGGTTTCAGAATAAATGGAAAGAAAAAGAGAATTTTCTGTTTTCCCATAGTATCCCTACGTAAAATTCTAAGTCTCCTAACAGGGCCCCTATAAACTTTAGCCCCTAAATTCTTATCTTCAATCAAACCCCTACACATAGGGATAATTTATGCCAAATATGAACAAATCTGACATACCTGTTCTTAAGAAAACAATTTTAGTAATTCCCAATTTTTACCCTTTTGTGGCCCCTCCTGACCCCTTAAGACAGTGGAACCCAGTCATTTTTACAAATCTGAACCGCATTCACCAAACAATGCTTCTGTGAAGATAAAGGCAAAATCATTTCCGTTTAAAAAAAAATATATATTATAATGACATGTGTCTCCTAATTGAACCCTTGGGGCGGGGTCATTTTTAACCCTAGGGACACCATTTGAACAAATCTAACAAAACTATAGTTGGTCATCATTACTACATAAACATTGATAATCTGTTCGGCCATTCATGAGAAAAAGATTTTTTAAGTTTTGGACTATTTTTAGTAATGGTGGCCATCTTGAATCCTTCACAAACTAAAGGGCAAAACTGTAGTATGACCAATTCCAATATCCTTAAAATCGAACTTAGCCGGTGTTTTGTCATAATAAACATTGAATAAAATTTCAAAAGATTTAATTCAGGCATTCTTAAGTTATTGCATAGAAACCCCCAAAAATATGATTTTTCACAAATCAAAGGGCCACAACTTTAGAACAACAATTGCCACAACCTCTAAAATCAAACTTAGCCTGTGTTTTTGTCATAATAAACATTGTATTAAAATTTCAAAAGATTAGATTCAGGCATTCTTAAGTTATTGCACGGAAACCAAAGAGTGACATGACACTCTAATTAGTGTCTCTTACTTTTCGCAAAGCAGGGGACAATAAACTGCAGACAAACATAATACATTTTTTAATGGGTTTAAGGCCATTTTCAACACATTAAAGGTTATATATGAAAGCCAGTTTTATCGATGGAGGAAGACCTCAAAATGAATTGAGTAGAACCACCCTCCTTCCACAAGTAACTGTCAAACTTTCTCACCTAAAATATTTATTCCGAGCTTGGCTTGAACCCCAGACTTAGCAGTGAGAGGTAAGCATTACATGATATTATTTATAAAAAAACACTCACCAGAAGAGTTCCATAAGGCTGATATTCAGTGACCAGACAACTGCCATTCTTGAAGAAGTATCCGCTATTAATCTGCATCATGGCCGAACTCTGTCAGATGACAAATCATTGATAAACTATGTAAATACAATACTTTCCATTTCAATTGGTTAGCTTTTGCTTTTCTAAACCCTTAATGATAGAACAACAGACAACCTCAGGCCATCTCTAAAACAAGAGCAATGCAACCGAGTGCAGACACTTGTCTTTATTAAAGTCTATTAATGAATATGTTTATGAAGTTTAGTCACTACATTGTATAACATAAGTAGTTTGTTCAGAAACAGAGAAAAAAATGAGCTAAATATAAAACTTTAACCAAGTCCATTAAATTGGTCAAGGTCAGTGATGTAAACTTTTTTTAATTTACAAAATCAATAGTATTACTGCAAAATAAAATAGATTTAAAAAAAACCATCGAACCAATTAAACAAAAAACTTTAACCTTAGGTTTTAGAGCCCAAAGAGCAGGGGCTCAGGTTATTTGGTGTATAATTGTTTTAAACAAAAAAAATTAAAGTTTAATAAAAAAAATGGACATGAATCATATTAAAAGTAAAATAAATGCTTTGAAAACTAAATATAAATATTTGGGTAGCTGCCTCTTATTTGGAGGAATGCCTCAGCTTATATGTTTCAGTATACATCTCACCACAGAGTTAAACTCCTTTTAAGAGACCACAAGACAATTCCTTCAATAAAAAAAAATTCCTATTCAATTTGGTCTGGAAAATTTTCAAAACGGTTATCTTGCAAAGCTGGCATATAATATACAGCAATACCAGAATTTCATAATATCATTCCAGAGGTGAAGAATACGATATCACTGGTTTTAAATAAAAGATTGACTGAATTTTACCAGATGGAGGTAATTTAGATTGATTGATTGATTGAACATTTAGCGTCATTTTTATGCCATTGAGGGCTAACAGACAACCAGTTAACCTAACCACTGTTTCCTGGGATTAACCAGTACTCGAGCACCCCCGTCTCCGCAAGTAACTGATAACTTTCCCACTTGAATCAGTGGTGAGAGACGAAAGATAATGAGACACAATGTCGTATATCAATCATCACGGAGACTGTTGCCGGGCGGGGGATTTGAACTCACGACCCCTGGATTGATAGTCAGACGCGTAACCGACTTAACTAATCGGGCCCGGGTAATTTAGAAATTAAAAACTGTTTTTCTCTTTTTTTTATAATAAAGGTACCGGTATCGCTGTTCTATCTTAACAACAAAAATCTGGTCAATATAACAGTAACTGTATTTTCATGGACAAACATATTTCTATTATGAGAAAAAAATCCTTTGAAAATCATCCACACCCCCATTATGTCCTATAACTTCAGGCGATATCTGCAGCTTAACAAATTACATACCATTACTACTGGATCATGAAGTTGAGCTAGTCTGTCTTGTAGTTCATTACAGATATAGAATTCCCACTTCTGTGCAGGCTTCTCCACCTGTAGTTTTTAATATCAACAAGTTATTTGGTGTATAATTATAACTGTACTTTATCAAGATGTAGTTTCAAAGTATGTCAAGACTCTACATGTACATTGGATTGTTAATCCGCAGAACACAATGTCTCACACATGGAAGTAGACACAGGTGTGGCATTGTACCAATAATTACAAAACTTTTCTACATTTATATGCCATGCCAATAATTTCCCATTTTTTCTTGTTTTATAATTATTAAATGTTTAGCCATATCAGTATCAAATTCATGTCCATGTAATATATTGTTAGGGAAACACGTATCTATGGAGAAAAGGGTTAAAGTGCCCACATGTTAGAATCTGACTGTTTATTGATTGCCAGACGTTATATTTATTGCTAATTGTTTTCAGAAAATGACATATAAATATTACTAATATAAATATTACTAATTGTTTTCAGTAAATGACATATAAATATTTCTAATTGTTGTCAGTAAATGAAAAAAAAATATTGCTAATTATACATGTATTGATAATTGTTTTCAGTAAACGACATATATTATTGCTAATTGTTTTCAATAAATGAAAAATAATTATTGCTAAATGTTTTCAGTAAATGATATATATATATTACTAATTGTTTTCAGTAAATGACCTTTAAATATTGCTAACTGTTTTCAGTAAATGAAAAATAAATATTGCTAATTGTTTTCAGTAAATGACATATAAATATTTCTAGTTGTTTTCAGTAAATGATGCTATGCCTGTTATTTATCAATAAAATATCAAGATATTCAAATGGGAAATCTCATTAATAAACAGAATAAAGTTGTTAGTTACACAGAAACTGACATTCATGACACTGACCCAGAAAGCAATCACAGGCTCCCTTTTCGATATACGCTAAGCAATTACATACAAAATTTCATAGGATATTTTAAATTATAAACCAGAAACTGTTTTTGTTCATTCATTCTTAATAGCAGTGACCTTATAAGCTCAAAAGCAATTACGTGATTTCTAAATAAGTAATTCAAATAAAATAGGGAACTGAAGTTATTAGACAGTAGATGGAAACAAATCAGTTGGATTATTAACATTTAAAAAGTTTATTAGAGTTATTTCCCTTCCATTATTTCAACTTTGAGAAATACATACAATACTGTCCTATGGATATGTGTGTAATGAATGCGATATACATTTACGTTTCTACTGCAATTGGTCTCGAGAACTACATAGATTAATTACATTTCATTTCCCAACGAAAAACACTGGACTGAGCTAAAAGGGATAAGTTTGCATTTCACTGGTTTCACAACATTGTTTTGTTGGTATGACATCATGTCATGAATTTCACTTGATGTTTGTCATAAGTTAAAATAAAAATGCATGCACTCATTCACACTAATGTTCCAATCATGAAAATGGTTTAGCATTTTAGTCCTTTAACGTGTTTCTTAATATCAAAATGGCACATTTTATCTAAAACAATTAAAAATATCATGTAAAATAAGTATTTAAAGGAGTTTGGTGTTTTTAATCCTTTAAATAAATATTACTGAAGACTTGGAACAATTATTGTGAACTCAATTTTGGATTTCAGATGGAACTCTATCCAAGTTTCAGATAAATGAACCAAAAGTTTTGGAGACCACAATCAAAAGTTTATGGAGAGACATACAGCCGGATGGCCCATCATGTCAAAAACATGAGGGCCACACAATTTCAAAAACATAAGGAAACTGCTTTGTTGTTCTTTGATAGTGTTAAATAGCCACAACAGTGAATCATAGACTGCAACAAAGAAATTCAAACTTTGCTGCTGACTGTCTGTATTATAAACAATGTAAGATGTTACCTTGATGGCAATTTCAGACTTGACATCTCCCCCAATTACACATGTACCAAAGTCCAGTTCATCGTCCTCAGCCAGGTATATCTTGGCAAATCCACCCTCCCCTATCTTCGCTATTATATTGTATACCTCTTTCCCTATATAATAAACATACATATAATAAGTTAATGTCAGAAGTAAGTGGGAATGCTCCTGAAGAGGTTTGCGAATGTAAATATATATTTTGTGGGTGGTTTTAAATTTTAAAAAATGTGACCTTGATCTTTGAGCTACAGACCAGTCTTGCAGAGCAAACATGTCTTCATGTCATAGATCATTTGTGCCATTTTAGTTCACAATCTCCAACTGATTGACAACGTTACAGACTAGACACAAACACCACATCTGTCGGCATACTAACACAATTGTCTCTGATTCTATTTTTATCCAAGTATATTTCAAATTCTTTTAAAATCACCTCAACAGCATCTTTTAAATTTGCTGTCATGATTGTGTTTGTACACGCTGACTTTCTTATGATTGCGAATGGCAGATATTTCAAACTGACATTTTAATTTCCACGAGATGATATAGATGAATGTAGGTGATTCAGAATAAATAATCAGATATGTTAATGATTTCCAACTGGGAGTGCTTAAATGTGTTTCAGGTGACCAAGAAATTACCATAATTTCTGCTATTAGTCAAGAAATGTATGCACACTTAAAACCGAAAATATTACAATAAGCGCTATTTCATAATTGGGTACTATTTTTATTTTTACTTTATATGCATTTCAATATGCTTGATATGTTAACACATGGCTTACCTGTATTCTTATACATGGTATATGTAATGCAAAAAAATAATGTCACATACATATACTAACTGAAACAAATGAAATTATTCAACTGATTTAGCAGGTTTTTTTTCTCACCACTTAGGGAAGATGACCCATACCCTTGGAATTGGGAATTTTAGTGGCGTTTTCATTACAACTGGGAAAACTTTTGCATTAAGTCTATTTGTTCAACTTTATAAAAATGTATACACCTGTCTACTGACCATTTAATTGAAGAATCAATTTCTTACTAAACTCAAAATGAGGAAAACTTTTGTTTCTTTTATGAAAGGATTATTAGAGCAAGTTTCAATTTACAGCCACTGAGTCTTTCAACTGGGATTTTTTACTATTCAACTGGGAAAAAATATATTATTTGCCATTGGAAATATGACCCAATAACGACTATAAAAATGGAGAAAAAACAAGAGACCCATGGGCCTTAACAGTCACCTGATTATCAAAAAAACATTCCCATAAGTCTATTCAGTCTATTCAGTCATTAAGATAATGTTTTTTTGTAAATTTCTCTTTTAATATAGATTATTAAAGTAAAGTAGGCCCCACCCCCAGGGCCAAACCATGAGACCCTGGGATATGAAATTCACAAAATTTTATAAAAGATCCATAGTCGTCAATAAGCATGCTCACAATTTGTTTCTGAGTGCTTCCTATAATAAGATGAAGATTCTTAAAGTTAACCTTAATTTGACTGTTTTGAAATTCACATACATGTACATGTAGGCATTAATTAACTGTCATGTCAGCAACAACAAATCACACCAAAAAAACATTCACATAAGTCTATTCAGTATAAGAAATAATGTTGTTTGTCATTTTCTCTTACATTATATATAGATTTAGTAAAGAAAGCCCCAGCCCCAAGAGTCATACCGTGAGACCCAGGGACATGCAATTCAAATTTAAATAAAGGACCCATATGTGTCCATAATCATGCTCACCATTTGTTTGCCAGTGCTTCCTATATTTAGAAGATGATTTTTAAAGTTCCAAAGGCCCCATGGGGGTGGGGACCATGCAATTCACATTTAGATTTAACCTTTGGTACCAAAGCTGCAAACAACATTTCATTACAATTGAGCTTACCGTTTTTGAGAAGAAGTTGAAAATATCAATTGTTTACAGACGCAAGACGACGGACAAAAGGCGATCGCAATAGGTCCCTTGAGACTTTGTCCCTTGAGACAAAACCTCAAGTCACCTAAAAACACTGCAAGACCAGTATGATTTTTACACCTGAAAGCAATAACAGACATTTTCTTCTACACACCTAAAGACACCATGTTGCCTTTCCTCATGTCCGGCATATACTCCTCAATGTCAATGTAGTTGTCATAATGAATCAACGGCTTCTTTAGGGAGCTGATCATTCTGTCCTTAGTTTCTGAGTCAAATGGATCTTTAGGATCAACTATACAGATGGACATCGACATAAGGTTCTCCGTCTTCTCATCCAGCTCGGGCGCTACATATGCGGACATGTCTATAACATGAGTGGACTGGTTACCATCATCTACAGCTTGGAGGAGACTCATCGTGTCCTCTGAGCGGTCCAAAACTGGTGTAAGGGTGTGGACTGGCGTCGGCCGTGAGTCCATCGTTAGATGATTACTGCTCTTGCTGTTTGCTCCGGAGTCCTCAGATGAACCTTCCATTATAGGACTAAATAGAAGAATACAAGAATAATCAATCCTGATATAAGACGATCTATTTTAACAGACTATTTTTACTTCTATTTTTGTTGGATTTAACATATTGATCTATTCAAATTTACATACAGATAAATTTAAATATGGATTAGAATGGAAGATAAAATCTTAAAGTTCTTCTCTATAAACTTTTGTTGAAATGTGACTGTATGAATAGATCATTTATTCTCAAGGTCACTTTTACTCTTCCTTTCTGTCTCTCACAGGTGTAATAAGTGGGAAAGTCATCAGTTACTAATGGTGATTGGTGTGCTCAAGTACTGGTTAACCTTCCATGATCCCAGGAAAAAAATGATTAGGTCAACAGATCAGTAAGCCCATGATGACATAAAAATGAAGCTAGTTATTCAAATACTTTTCTTTTCTATTGTCTCTTGTTAGAGATGCAATTATAACTGAAAATCAGTCTGACAGGTAAGCATTATTGTTGTATGTTCAGAGTATTGAAAGAAAGATGAATTTCCACAAATAACCAAACTCACAACTAAATCTTTCATAGAAAATTAAATTTATAAGATAATACAACATCGTACTAAGAGATGCGTTAAATGAGTAATATTTTATTGCCACCCTGATGATAAACTTTGTTAATAGCATTTATCTAAAAGGAAACAATCAAAATGTATCTGATAGCGTAAATTTTTGGACATCTTTCATATTATTTTATTTATAGCAATTAAAACAATTCATGGATAGATGACAAGAACTGCCTCAAAACTTCAGTTTATAAATTTTTCGTTGAGTGTGAATTTTGACAGTGTCCTTGGTACAATATAAACATTATAACAAGTTCAACCAAACCTGAGATTTTTTCTGAATGAATTTGATGATGTGTTGGACGCAGTCTGGTCCTGACTATCCTGAGATGTCACTGGGGGATCGGTCTGTCCCGTCTCTGCTTGGGGTCCATCCTCATTTGTCTCCATCATCTCAAAGCGGGTACTAGGGGTTGACGCACACCTAGCTGCAGCTGCAAAGCTATGATGGGACCCCACTGGTGCTATGGTGATGTCATCACGTGCATGTGACACCATGCCATCAAAATTGTCATCTTCAAATAATGAACGTGCCTTAAAAAAACAACAAAGCATATCAATATAATTCACTCTTAACAGTGCTACAGAACTAACTTTAAAATGTCAATTTTTATTACTAAATTGCAAATGGTACTATGTAAATGGTACTGTTCAACAAACCGTGTATAGGCAAAACTACTCTTAACTGGAAATCTGTTAAGTATAAAATTTAGTTTATATGTGTAATAGCACAAGATAAAAGACAATAAATAAAAAGTGCAATGTCAACCTAAAGATTTGTTAAAGAGCATTTTACTATTAGGGCTTTTCCAGAATTAAATGTATGGGGGGGGTCGGACGGCAGTATAAATAAAATTTTATGCCTGGTGGGTGTTTTCATAAAAAAAAATGATGCCTTGTGGGGTAAAAGCTTATTAAAATTTTATGCCTTGCCGGTATTTCCGTCTCTGAACCGAATTTTTTCTTCAACACCGTTTTTCTTCTCAAAATTTTATTCATTTTCTGCCCAGATTTTTCCTCCCGTCGTATACAAAAACATAAAATTGTCCTTCCCCATGTACCGCACATCCCGCAGCGTCTAGATTTCGATGAGCGTCTTATCTTTATCGCAGCAGAAACTGCAGGTCTTTTAAATTTACCTTGATTTGACCTTTATGTTTGCCACTGACACGCGTGTTGTAACGATTGTAATACACAACCTCCAGACATCATGACCAAGTGAACGTTTTACGCGACTACACAGTTGGACACTCGATACACTGGTGTTGTTTATGTTAGGGATTGTCTTCAATTAACTTTTTCATCTCAAACTGATTGATCTTTTTAGTTAAGACCGCTATAATGTAATTACATCACCCGACAACAACATATGATTTAATTTGTTTGTTTGAAACAAAGTATAATTATCTACCTTCGGACTTCCCGAAAAGTGACAAGAAACATACTCTTGGTCGTGAATAAATTATTAACACGGAAATGTACGAGCTAGTCAGATGGCGGAATACACTCGTAGCAGGCCGTAACCACGTCTACTTTATTAAATTGATGCCGAAATGCTGCGTCACAAAATTATCTCCTCAAGTAAATTTTACGAACTATATATCAATATTTGACGTATCGGATATGTTACCAAATACTCCAACACGGATATGAATATACAGACGTGTATATTATTAAATTCCGCAAAACTTACGATTCAACTCTACGGCGGCATTGCTATAATTATATGCATATCCGCGCTGTTTGACACTAATTTATTCGGCACAAAAAGAAACACCAAGAAATGCAAAGTCTATTGTGACAAAAAATCTAAATTAGGACATTGCCTTAGCAGTGAAAATAAAAACCACATTCTCAGATATGTCACCCCACACCCTATACGCCTCATTCTTACCCTAGTGTCTGATAAATCACGGCGAAAAGCAGATATTTCTTAACGGTCGCACAAAAACATAAATTGGACTGTGAAATTGTCTTTGAGCATCCATAACCGGATTGTTTGCCATCGGGTGTGCGAAATGAGGTCAAATTAGATTAAACCTTTATCGATAGTAGGGAGTAAATAACATGTGTCATAATAATGTTTGTTTCACTGTCAGAGTGACGTCATCGGACATTGGCACAAGGCGTTAATGAAAGGGACAGCGTGTTCATTTTGTGCATAAATTTAGGCATGTGTAGCATAACTCTCTTTACGGATCGTATCAATTTAATAGTAATTCTTTTTTAAGAAATTAGTATACTGAAAATAAACATTTTAGAAGACAACTAGTTACAAACAAACACTAACCTTTAATTATTAATATGTTGTGTTTTTTTTCTCGTTTGTTATCTGTAGTGTCCCTTTATTTAATTCTCGACCTGAGATAATTTGTGACCTAATATCGGCATTAGATCAAAAGTGTAACGTCGGCGTACTTCAAAAAAAGTAGGCAACCGTCCAGACTACTAACTTTGGAAGCGTTATAATAAGAAAACATTAGAAAGGGGATTTTAGCCTCTTTTTTTATTTTTATTTTGTGCATGGTGGTATTTTATCTAATTAAAATTTTATGCATGGTGGTATATATCACAATTAAATTTTATGCTCTGTGGGTAAAAAAAATAAGTGCGGTCCGACCCCCCCATACATTTAATTCTGGAAAAGCCCTTATAAAGAACATCAACTTATGTCGGAGAATTGAATGTTTGTCTCTATAATATAACGGTTGACATGATTCTGTTTTTGATTTCCAAGTCATGTGAAAATCTGCGCACTAATTATCAGTCTACGGTAAATGTGTCAGTTTTAATGGCTGAAAGAGTATTGCACATACTGTGTCATCGAATGAGTGGTTGCATGTTAGTTGTATAAATATCATTTGTCATTCAATCAATCAGTCTCATTGAACAACTTATATCTCAAACTGCCAAGCAATTCATTTAACCCTTTACTCCATAGATACACGTTTTCCCGCACTAATCACAGAAGGCCATTGAATAATAGTGCAGGAAGAACACTTCCTGCACTGTTTTCCACTCCGTCAGTTAATATAAACATGATTCACCCATTGCTGATACATGGTGAATTAATGCTTTCAATATTAGAGGTGTCCAAAGGCGTTTATATGAAGTAAAGGGTTAAGAACCTGGATACAAGCAATGATCACGACAGTGTAATTCTACTGCACGGAATGTAATATGAAAGGGACAATTGACATATGACAACAATTACATGACAACAATTACATGTATCAGGAGAGGAAAATAAAAATATTCTGATATCTCAATGTTGTTTTTTACAGGTATATTCCCTCCAATATTGAGATATATACTGGAAATGGTATAAATTCCATTCAATTTTTATTTAAATTGAAAAATGGATACATGTAACTTACAGATGACGGTACAACAGGCTCTTCCATTACAATACAGTCTTGTTCTCCTGTTGGATCTGCAACTATGTCCCGTGAAGGCTGTAGAACATTACCCATTGGACTTCTCTTTGGCACTGGTCTCATAGCTGATGGTGGACTGAAAACAGATTTACATGTGTAATCAGTTGATATCCAAGGCCACCCACCCTTAAGAAATTGTTTGTTTGCCACTTCCAACCCATACCATTAAGGTGTGGGTAGGCAGGTAGGTAAAAACATTTTTTGTGTTATCAATCAGAGAATAATTTTACCTTTTTCAGGACATGAAAATTTCCTGTCAGAGTGGCAAGACACAAATACTCTTTACACGATATTGAGACGATGTTGATTCAATGATAATGTTGAACTTGGAGGTCAAAGCCACATAGGCAGTATTTAGCATCTGCTACATATTTTTAACCCCTTGAGGGATTTTGTAATTACTTGGTACAAATGGTCATCATACCAAGACGAATTGTATAAAGTTGACCTTGATACATGTATCAGGTTATATATGGCTTATCCAATCTTGTTAGTGCAGGAAGATATCAGAATGAATCTGAGTAGAACCACTGTTTTCCGTAAGTAACGGCAAACTTTCTCACATAAATATTTTTAAGCAAGCGGGACTTGAACCTACGAACTTAGCGGTGAGAGGTAAGTGATCTTGAGACGGCGCCTTGACCATTTAGCCACAGAGGACAAATAAAAACATAGAGCAGTACATGTTTATACAATAATAAGTGTTATATTACCAAACAAAATCATTACAAACACGTACCTATTTTCTTTGTCTTCGTACACTACAACAGGTGCTGCTGATTTCTTCTGTTTACTGTCATTCTCGTCATATATAACAAAAGGCAGACCACTTCCTCCACTGCCGCCTGCAACTGTGATACAACTTTTTGCAATGGGGTTTAACACTATATGAGAATATCTGTTTGTTTGAATATTTAGCATCACTTTTATGCCATCGAAAGCTAACAAACAATCATTACGGACTAGCTGGACGAAGATTTGAACTCACGTCCCCTATACTGACAGTTTGACGCATTACCAAGGGAGCTAACCGGGCCAAGCTGAGAATATTTAAAAGACAATATGAAGTGTGTATAGAATCATATTGGTTATTTAGCAACATGAAGACCTTTTATGGCTCTCCAATGAACATTTTCAATACAGGGGCACATTTCTGATTAAGGAATACTATTCTAACATGCAAATCTTCAATTAATATTAACAATACATAAGATTTTGTCCTTTATGTATGAAAAGTAATATTATTGTAGTCAAAGATAAATTTCACTTCTTCTTTAAATGTAATGAGTATGAAATATTTAGAGAAAACTTTTTTCAAAACTAACTGGCTAAGAAATAGATCTCTTAACATGTTTAGTTTTTAGCTTACACAACTAGAAAAGTATTGTCAGTATTATTAGATATTTATTTCATGCTTTTACTAGAAGACATTCTATATATACTGATTGAAGATTTATAAGAGTAAACCCCCTTTTGTAAGCATTAACTTATATGATGTTTATTACTGGAATTATTTAATATGGATGTTATTATTTTGGATACTTCTACTTAACTATGATAATTTTGTAATACTGACATGCATAAATGTATATTATTCAATGTGTGTCACTCTATTTGATGTATTTAAATGTTGTATCTTGGGTCGGAGGCCTTTATTACTTAATAAATACATGTATGTCTATAGATGTCTATAGGTAAGAAGACCAAGATACCTGAAGAAGGAGCAGGATTGTGAAAACTGGCTTCATTCATGTGCACATCTTCTACCTGCTCAGCTTTGTCTAATTCTAATGAAGTATTAAACATGCCCATCACCAATCTCAGAGCCTCCTTCGTGTTCACGGTGGGTGATGGTGGTCCACTTAAAGTCTAAATAACAACACAAATGTACAAATAATTGGTAGAAAACTTAAATCTTCTCCAATAATTCATGCTGTCAGAAGTCTTCTTCAACCAAAATAACAACACAAATGTACAAATAATTAGTAGAAATCGTAAATCTTCTCCCATAATTCATGCTGTCAGAAGTCTTCTTCAACCAAAATAACAACACAAATGTACAAATAATTAGAAGAAATCGTAAATCTTCTCCCATAATTCATGCTGTCAGAAGTCTTCCTCAACCAAAATAAAACACAATGTCATACCATTGAGTTCGAAGCCAAGAAAAAGATAGGTTGTCGAACATTACAAACAGGCTACTACCGCCAGTCTGCAAATTTATAATAGTTATAATGGTTGACATTTTGGCAAAATCCAAAATTGGTGTGATTCATGTACAATAGTTAGAGATATATCCATATCTTTTATCAAAAATTAAACTGCAAAGTGGCCATAACCCATGTAAAATTTGACGGCCGTTGGCATATATTTAATTTGGCCTGTATTTTATATTTATGCAACCACACACCAATTATTGATTAAATACAAATACCCTTATAAAAGTTATTGATTGCAAAACATCTTTTAATTAAACGATTATGTCGAAATGGGGCCACAACTTGTGTAAAATTAGACCAATGTTGGTATATTTCAACCATGATCTGTATTTTATAACTATAGAGCCAAACAAGAAATATCAATTAAATGCACATACCTGTTCATAAGTTATTGATAGAGACCATAATTTTACCAAAAATTAAGTCAAAAAAGGCACGTCCTGTAAAATTTTACCGATATTGACAAATATTGAAATCGACCTGTATTTTATAATCATATTAATCAAATACAGAAACCCTTTCAGAAGTTATTGATCGGAATCCAATTTGACCTCAGAAACACAAACCAACGGATGAACGAAAAGGGTTAACATTTAGCACTCCTTCAACATTCTTTGAAAGGTGGGGATATCATTTATTAAATTTTTTTTTTTTTAAATCATTTTTTTTTTAGATTTCAGAGATTAGAAGGCATTAAACCTACAAGTTATCAAGATCCAGTTTTAAGAACCTTGAACTACTTGTTAACAGGCTAAAACTACAAAATCTATTATTTTTATTCACTCTTAGAGAAGACACAAGATAACATACCCTGTCAAAACTTTCCCCGGAGTGTGGTATATGATTGGAGTTGACAGATAAGTTGTTAGGGGTCCTATTGCTGTTGTTTAAACTCTGGTTTACTGACTGTGGCTGGTGAACTTGTTGCCTGCTACACGACGACTGCATCTGAGCTAGCATTTGGGGTGGAATATTTTCTGTGTTACCATGACTGCCATCCTCAAACATCAGCTGACGCACAGATCTGTAAAATATAAATAATTTATTATTAACAAATTTTAAAAGCACTGCGTGGCATTGGTTTTCATTCCTGTTATTTCCTCCTCTCAGTTTCATTAATTTTTTCTCTAACTGCTGATGTCCTAGATTGGAGTCCTATTCTGTCCGATCACTAAATGATAAAGTTTGCCATTTACATGTGTACTACGGTGGTTCTTCAAGATTCATTCTTAGATCCTCCACCAATAAAACAGGACATGCCCCATATATATAACATCTTACGTGCAGAAAATTGCTTTACACCAATTCCTTTTCTCAATAAGCCGGGCCCGATTAGCTCAGTCGGTTACACATCTGACTATCAATCTAGGGGTCGTGAGTTTGAATCCCTGCCTGGCAAGTCTCTGTGATGATTGATATACGACATTGTGTCTCATTATCATTCGTCTCTCACCGCTGATTCAAGTGGGAAAGTTATCAGTTACTTGCGGAGATGGGGTGTGCTCGAGTACTTGTTAATCCCAGGAAACAGTGGTTAGGTTAACTGATCATCTGTTAGCCCTTGATGGCATAAAAATGATGCTAAATATTCAATCAATCAATCAATCAATTTTCTCAATAGAATTGTTAGATCAATTCCTAGTAAATTGATCCTAAAATATGATTTTATTGCAAAATGATAGAATGATATAATGACATATTTGTGTCTTTACAGTTGTTTACAAGGCTTCCCATTTGTTTCTTGGAAACATTTCAGTGTGCATGTGTTATTTCATAAACTATAAAAAATTGATGGCAACCAAAGAACTGATTTTTCATACTTAATTTGATTGTGATAAATATACCTACGTTTGTGATTTTTGCTTGTTTTTAAAACTGTGTGGCATGGCTTGTTGTTGCTCCTGGAGTCTTTGTTGAATATTCTGTTCTAACACTTGTTGTTGTCGTTGTAAATCAATCTGACTGTGAATATTATACAAAACTACATTTAGTCAGCATTGAAGAGAATCTCAAGAAAGCTGAAGGCAGCAATGAAATAAGGGTTAAATACTTAACTACATGTAAATGCTTGCCTTCAAGTCAGCCCTTCTTGATATCAATGTTGCATCATTTAATTAATGGGCTAGAAATTATTTACACAAAATATTTTCCATAAACTTGAAACACTCTGAATATGAAAGCACAAATGTCTAAGTTTCCCTTTTCCATAGTGTCGACGTGCCATAAAACACCATTCATTCATTCATTCTATTTCCATAAATTTGCTGACCTTTCTCTTTCCATACGTTGGTGGTGTTCATGACGTTTTCTTCGTGCTTCTTCAAGCATGGCCTGCTCCTCTTGCTCCAACTTCAAACGTTGCTGCCTCATTGTCTCTGCTTTATCTAATAATAACTGTCGCTCAAGCTCTAATTTTTTACGACATTCTGTAGAAAAGCAAATATTTAAGGAAATGTTTATTGAAGTTTCATAGTTCAGTTTCTCTGAACATTCAAAGTACACATGAAGTAACTGATCACAGCAACACAATATACAGTTATTAAGAGTAGTATGTACAATTTATTAAATGTAATATGCAACTAAACTGTGCCATTACACTGGTTTGTATATCAACACACTGATGGCCAGAGTCTGTGATAAACTGATTTTCACAAATGACAAAATCAAAATAATCCATTTTCCTATAGGCTTTGGGCCAGCAGCGCTAAAATTTGACTTTTATGTAACCTTGACCTCGACATATGATGGAAAGGTCTGGGTATTTCTACAGGTACGTTCAGGTGACACATCATCATGACATGCTGATCACTTGTGTCAAGCTATTTTAAAATTTTTATATGTAAAATAAAGTTACAGATCATACATGGAATATCAAACAAACTTAATGTGTGACTTTGACATCTGAGGGATGGTTCTGGGTCTTAACGAAACACTTCGCCCTGTCATGTTGATCAATTCAGCCATTTGTTTTTGAAATTCATTCATGTATGATAAAGTTACAGACGACTTGAAATCTGAAACAGGCTCAACGTGTTGTTGAACAAACTCAAAGTGTGACCTTGACCTTTGCGGTATGAGTCTGGGTCTTACATGCGACACATGGTCATGTCATCCTGATCAACTGTACCAAGTTAAAGACAAAGTAACAGACCAGACACAAAATATCAAACAAATTGAAAGCATGACCGTGGCCTTTGAGGAAAGGTTCTGGGGTCTTACACGCGACATATCATCATGTCATGCTGATCAACTGAGCCAAGTGTTGCTGAAACTTATCCATTGTTGACAAAGTTACATATCAGACACGAAATCTCAAACGGATTGAAGTGTCGTCAAACAAAGTTAAATTGTGACCTTGACTGTCAAAGTGGGAGTCTGGGTGTTTTGCGCAACACATCATCATGTTATGTTGATCATTTGTAGTGAGTATTTATAAAATCCATCTATCCATGACAAAGTTACAGGTCAGACACGAAATCTCTCACAGACTCAAAGTGGTGTCAAACAAACTCAAACAGTGATATGTCGTCATGCTACATGTATGTTAATCATTTGTAGAAATTATTTATAACAATTATCTATGCATGACAAAGTTACAGGACGGACATGAAATCTCACACAGACTGAAAGTGTTATCAAACAATTTCAAAGTGGGACCATGACCTTTGAGGTATGGGTGTGGGTATTACTCGCAACATGTTGTCATGTTATGTTGATCATTTGTAGAAAGTATTAAAAAAAATCCATCTATACATGACAAAGTAACAGGCAGGACACAAAATACCAGACGGAAAGATGGACGGACAGACACTGTGACAACTATATGCCACCCAAAAAAATGGGGGGGGGGGGGGGGGGGGGGGGATAAAAAGTGTTATAAAACATTCAACCTTCCATTGCAAGGCGTTCTTCCTCTTCCCTCTGCATCTGTTCCTGTTTCTTTAACCAGCGTATCGCTCTCAACTCCTCAAAAGAGTATTCTTCTGCTCCACAGTAGATCTTGTCCTTACAGTACATTGGCTTTTCATTCTTGTCCTCTGCGTTTGGCACAGTCATATTCTTCAAATAACTAGTGGTTGTCGACACCCTGCTAGCTTTCCTAGCACTGAAAATGATGTAAAAACGTGGCTTGTTTTTAAAGATGGCCTGATTTGTGTCACTTGTGAAGAAAAATTTATATGCTACTTCTTTGTTTTAGATGGTGAACAGGAAAGAGATAGACATAGATAAACTTAACTGATATATCGAAAAAAATCAGAAGTACATGTACTCAGAAGCAGAGAACAGTTGATGCATTGACAATTTCAGAATGCAAATCCATTGTCAATACTTTGTTTTATAATTTGGATGAAAACGTTTCACTGCTCCTGCATCCTGCTATCCGATCTCATTAATTATTTTAAAGGACATTGACACAAGTTATGTAAACGGGAGGAAATTTGTATGTATATATACGAAGAGAGCACATGATTTTTTTCTCTCACAAATTTAAGACCTAAAATAATGTTTCATTATGCAGCATAATCCATAATAATGATCAGAGCATGCATGCGTTGTTGACACAACATTAAATAATAAGTGTTTCAGTAAAGTAAAATAGATACCTTAAGATTTGATTTCCAATTTCTGGCATTTTGGCAGGAGTTCTGAAAAGAACAAAGCAAGTACAAGTATAAGGGAATGTAGTAGAACAATTCAGAGTGTGAATCATGCCATTAAAAGGTCAAGCAATAATTTACAAAGAATAGAAATAGTGTGATTATTTACATGTAACAAGTAACTTTTTTTATTTCATTTGAACAGTAACAAATTGATTAAGAAGTAAAATAGGTTTACAAACATGCTACAAAAAATGGGGTTTAACGCCATTTTCAACACATTTCATTTTATATACAACATATCCAGTTATATTGGCGGAGGAAGACCTCAGAATGAATCTGAGTAAAATCACGGTCATTCCGCAAGTAACTGGCAAACTTTCTCACATAACATTTTTGGAGCGAGCGGGACTTTAACCTATGACCGCAGCAGTGAGAGGTAAGTGATCTTGAGACGGCACCTTAGACCACTCGGCCACTAAGGACCCTTAATGTATGTAAAAAGAAATTTTTAAAAACTGCAAGTATCATTGTCAATTCTTTTGAAAGACCTGTTTATATATAAATTCACTATATTAATTCACCTTTAATTTCACCATCAGATTTTGCAATTTTAGTTGTAAACAATTAAATGATTATAAACTGTGTACAAATTATTAGATTTATGAAAATAAACAACTCTTTAAAAGTGCAGGGACCTAATATCAAGTTGTTTATTCGGTCTATCATAATAATGAGTTAAAAGTAATGCAAGCTCAGGTCCGGGACCATTGCTTTTTTGCTGTCGTACCCTTTTAATTTCACTTGTTTAGGCCAATTGGATTTTTCAAGAAGTTTTGCAGGGCTTGAAATTTCTGATAAAAGCTACTCCTACTCCCTTTTCAACATTTTTAATTGAATGCTTAAAATCAAAGAAATATTAAGGTCAGTTTCTTAAATCTTACTCGTCCTGACCAATGTTCACTCATCATGGAAAGCGGACCAGGGGAATATTCCAGCCTTGTTTTGGGCTTGATCCGATAACCTCAGCAGTGATGAGAATAGTCATTAAATGATAGAGCCGTAGACCACTTGGTCATGCTGGACCATCATTCAGACCCCCATAACCTCAGCAGTGAGAAGTTAATAGTCATTAGATGATAGAGCCGTGGACCACTTAGTCATGCTGGACCACTTATTCATGTTGGACCACTTAGACATGCTGGACCACTTAGTCATGCTGGACCACTTAGTCATGCTGGACCACCACTTAGTCATGCTTGACCACTTAGATATGCTGGACAACTTAGTCATGCTGGACCATCATTCAGACCCCCATAACCTCAGCAGTGAGAAGTTAATAGTCATTAGATGATAGAGCCATGGACCACTTAGTCATGCTGAACCACTTAGACATGCTGGATCACTTAGTCATGCTGGACCACTTAGTCATGCTGGACCACCACTTAGTCATGCTGGACCACTTAGTCATGCTGGACCACCACTTAGTCATGCTGGACCACTTAGTCATGCTGGACCACTCAGTTATGCTGGACCACTTAGACATGCTGGACCACTTAGTCAAGCTGGACCACTTAGACATGCTGGACCACTTAGTCATGCTGGACCACTTAGCCATGCTGGACCACTTAGTCATGCTTGACCACTTAGACATGCTGGACCACTTAGTCATGGTGGACCACTTAGTCATGCTGGACCATTTAGTCATGCTGGACTGGCATTCAGACCTTAAATAACTGATTTAAACATATAAAAGAAGAAAAGAAAGACACACTAGACATGATCCTATGAAGAACTACAAAATCAGTTAAAAGCTTGTCACTTTAATTTCTATTATAGATACCTCATTGCCTGATCATTGTCATCCACATGTACTGTAAATGACGGCTGTTTGAATGTGTTCACTGCCGATATTGGTACATTCACAGACGGCTTGCTCATCTGAAACACGTATTAAAATATTACATGTATGATACGGGGAGAATTTACAAACAACCCAGACTGCATGTAAATTAAGTACACAAGAATATATAATCCACAACTATCTCAATAAAAATCGTTTCTGGTTTCAGCCATCGCTTGTAATCTAGTATTTAACATACAACATATCTGGATGGAACTGACTATTTAAATACATGTAACGATAGCTTATATACGGGTAGAATTTAAAACTATTCTAAGGCCTGCAAAAATAATACCTGTGTTAAGGGTTACTTGCCAAAAAAACTAGAGTAGGTTACAGGTAGGAAGTCAATTTTTTCTTTTTTAATTTTTATTTCACAGAGAAAATGTCTTAATAATGAACTATTATAAACAAATTGATTTCAATTTGTTTTTCTCTTCGGTAAATTAAATATTTATGATAACAAATCAATAAAGAACAATACAAATATTATTTTCTTGACACATTAAACAGGTTCACAGTTTTTCATACTTTAACATTTACAAAATCAAAAATATGAAAAAGCAAGAAATGTCACTGGTAAGTGTCACATGCTCCCCGAAATGGTCTGTGAACATAATGATATATTTTATAATAGGAAGCAATGTATACATGAAAATCAAGGGTCATAGACTGACTTGACCTTTCAGATTAGACATGCAATTTCATGATTTTTTTACAATAAAGTACGACCTTGACCTTTGTGTAACCTTGACCTTGACATCTGATGTAAAGGTCTGGGTATTTCTACAGGTAAATGCAGGTGACACTTCATCATGACATGTTGATCACTTGTGTCAAGCTATTTCAAAATGTGACATCGACCTTTGAGGTACGGGTCTGGGTTTTATGTGTGACACATCATCATGTCATCATGATCAACTGAGCCGAGATAAAGACAAAGTTACAGACCAGACACGAAATATCAAACAAATTGAAAGTGTGACCTTGACCTTTGAGGTTCTGGGTCTTACATGTGACACTTCATCATGTCATGTTGACCAACTGTTTTTAAAATCTACCCATAGGTGACAAAGTTACAAACCTGGCACAAAATCTCAAGCAGACTGAGTGTTGTCAAACAGTTAAAATTGTGACCATGACCGTTGAAGTGGGAGGCTGGGTTTTATTTTTATGCGCAACACGTCGTCATGTTATGTTGATCATATGTAGCAAGAATTTATCAAATCCATCCATGCATTACAAAGTTACAGGCCAGACAAGAAATCGCACAGATTCAAAATGGTGTCAAACAAACTCGAAGTGTGACCTTGGACTTTCAGGTCTTATGCATGACATGCCGTTAGGGTTGGTACAAAATATTAGTTTCGGTTGGGTAACCCTAAACACAGGTATTTTTTTGTATTGCATAACTCAACTCTATTTAAAGGGTAGACATGGAAACTCGTTTGATCATGAAGATACAGTGATATAGAAAGAATGCAATTTCATAGAGGGAGAGAAATGAAATCACAATGATGGTATTTCCCATTTACAGCTATGACTGAAACCGTATTTATTAGGATGATTATGAAGGATCTGCCAATTCTATGAAACATTCATTCATCGTCTAAAACAAAATTGCTGACAAAACCTTCAAATAAAACTTTAATAGCAAAACATTTCAGGTCATATATGGCATATCCAGTTTTATTGGTGGAGGAAGACCTCCGAATGATTCCCAGTAGAACCATTGTTCATCCGCAGGTAACTGGCAAACTTTCTCACAGAAAATGTTTGGAGCGAGCATGACTCGAGTCTTTGATTTTAGAAGTGAGAGGTAAGTGACCTTGAGACTGTGACTTTTTTCAGAGGACTTTTTTTTTTTAACTTTCACACCTTTTGTTTAGTCCAAACTCCTGCCTTCTTTTCATTCTCCTTGTTGGTAACATCTCTTCTTGGAGCTGATGCCCACGCTCCTGTTTGAGGAGGTAGAGATGTTGGATCCTGATTCTCATCACAGAATATCTGTATCCCCTTTGTTCCAACCTGCTCAACTGGTTTAGGAAAAGCACCAGGCAGAACACCAGCATGACCTAATTGTTTCAAATGTGAAATAGAAACAGCTATTAAAAACAACTCATGTCAGAGAAAAACAATACATATATCTTTATAGCATAGCAGGGTTTCCCCCAGTCATAACGCTTGTTGCATGCGACATCCCTTCAAAAGATTTAGTTGATTAGTGACATCCCTTAAGTGGCCCGACATGCCTTCCCTCCTGTTGCGTCTTCTGTTAGATAATCCCATTATACAGCCCATCAGTAATTAAACAAGTGACCCCGTGATCAATTTGCCTATTTCACAGACTTGTCAATCACTCGCAAGTGTGAACTGGAAGATTTAAAATCGACTACTGACCAAGGTGTCGGTAGTACCTTTCAATTGATTCATAAACCTCCCAATCACATGAAGTCTATGTAGTATGTATGCAATCAATCAGAACGAAACACTTAATAAAGTGTCATGACCATTTCTCAGATCAAGACAACTAGAAATAGATCGCAGTGTATTGTAAGGCTTTTATGCAAGTAAGCAAAACAAAGAAATCATAAAGGGTTTTTCTTAGCATCTTATTGCAACAAAGCTAGAATAAAATCCCCACTTAAAATGGTTTATTTTGTACATAAATTAAATTCAGTAATTAAACAAGTGACCCCGTGATCAATTGACCTATTTCACAGACTTGTCAATCACTCGCAAGTGTGAACTGGAGGTGTGTATAGGTAAGCTTATCAGAACGAGTAATTTGAAGGTTACTCCGCCTCAATATAAAATGTGTTGCCTGTGAAATTTCTTGATCTGAGATTGTTTTTCACAAGATTTAAAATCTACTACTGACCAAGGTGTCGGCATTACCTTTTAATTGATTCATTAACCTCCAAATCATGATACGTCTGTGTAGTATGTATAATGCAATCAATCTGAACGAAACATTTAATAAAGTGTGTCACAACCATTTCTCAGATCAAGACAACAAGAAATAGATCGCAATGTATATTAAGGCTTTATGCAAGTAAGCATAACAATGAAATCATAAAGGGTTTTCTCAGCATCTTATTCCAACAAAGCTAAAATAAAATCCCCACTTAAAATGGTTTATTTTGTACATAAAATGAGAAAAAATACAAAAAAACACCCATATGTTGCCTACCTGATGTTAACAAATTTGAGAAACCCGGTCTAAAAGTCAGCGCCTTAAAAACCGGTTATAGCAGTCCAGTTTATTAGGGATGTTTAAGACTTAACTATTAATGTTTCCTTTTATAAAATTGATATTTATTTGGAAATACACTGACACCTATTGAAAATTACTTAATCAAAGATTAAAAATGCAAACTTCCTAATTGTATTAACTTTGAACTATGACAAGCTGTCCATTTATAATCATTCCTTTACTATATTTTTATGGCAGTAATATTCTATTATAGGATAGAAACATATATTTGCAATGCACATTAATGGACAGTTGGATATCCCCTGTTTATCAGCATCTTATTTCTTATAATGAATCTGTGTAGAACCACCATCATTCTGAAAGCAACTGGTATTTTTTTTCATTTAAAGTGTTCAGGTCAAAGTATACTCAAACTAACATATATACACAATATATTTACCATATATAACTTCTATATAGTGTTTATGTATATATTTATTTATTGTTCCAAGTATGGCAATCATGAATGTACCTGTAAGCATAAATCAATAAATTTTAGAGAAGTTGTGACTAACTGAAAGAACACTATCCAAAAACCATTGTGAAAACATTTATGATTAAACTAAACTGGCTGTTTAGGAAGTTATTAGAAAAAGAGGGCCATAAACTTGGCCTTAAATCCCCAACCTGTGACAGAGGAGGCAATGTGAAAAAGAAGGAAGATTTTGATAATGCAAGGGCAGTTCATTAAACATTAAAAGATTGTCAATTGAGATAATGTAGATCTATACATGTATATAACTACTGTGTAGTGTGTACGTTTGGTGAAAATAAAAGAAAATTGCGGGTTGCAGAGTGCACAAAACATCAAATATGTAATAAATTCAATGTCTTCTGCTCAGTTGTGAAACAAAACTTCACATACTATAATAGGACCTTTTTTTATCCCAATGATTTTAAATATCATTGAAATCTAGTAAGTCGAGTATGATACAAACATTCCAATGTAATTTTCCTGTCTTGCACAAACTTTATTTCAATTTTGGAATGCAATAATAATAAAAAGCCATAATCTGTGAACAACGTTGTGGTATTGATTTGTAAAGCTGATGCTATTTTTATATCTTTAAAAAAAAAAGATGTGCTTATATGTACCATAAACAGTGTATACCTTGTATTGCTGTCCCAGTCCTACTGATAGGTACCTGGCGTTTTTTCCCTGTGGTATGCAGTTTTGATAGGACCTGTCTTTTCTGATCTGCTGAAGTACCCTCTTGATTAGGCTCATCCTGACCACCTGTTAGTTGTCTAGCAACACGCTTTTGAAATTCTCTGCAATTTAAGTACAAACAGTATTTTAATATCGTCCTCTGTGTTAGTGGTTAAGGCATCTGCTTCAGAAGTGTGAGGTCGAAGGTTTGAATCCCGGTGGAAGCACTTTGTTGTTTTTTTCTGATGCAGCTGGTTGCTCACCCAGCAGTTAGTTAATTTGAGGGGTACCGAATAACAGTCCGTCGCCTGGCAAAAATAGCTTTCGAGAAGTAACCGTGTACGACATGAAGGTGTCTCATAAACCCATTGTGGCCTGCCCTTTTAATAGGGGTGACATTATAATAAATAAAAACTTACTTCACACTTTTACTTTACAGTGTTTTGAAGCTATATAATTTATATGTGTTCAACAAGTACTAACATTAATACAAATCTAGAACCAGCTATACTTTAGAGCATATGTTGATATAATGTCTTGCTGAAGGAACAAAGGAATAAACCAGTTTTATCAACTTTCAAAGCACTGATTGTTTTCTCATGATTTCTGACTTTATCAGCAAATTGATGTCCCCTGCTTTTTTCAAAGTTTTTGAGTTAGGCAAGTTATTGCATGGAAACCCCCAATAATATATTTTTTCACAAATTAAAGGAGCATAACTGTAGAACGACAAATGCCATAACCCCTTAAATTGAACTTAGCTTGTGTTTTGTCAGTATATACATTGCATTAAAATTTCAAAAGATATGATTCAGAAATTCTTAAGTTATTGATTGGAAACAAAGTGTGACGGACGGACAAACAGACTCAAATCAGTTTCTCCCGCTTTTCGCAAAGTGGAGGACAAATATCAAAATCTGGCCAAAAAAATTTATCTACATATCTATTTATGAAAAATATTATGTATGTAACATTTTGTATATTCAAATAAATACAGGATAATGTTGTCCTTGTTAAGTCATTTTTATTATATACATGTATGTAATTTGATCACGAGTTTACTTGAAAATTTTGAACAATGATAATAAGTTTTAGGCACCATTTTTTTCATTTAGATATATAAGAACTAAGCAGTTGGTTGGTTGTATGGTGTTTAGCGTTGCATTTCAAAAAAATTTCAGCTTTATTGTGACGGTGCCTACTTGAAACAGAATTCTAAGTGGTGCCACACTAAAGTACATTGTATCATGCAAGACGCTTGGTATGGACATATGGCATGATACCCCACCCAGTCACATTATACCATCACAGGCCGACCTGGAACTAAGCACCAAGCAACAAAGCTTCTACTATCATTTTTCAAGTCTTTGGTATGACCTGACAGGGGATCGAACCCACGACCTTCTGCATGAGACGTGGACACGCTATCCCATGACCACCACTGACTGAACTAAGCAGACAAAAATTCTGAAAAAAAAACAACAACAAAATTTTTTATAACAAACAGGCTGATAATATTTCATTACAAACTTACTCATGCTTTCTTCTAAGGATTTCAAATGGTTGTGCTTGCTTTTTTAAACCTTCCAGATAAATTGCGTCAGCTCTCTTTGTGTTTCCTAAACGCTCTAAAAGTGATGCCCAGGCTTCATAAAAGCAACTCAGCTCACAGCCAATGTTTTGGTCGTACATGAAGTTGTAAATCTCCAATGGATCATTGCATACATCAGCCTGTAGATTGAAAACAGTAATGTAAAATCTCCAATGGATCATTGCATACATCTGCCTGTAGATTGAAAACAGTAATGTAAAATCTCCAATGGATCATTGCATACATCTGCCTGTAGATGGAAAACAGTAACGTAAAATCTCCAATAGATCATTGCATATATCAGCCTGTAGATGGAAAACAGTAACGTAAAATCTCCAATGGATCATTGCATACATCAGCCTGTAGATCGAAAACAGTAACATAAAATCTCAAATGGATCATTGCATACATCTGCCTGTAGATCGAAAACAGTAACATACATAATGTAAAATCTCCAATGGATCATTGCATACATCAGCCTGTAGATGGAAAACAGTAACGTAAAATCTCCAATGGATCATTGCAAACATCAGCCTGTAGATGGAAAACAGTAACGTAAAATCTCCAATGGATCATTGCATACATCAGCCTGTATATGGAGCAGCAACATAAAATCTCCAATGGATCATTGCAAACATCAGCCTGTAGATGGAAAACAGTAACGTAAAATCTCCAATGGTTCATTGCATACATCAGCCTATAAAAGAAAAACAGTAACGTAAAATCTCCAATGGTTCATTGCATACATCAGCCTATAAAAGAAAAACAGTAACGTAAAATCTCCAATGGATCATTGCATTCATCAGTCTGTTGATGGAAATAGCAACATAAAAACTACCAATGCTCCTATTCTAACCTGGAACCATACTGGTTATCATTATTGTATTTTAATATTATAAAACACTTGCTACTGACAAATGAATACAACTAGTCTTCAGTTCCTGTAGTGGGATACAACATTCCATATCACCTGCTGTAAAGTTTCTATTTCCGCATAATGGCTATACATTACCATTCTGTACATTAATATTCATGACATTACAATATGCTGAACTTTCAAACAGGATGTTTCATAGCTTGTATACAGCGCAGGTTTATTCAAGCTGGTAAAAAAATTAAAAATAAAACATACCACACATTGCCAAAAGGATATATATTTAAACATGCTAAAATAGTATATTATTGAAAAGAGATTTCCTAACTTCGGCTACGCGCCTAGGTTAGACTAAAATAACTTTCCCGCTAAAAATTAACATATTTTGTTGTGTTTTGAATGAGTCACATGATTTCACTTGGATTCGTTATACAGGTTTACACATAGTAAAACTTGTTTCATCTTAGGAAGAAAATAACGATGCGAAGGTCGTCAAACCGTATTTAAATGCTGTCTTTTTTTAGAACAGAGATTAAATTTCAAAAGACCTGCAGTTTCTGCTGCGATAAAGATAAGTCGATCGCCAAAATCTTCATGCTGCAGGATTCCAGGCGCTGCAGTACGTGGGGAAGGACTTTTTATGTTTTTGTATACGACGGTAGAAAATATCTGAGCAGAAAATGTATAAAAGTTCGAGAGAAAAAAAATCGGTTCAGAGACGGAAGTACTGGCAAGGCATAAAATTTTAATAAACTTTTACCCCACAAGGCATCATTTTTTTTTATGAAAACACCAACCAGGCATAAAATTTTAATTATACTGCCATCCGACCCCCCCATACATTTAATTCTGGAAAAGCCCTGGTTTACTCCCTTTGATTACAAAACAAATGTTAATTTTTATTAAACACCACCTTATTTTCAATGTAAATATTTCTATTTTTATCATTCTAAATTATCTTTAAAAAAAATAAGGTATTGTACACATGTTTTACAGAAAAAATAATACAGGTTTGTTTATACTAAATTGTTTTAAAACGAAACATCAAAGTTATTAAACAGTAATTTTTTAACTGAAAATATTTTAGACTGTAATTTACCATTTTCATCCAGGGGTAGATGTATCTCTCATCATTTCTGTATTTTTCTTCATCCTTGAACAGATGAACGCATCTCTCTAAAATAGTAGTTAGGTTTGAGTCTTTACCTCCTTTAGGAAATGTCTGCTCTGCCCATCTGATGTATCTGATACAGAAAATATGAGATGTCCTTGTACACTTGAGGAATATCAACAGCAATGGATGTTCTGTATTGCTCATTGACTATCAATTATCTACAAAGGTTTGTTTATTACTAGTAGGAGAAACTGCAGTACTTTATTTAAAAAACAAAGCCAAAATGAAAGCCAAGATTTCATAGCACAATGCTCCAGATCAGCACTATTTTGGGGTAATTAAGCATTGAAATTTCTGAATAAAACACTGAAATTTGAATCACGGGGTAAAATAAGCATTGGTTATGCACAATTTCAGTGTTGATTCATTTGTTTTAGCTCTTTACTTCATAAAGACGCCTTTGACACCTCTAATATAGAGGCCTTTGGACACCTAATAATGAAGGCTTTTGAATTATTGGCTGAATTATGTTTATATTAACTGACAGAGTGGAAAACAGTGCAGGAAGTGTTCAGATTGCTTGTTACCAGCAATCAGAACTCTTCCTGCACTGTTTTCAAAGGCTTCCTGTGATTGGTGCAGGAAAACGCATATCTATGGAGTAAAGGGTTAAATGGCAATTTGATAAGAATGTTCATTTTTACCCTTTACATTTTGAAACAAAGCATGACATACTAATTTAAGGAGTACAATACTCATTTGAAGAGAAGTTTATCTGGAGCACTAGATAATTTACACCAAATGTCAAAAAATCAGATAGGAACACCGCGAGCTACCATAAGTTCTTGTTATCAGATTATTTAATTTTATTTTAAACGACTGACCAACAAAACTGTTTACCTGTACCACACCTCCAGCGGATCATCACCTGCATATGTTCTCAACTCTGCCTCAAATACACTGTAAAAAATAGAAATGTTATACACTTATAATCAGGTTTCTATGGAGAGAAGAAAAGAAGGATTTTGTATGCGTGGTGCACACAAAATCCTTCTTATGCAAATAAACCAATATCACCATGGTAATATATATGGAAAATCACTTAATGACTATGTTAATGTAATTAACTCTTACTTTTTTGCATACTGATATGTAATTCTACAAGTCAATAGACTAGCTATGACTTCATAACAGGAAGGTATATCTCAATTAAGTATTTCGTTCATTACAGAAAATGGCTTCAATTTCTATTTTAATCTGCCTGTTATATTCTGTTTTGCTTATTTTGTTGTGATTTTTATTTTTATTTTTTATTATTTGTATGATGCATACTCTTGCTGGTTTTTTAGTGCAGATTCTATTCCAAGAATCAGAGTTTTTTTAGGACACTGTATACTAACATTTGTCTACTAGTCTTAAGCATGTTCAACATGCAATTCATCGCTATGTTATATAACTACACAGCAAGAGGGTCAAAGATGCCACCAATATGTTCATCTGATTAAAACAAGGTGGCAAAATGGTCTCTTGCATCAAACTATCAACTTTTAACTATCTTTTAATGTGCGATAAATTTATGTCAAGCAAGCTGGACTGACCTGTTCTTAATGTATAATATTAACTACAACAGAAGAAAATCAAGAATTATTTTTTGTGAGGATTTTTTTAGTCACATCCGAGAGTTATTTATTTAGGGATAAAGTGAAGATATACCTGCCAAAAAATAATAATCTTTCTACAAACTGAACGAAATATATTTATTTTGCTAAAAAATTAATGTGTTTTCAAATGAGGAACTGTGAATTTAAATTTTGATGGTATTGTTCCAATTATGACTATGTATATATGTAAAACAGAGCAACATTTTATTTTTCAATGTGGTATTAACAATTATTTTGATGTCACTGGTTGGCACCTGTGTAAAAAACATTGTCTTGTGTGATAAATATAGGCCAAATTATTATACAGCCTTTCACCGGTGACACATGTTCAAGCTGGCACACTACCTGTCTGACCTGATTGGGGCTCAAGAGAGACAATGTTTCCAGGGAGTGAGTTCTACAGGACAATAGCACAATACAAGAAAGAAAACTTATAAAAGTCTGAATTTGTCTGTAGGCCAGAGAATGGAATAGATGACTTGCACTAGTATTAGGGATAAGGACGTTTTCAGGTGGAATTGCGACAAGGTTATGGGTGATGTTATAGAGCATAACCAATTGTTGGTCAATAAGAAAGAGGTCAAGTCGTCTCCAGTTTAAGGTTGTCAACATATTGGTGACACTGGAAGTGCTTCCATAGTTGCGCATTGCCCAGTGAGCAGCCCATCTCTGTATGGGCTCAATTTGTCCGATTCCAGCACTAGTGTGTCGAGACAAGATAGGAGAAGTACTCAAGCTGGGGCCTCACAACTGTCATGTATGCCATGGATTTGGGTTTATTTAAGTGAACTATTATGCTTCATCTGAGGAATCCTAGTGTTTGGTTGACTTTTTTGTGATGTTGTCTATGTGTTTGTTCCATGTTAAGTCTTTTGAGATTGTGATTCCTAAATATAGTGTTGTGGAGTATAAAAGTAAAGTGTTTATTATAGTGTCATCCCCATTGAAAGGGCCAGCTACACTGGGTTTGTGAGACCTTTATGCTGTACACAGTTACTTCCCAAAAGCTATCATTGCCAGACGTCAGGCTGTTAGACATTCGTTACATATCAATTTAACTAGCTGCTGGTTGATTAACCAGCTGCATCAGATAAAATCCAAATGCTTCCACCGGGATGCAAACTTTCAACCTCCTGCTTCCATGAAGGAGGCCTTAAACACTAGTCTAGTCCACAGAAATGATATATATTTAGTGTCTATTTCATTTTTACTTTTGGTTATGTGGATGACGTGTCATTTAGATGGATTGAATTTCATGTCCCACAGTAATTCCCATTTCTGTAGTTAGGTTGTGCTGAAGGTATTTAAAGTGTGTGGTTACCATGGGAAAAAAGATATATTGCAGAATAGTATGCAAAGAGAATGACCTTGGAATGAGAAACATGCTCACAAAGGTCTTTTACTCAGAGGAGAAATAATAAGAGGCCAAGTACAGAACCATGGGATATTTCGGAGGCGACAGTCTGGGACAGTAGCTGACGTTGAACCATTGATGTTGACAGCCTGTGGTCTGTTGTCAAGGAACGAATTCCAGTAGAGTGTGTTCCTACTGATGCCATAAGAATAGAGTTGTATAGTAGTTTTTCATGATTTACCATAAAATGTCATCCTATGGAGTCTCTTAACACTCAGAACAACAAACTACAGTAAGAACAGTTTTCGGAATGCTGCCCCAGTGCTTACCTCCTTACCAGAGGAATTAAAAAATTTTTTATGTATACATGCATGTGCATACTTGTGTTTGCATATATATGTATGGGTGTGCATGTATTTAGCCTGTATGTTTAAAATGTGCTTTAATATGTTTAAATTATGCTTCTGTGTTTTTATGTTTAAAATGTTTCAGTATATCTATATGGTGTCTTTTAAGCAAAATTGTGTTTTGTGATATGCTAATAATCTTGTGTCTTATTTACTACCATTCCCATAATTTTCATTGCATCTGAGGGTTATTAATCAGCAAATTTGATTTGATGTGATAAATATTGTTTTATAGTGTTGTCAGGCTTCTCCACAGGCCATTTAAGCACAGGGCACCCCAGCACTTGACTATCAGAAATGGTATTCCCCTAGCGCTTCAATTCTTTAACAAAATTTTGCAAAAGCTTACTTTCCTTCATATCATTATTTTTCTTTGCACATCTTTTCTAATTTTAATACCTAAAATGTAACTTATTAAATATGGTAACTTTAACTGATTAATACAAGTTTTACTAGTGAAATATATTTCAATGAGTGCCTTACACAGCGCTTGAAAATGTGCTGAAGGTGTTTAATGCGCTTTTACCCCAGTGCTTGCATTCTTTCCTGTGGAGAACCCTGGTTATTGTTCTAATTAATTTTTGTATTCCTTTTATAACTCTTTTAGGTGTACGATCAAGAATAACATTTTTCAGTTTTTAACTTTTTTAAACTGTTTTAGATTCCAGATATTTTGCTAGTCATAACTAGATCTACCTTGCTCATTTAACTTTTTAATTCTTTTTTTTTATTAAATATATATTTTTTTCTTAATATATCAGACGTGATAAAATTTAATGTTTATGCTTTTTATGTGCTGTGCTTAACTATTTGCATATCTTAATTTGTCAACTAAATGTTCTTCTTCCATATACTGAGCTGAGTTCTTGACAACGTACGTAGCTCAACGACACTAGGCGTGGTGGTAGTGCACAGAAGTCTCAAATGTTAAAAAGTTAAAACTATATACAGTAGTCATGTCTGGTGAAGAAAGTGTCAGGTTACAGCCAGCTGTGTTTTCGACGCTGCTCAAGGGGATCCCAGTTCGGTTCTTTAAGCATATTGTAGATACATCCTGGGGTCTAATAGTCGTTGAAAACAAAGCAGGTCGCTCGGCACTGAACCTGCTCAATAGTGTTGACGTGGTTTAGCTGGTATGGGTCCCAGACGATGGCAGCATTCTCGAGTTGGGGACGGACCATGGCTTTATATGAAGCTTCCTTGACAGGTCGTGTGCATTCCCTCAGGTTTCTGCGAATGAACCACAGAATCCAACTGGCCTTGCTCATGATGTTGCCTACAGATGTGTTTCTCCCAGGTGAGGTTTTCTGTGATGGTGAATCCAAGTTATTTACTTGCATCCACCCCCTCAAATGTGTGGCCATGGAGACTATGTGATGTGGATGATTTTCCAACATCGAGGGGCGATCCTGATGTTATGTCAAATGCTATTCTAAGATTAATTTTATGTATTGACGGTTCAAAAGCTTTATATGTAGCTAACGTTGTACTGTTTTATATCATTCAGACGTTAAATAAAATTAATTTGAATTATATTATTATGCATCCGTGAGGATGGACAGATGGACAATGATTTATAGACCACACTCCACACCCGAAGTGCAGAAGATATCACCAGAAATCTAAAAAACAAATCATCAAATGTGTAAGGTCATTATGTAGTGGTCAATTGTTATAGGATATATGTTAGTAATTGAAGTGAATGACAATTTGGTTTACTGTTTTTCGTCTCGGATCCTCGATTGATCACTGCTCTGCGGCTGAAGTCCTGCATTCAAACTCGAGAGTTTGCGTCCCTGTCTTAAAGGTTGAACATTTTCTTTACTTAGTTCCCACTCGTCTTCCGTTGCATCCATATTCATATTTCGATGTGATGAATGTATCACAGGGACATAAACATAAATTGTTTAAAATATGTTGGTGTATTTACATACTGTTCGAAACTTCCCGCTTTGCTTTGCGCATGTGCATAACGAAAGTGAGCAAAGGGGAGCAACTGCGTCGACTTGAGGTCATTTCGTAACCGGTTATTTTCGTTCATTTCGTAACCATTTTTTTCGGTCATTTCTTAACCGGCGGAAAATGATGTGTAAATGGTTTATAAAGGTGAATAAAGATGAATAAAAAAAATTGTTTTTTAGTATTTTTATGATGTTAAAATCATATTAAAATGACATACACGGAGTAAGTTCTGGTCATTTCGGAACCAGTTGAACATATTCTGTAAATGGTTTATAAAGATGAATAAAGAAGAAAAAAACACACTATTTTTTTTATATTTTTATAAGATTAAGATTATATTGAAATGATAAATGAGATGATGTAATTTGTCTTATATTTTTCATTCCATGATAATATGTTGGTTTTCGTTTAATTGCAACTAAAATATTACAGTGTGATTGATCTCTTGCATTTAATTAGTTTAACTAACAACTGTTATGCTAATTGCTAATTATCCTTTAATTGCAATTAAAATATTACTGTGTGATTGATCTCTTGCATTTAATTAGTTTAACTAAAAACTGTTATGCTAATTGCTGATTATCCCTAAATTGCAATTAAAATTAATAATAATATTGCAATTACTATGTTCAACTAAGATAATTTTACGTTACTGTGCAACTCTTCAACCGTGAGACAGCCTTCGTCGGTACGCAAGTGAAGTTGTATCAGCAAACAAGCTAATAAAGAAACAAAAGAAGGGAACTGGACGGATGGAGAGGAGAATTTTAAAGAAATTGTCTAGTGTATATAGTAAGTAAATGTAGTTTATATGAACGTGTAGTCTCCGTTATTTTTTTTTCATGTAGTATAATTGTTTTATATAATTTGCTTTGAAATGTGCTTTGTTAATACACTTTTTGTGTTTTGGCAAAACATTCTTAAATAAGTAAGCCCCGTTAATATACTTTAACATTGTAATAACTCTTTCGTAAATAATTTGCTGCGTTTTTTTAAATTGCTTTAAATAAATGCTTTGAAATTTGCTTAATGTGCTCTGTAAGTTCATTTTTGGTTTGATAAGTTTTATGTGTATATATAATAACTTTCTCTTAATTTTGCTGAACTGTGGTTTATATTGATAATAATGTAATACAATTTAAAATGTTTGCATGTTGTTGTTTTTTTTCTATACCAGAAAATTAATTTTCTTCATAGTAATTCTAAGTGAAGAAATTAACACGTGGATCACATAATAAGACCCATTAGCACCTCTTCAAATTTATCGTACTGTATAACAAAGGACGGTGAATGACCAATAATGTGGTTAAAAAGAGTCAACCTACTACATGTATGTCATATTTTTATTTTAATATGAAGTGTTTATAACACAATTATCAGAAATAATACCATAAAATATTGTTTAATTCGTCTTTATAAGCAATATTTTAATCTGGTTACGAAATGACCGAAAAAATGGTTACGAAATGAGAAACATTTTAAACTGGTTACGAAATGACAGAAAAAATGGTTACGAAACGACCGAAAATAAGTGTTTACTAAATGACCGGATCCCACTGCGTCTCTACCTCAATCAATGAAACTTAACAAAAGGAAACGTTTCTCAACTGAACGAAAACTAATCAGTCTGTCCGGTGCTGTTACCCAATTACATTTTAAGGCATGTGAAATTATCTAAAGTTTGGGTGGCATTTTTGGCATATTCCCTGTAAGTCACTGATTTGTGTTATACGTTCTATTTCAGTAGTTTGAAATTGTTCAACTTTGTTTAATTTTTATCAGAATGTAAGAGATTATTGAGACCTTCCCATGGGGGTCCTTGCTCCCTGGGTCTCTTAAAATAGTTTAGTTTAAATATATTTTATTTTAAATATTTTAAATGGAGTCGTGCCACAAGTTCTTCCAACTTAGATTATGCTAATATAAACAAAATACAGTAGGTGACTGAGTGAGAGAAAGAAAGAGTGAGAGGTGAAATACAGAGAGAGAGAGAGAGAGAGAGAGAGAGAGAGAGAGAGAGAGATACATTTTATAACCAAAGAAAAAAAAGAAGAATAAAGAAATATATGATTAATTGTTCTTGTCTCCTACTTAAAGTAATGGACTGTTGTTTCCCAGATCCCCAAAAATATTTCTCCAAAAGTATTTACCCCAGATCTCTAAAATTAGGCCTTTGATTCCTGGATCCCTGGAAGTAATGGCCAATGTTCCTTAGGTCCCTAGAAATAATTGGCCATGTTCCCCAGATTTCCAAAACCGCTGGGAATGCCTCAGCATTGACATCTGCATAACTATATACATGGACATTGTATAAAATGTATTGTAAAGAGCATGGGTTTTATTAAAGGAACCAAGGGAATATACAAATCCCTTAAGAGGACTATGCGGAACACTATATGTCATGCATGCCCTTCTTCGTCTTCTTCTTCCGTTACTGCACAAAATCCCAATCTGGGGCATCGTCGTACAATTTGGTGTATGATACAAGGTGGTTGTAAGGTGCGGGTATGTAGAAATTTAACATTAAAACGATAGAAACGATACCCTCGCTCTATGGTGCAGAGACCAGCTCTCCTCTAAAAGCTTCTACGGTGTCGGCTGTGGCGATGCCCTCTGAAAGGTTATTCCACAGTCTGGTGCCCGAGGGAAAGAATGAGTGCCGGTAGTTGTCAACTCTGCAGAATGGGAACTTCAGCGAGTTGCATCTAGTGTTGAGAGATGCTGGCCGGAAGAATACTGAGGGCATATCTATGAGCCCATGGACGATTCTGTACACCATCACGAGTTTCGCGTTGACGCATCGTTCTTGCAATGTCTTCCAGTCAAGGTCGTGTATCATCTGGCTGGTACTGCTTGTTGTCTTGTAGTCGCCCTTCACGAATCTCGCTGCTCGTCGCTGTATGTATGACTGATGATCGTGGCGGTATACCGGTCCGATGCTGTGCAAGTATACTCAAGAATGGACCTGGCAAGGGTCTTGTAACTCTGTGCCTTGATGTCCTGTGGGTAACTTGCCATGTTTCTTCTGAGGAAGGCTAGGGATTTATTGGCTTTCTTAGCTGTGGTTGCTAGATAGGTTTTGGGAGATGTGCCCTCCCAGGTATTTGCCATTTTTGACGAAAGTCAGGTCTTGGCCGTGAATGTTGTAAGTGGCCTGTATGAATTTCTCTTCTTTGTGGTGAGGATCACCATCATCCAGTCTTCTTCCCATTTCCGGAATCTGTCTAGGTTGTCTTGTAGGACCTTGGTGTCAGCAATATAGCGAACCTTCCCATACAAGAGTGGAGAGTTGGACGTGGCTTGTACGGGGAGGTGATTTATGTAGAGGAGGAAGATCAGGGGGCCGATGACTGCTTATTGGGGGACACCGGAAGTGACAGGAGATGAGGTGGATGAGCTTCTTTCGACAAGAACCTGCTGGCGTCGGTTTGTAACCTCTCCTAGTGCCTTGGTGTTTTATTATTTTTGAAGAATAAATATAAATTTGGAATTAGTTTTTCAAGATAAATATTTTCGGCAGTTTACAACTTCGGTGCGGCAAAATAGTTATATTTGAATTTAATTGGATGTTAGACTGAATTAAAAAAAATTGCTGTGCTCCGACACAGTATATTTCATGTGGGTAGGTAGGTAGCTCATATTTTTTCCAGATATAATTGTGTAGTCATTTTTGATAAAAATTGATAGTAGTTATGAAAAAAGAAGTTTAATGCATTGAAAGTCAGTAAAAAAAATGGGTGGGTACAATTTTTAGTTAGCAGGTAGGAGCACGGCAAACAAATATGTTTTAAAGGAGAGCCTTACCGGTATCAGTGAGCACTGCCGGTATAATGCGGCAAAGTAGAGCATTTTTATATACTCATTATCATAATCTCGCGTGAACTGACGGGAATTCCTTTGTGCCGCATTGCTTTGCAAGATATCCACGCTGCATAAATTTGGTAAGTTATTGTGCGTTTTAACAATACTTTAGCGCAGCGTTAATATAGATAATACCTTTTTCATTATGAATTATTATTAAAGGAAACAAACTGTATGAAAATACGTATTGCTTATTTGTTTATTCGCATTCGGCCACTAGATTTGCCGGAGTAGTCTCGTAATTTATTTTCGGGGCTGCATTGTTGGTTTTATTTGTTTGCAAACGAATGTTAGAATGTTGTAGTGCTGAAATGGGCCTTAATTATATCCATCGACATATACAAGTTTTTTTCAAGGATTCCATTTGTTATGACGATCAGAATATTGTTTTTAGTAAATAGAAAAATAATGTGAACAGTTGTCTCCCCTTCTCATCTACCCCTGCTAATCGAATCTTCAGACAAAGAATTTCCTTTCACTGGATGCAAATTGTGAACAGCGGGACTTGAATTGCAATGCCCACATCGTAAATTGGCAAAAACATTCAACAGTAAATGTGTTTCTTCTACTGAATCATGAAAAAAAATATTGAAACCAACCTCATACATTATAACTTCCTGTTTTACAAATTGATAAAACTATTGACAAATTATTAAGACTTTTTTGTTATATGCTTCATTTGAAATTCAATTTTTACTGAAAAGGAAGTATTTGAATAAATAATGTTTTATAGTGTGTTTTTAGGCTAGAAAGTAAACCGTGTACAATCAATATGTATGCTTATTCATTGCAATACTAAACTAATTGTATTAATAGTTTTTGAGACAATTTGAAAATGATGGAAAACTACTTGTTTATTTTAGCTTATAACAGAGTGCCATAGTGAGTTCCACAATGACTAATATAAAGGAAGAACAAAATGGTGCAGAAGATGTGGAAATGGAGGAGAAGAAGCCTGGCATTGTAAGAAAAAGTAAGTATTCCAAACTAAATAGTTTTATATATAAGATGGAAATAATTTACAGGTGAACCTGGTTAAACTTAAAGGGATACTTTTGTTACAAGTTATGAAATTTAAACAATTTTATATACACGGTTTAAAAAAGTAGAATAAAGATAAGATTCACATTGTTTTTTTTTATTATCCTATACTAGGTCAACTGGCTTCTGTGGCAGTACCAGGGCCGTTGCATCCCTGTCATCACAGCTTCAGCCTATCATTAGATATTGTAACTGCGCTGTACCACCCCTTTGAATTGTCCTATCCTAGTCCGACATTCAGTGGGGTTCCATACATACTGACACAATACTGGTAGCCCAGGTTTTATAACATTTTAAAAACAATTTAACAAGAAACTTGGCATATTAAAACAATTACATTTCAATGACACTTTAAGATAAAATATCTGTAAGTCTGTCTTTCAAATGTGTGCATATCAAGTCCAAGTATGAGACTAAATGTTCTGTTTAAGTACTTTTAGGTTCTGAATTTAGTGAATTTGGATGATAGGTGTGGTATATAAAATGCTACAGTAAGTAAAGAAATATTATAAAAATTAATGAAGTAATAACTATTTGTTTTAATTTATATTTTCAGTTACTAAAATCACCTTCACTATTGGGCCAATCAAACAAGAAGATTTGTCGACCCCGGAATTGAATAAATTGATGGCCATGGCACAAAAGTTTGACATCACCTTTGACACTGTCCCCATCCTCGATTCTGACCAGACAGATAAGCTTGGGTACTTAATTATTCTTGTTTGGCATTGGAAAATATTCGTAAGAATACCTGTAATTAAGTTACCAGAAGATGACAAAATTAACGTCTATTCTTTTCGCAAATATTGATTAATTGAATATTTAGCGTCATTTTTATGCCATCGACGGCTAACAGACGATCAGTTAACCTAACCACTGTTTCCTGGGATAAACCAGTACTCGCGGCACCCCGTCTCCGCAAGTAACTGATGACTTTCCCACATGAATCAGTGGTGAGAGACGAATGATAATGAGACACAATGTCGTATATCAATCATCACAGAGACTGTTGCCTGGCGGGGGATTCAAACTCACGACCCCTGGATTGATAGTCAGACGTGTAACCGTTTGAACTAATCAGACCCGGCTCGCAAATATTGAATAAAATATGATTTTATGTTAACTATTATCTGTCATTTTTGTTTTGTAGTTACATCACATTGCCATTTGAGATCCGCAGCCAGGAGTATCTACTGGTTTTATATGACAGACTCAGCAACCTTAAGTTGAACCCACAGAGAGATGTGTCAGTCAAATTTCCAGAAGAATTCAAGAAACATGTTGAAGGTAAAGTTTGCAATTTCAGTATTATGCCAGCTCATATGCCAGTAGCGTTAAAATCCATTACTAGTGAGAGCTAGCAGTTTATCACAGAGATTTTTGAAGAGAAAGGGCAATAAATTTGATACACAGAAATCTTTTTTAAAGAATATAATTGCTTTTCATGATTATATACATATGTTAGAGGTGTAGCAATGCATGATTCCACTATATTGATACATTAGTGAACAGTTTTATAGCACACACTGACTACATTTTGGCTTTTTAACCATGACAAAGAGAATGCTAAAATGT
>CM055895.1:8348043-8374043 GCA_029582155.1 Panopea generosa | reverse complement strand
TTTCAGCTGTTTTAACTGAATATTTTGTGTGTGTGGTTTTTTTTTATTATCTCGAAACGAAAACATTAATACGTTTATTAGTTTTTTCTTTTAAATTTTGTATTATTTGTAACAATATAGTTAGGTTGCTGTGGCCTAATTTAGTAGTGTCAGCTACTACATATCTGGAATGATATAGGCTATATTTAGAGCATGTAGCGTGGGTTTGTTAAAACGAATTGATAGGAGTAACGTTTTAAAGATCTTTTAACATATTCATTTTTAGCTCTACTGGCCAAAGGCCGGAAGTGCTTATGCGATGGCGCGTTGTCCGTCGTTCGTCGTCTGTCGTCTGTTAACAGCACTTTCTCTGAAACCTCTTAGCCATTTAAACTAAAACTTCACATGGATGTTTCTATTGCATAGGAGACTATACAGAAGATTTTTTTCTATCTGAAATTCAAGATGGCCGCTGTTACTAAAAATAGTCCAAAACTTTAAAAATCTTCTTCTCATGAACGGCCCAGCAGATTTTCAAAATGTTTATGTAGTAATGATGACCAACTATAGTTTTGTTATATTTGTTCAAATGTTGTCCCTAGGGTTAAAGGGGAACGCAACCCTGTGTATAAAACAGGATAATATGAATAGCTATGAGTTCAGCTTTCTATTAATAGTATTATTATGCATAAATTCGAGTCCATAAAGATATATCAGCTCGTTTTGTAACGGTCATTTTCGCACATCGACTTTATGGTGGAAGTCGCCATATTGGATACCTGCGTGACGTCATAACTGCACTTCCGGTTTAAAACATAATTGATTTATACGCTACAGCAGATGTAGAAACGTGCAATTATAGTCACCGGCAAAAGTACTCGCAAGACTAATAAAATGGATTTTAGTAACGGAGAAGGACTTTTTGCCTACAACTTTGAACCAGAATTTTCAGAAGAAGAGTTAAATGAATTAGAAGACGAGAGAAATAGTGAGACGGCACAGTTGTTCACACGCGTGAAAGATTTTTGCAGCTGCAAAAACAGTGTAATGATGCTTTCGTCTGACGAAAATACGTGCTGCAGATGCAATTTCACACTATTGGAAATTCAGAAGATTTAGAATGTATCACAGAAATAATACAGAGATGTCACAGCAATGTCTTATGAAGTTTTCACCCAAAAAGATGATAACTGTTAAACAGTCACACCGATCATGAACCAGAGATCAAACCCGAAACCCATCAATCATAACTCTGACATCTTATCATGTAGCCTGACATTGATGATTGAATTTTTCAAAATAGTAAAATTACCCTTAGCTTGATAAAAAAAAGTAATTATTGCCGTCAGTGTTGATGTAGATCCAGACGAGCCTGCACATTCATGCTGTACTATCAGGGTTTATACTGTTTGCTACTCAGTCAATACATTATAAAAAAAAAACACTAATTAGACCAAGAATGGAATTAAGGGAAAATGTTTTGTTACATATATTTACCTGTCTAAGAGAGAATAAGAAATAATATTATATCTCTTTTCTTATCGTGTTTAGCTGGTGCGGCCATTGTTGCGTACTGAGAAATGGCTGATAAAATTTTGATTTCATATCCTTTTTAGTAAATTTAGATGAAGCATGAATGAGTTGGGGTTTTTTTTTGTGTTGTTTTACATAACTGGCACTGTCTTTTGGTTATTCAAATGGTGTTACTACCCAATTTGATATATGATGATTATCTATTCTACCAGTTCTCTGAACATATATGAATGTGTCTCCTTATAGGGAGTGTCATATGGAATATAATGTCTACAGGCATATTGCTCAAAGTGTATGTTACTGTCCAGCTACTGGCACCCTGCTGAGCTTTCATAATTCACCAACACCACATTCACACCATGTGGTAATGAGAAATACCCTGCCACATTGTGCATATTGTACCCTAATAAGCGTGATCACCCCAGGTTTAATGACCCCAGGGTTTATGACAGGATGTTATATCACACAGTATTATGCCTTATTACTAATTTAAACATTTTCAGTTAATTAGGGTTTCAATATTAATGCAAACTTACAAGTAAAAAAATTAAGTTATATGATTTTATGAATATTTTTCATAAATTGTATACCAGAACACTATTTTAACAGTAAAAAAAACTTTTCATGTATTAATGAATAAATAAAGGAACAAAGGTTTTACTTTATCTTTTTTCATTGCGAAGTTGAGGTAGTTCAAATATCTATTCAAGAATAATGACCTAGTTGACTGTGAAAAAGCCATATATCAATAAACTAAATTGCCTATTGATTATAAAATTAATAAAATGAGTTTATGAACAATTAATGGTTGACTGAATATTTAGCATCATTTTTTGTCATCGAGGGTTTACTGTTCAGATGTTCAGTTAACCTAACCACTGTTTCCTGCAAAGGTTAACCAGTACTCGAGCACACCCAACAACCGCAAGTAACTGATAATTTTACCACTCGAATCAGCCGTGAGAGACAAATGATTTTAAGACACAATGTTGTATGTCAGTCATCACAGAGACTGTCGCCGGGTTGGGATTCGAACTCGAAACACCAGGATTGATAGTTAGACACGTAACTGACTGAGCTAATCGGGCCTGTCACAATTAATTGGCCTTAATTTGTATTTTAATAATAACTTTTAGATATCATGTCGTTTTCACACCTTATGTTTTGGCATTAACCTCTTGTTTTTATTGTTAATTGGATTATCACACCTGTTCAAACAGACTGCAATTATAATATTGTGAAAGTTTGCTATATCAATTTCGCAATATTTTGGAAGAGTATATAAAATTACAAATTAAATTTTAGAAATCAGCTGAGCTATATGTTATTAGCACATTTTTAAGAGCTTCCCACTGGATAATATACACTAAGTTTATATGTATGTCGCATATGGTCATCTTCGTACTGAAATCATCAGAAATTGTATCCTTGGGTAGTAGTACGCCAAGGCATTGGAACGCTTCATTCTACAATCTTAAGTCCTACCCCAAAGTATAAAGGTGTTTTGCGCGTGATGTCACCAGAAGCTTGACACTGAGGCAATGTGAAATCACATATTAGGAAAACTAAAAACAACGCTGCCCACAAAACATATCGCATTACTCCACTCACTTATTCCGCTGAAGAAAACAATATTTATGGTTAAGTCCTTCAATTCAGAATAGTTTTCGCGTTTAATTGTCTTCCTTCGATGTTCACTAATGTACTGTTTATCTATCTATCAATTGTTTACGTGAATAAGTGTATATACAAAAGAGTATCAGTAGAGAGCAGTCACTAACGACACAATACAATTTGCGCGATAACTAGAACGGAAGTGCAGTTATGACGTCACCGAATACCTCCATCACAAAAGAGCTACAAAATGGCGGCGCCCATAGCATTTAGGAAACGCTTGAAATCATGATATTTAATGTCATTTTTCTCATTTGATAAATTTCGTACAATTAAAATTTGTTGATTTTTGTGTTATTTACATGTCTATTTAACGATAAATAGCCATTTATATTCTGACGTGCGGTACCCTTTAAATATGACGCCACCCCGAGGGTTCAATTAGGGGACACATGTCATTATAATATTTTTTTATCTTTTTTTTTAAAATGAAAATAATTTTGCCTTTATCTTCAAAAAAGCATTGTTTGGTGAAGGAGGTTCAGATTTGTAAAAATGACTGGGTTCCACTGTCTTAAGTGGTCAGGAGGGGTCCCAAAAGGGTAAAATTGGGAATTACTAAATTTGTTTTCTTAAGAACCGGTATGTCAGATTTGTTCATATTTGGCATAAACTTTCCCTATGTGTAGGGGTTTGATTGCAGATAAGAATTTAGGGGCTAAAATTAATAAGGGCCCTGTAAGGAGACTTAGTATTTTACTAAGGGATACTTTAGGAAAACAGAAATTTCTCTTTTTCTTTCATTTATTCTGAAACCGCTTGGCCAATTAAAATGAAACTTCACATGAATGTTTCTATTGCGTAAGAAACTAAACAGAAGATTTTTTTTTCGATCTGAAATTCAAGATGGCCGCCGTTACTAAATATAGGCCAAAACTTAAAAAATTTTCTTCTCATGAATGGTCCAACAGATTTTCAAAATGTTTATGTAGTAATGATGACCTACTATAGTTTTGTTAGATTTGTTCAAATGGTGTCCCTAGGGTTAAAAAAGCCCTGAGAGTTCAATTAGGGGACACATGTCAGTATAATAAATATTTTTTTTAAATGGAAATGATTTTACCTATATCTTCACAAAAGCATTGTTAGGTGAAGGAGGTTCAGATTTGTAAAAATGACTGGGTTCCTATGTCTTAAGGGGTCAGGAGGGGCCCCAAAAGGGTACAAATTGGGAATTACTTAAATTGTTTTCTTAAGAACTGGTATTTCATATTTGTACATATTTGATGTAAATTATCCCTTTGTGTAGGGGTTTGATTGCAGATAAGAATTTAGGGGCTAAAATATATAGGGGCCCTGTAACGGGACTTAGAATTTTACATAGAGATACTATGGGAAAACAGTTTCTACGGAACTTGTAGGAGAAAGAACTTATGATTAAAAAAGTGTTTATTCCATCTTAGGACATCTTTAAACCAGCTGGGTTATTTGTTGTTGATGAGTAATTAGCTTTAATTTGTATATATTGTATATTCGTATTTTTATTCATGTAAAAGTAAAATTTTAGGCCTAAATTGTAAATTTTATTTTGAGTATACTTGTATTCTACCCTCGTGAGTTGTCGGCCCTTGGTCATGATGCTACATTATTGTTATACGTTAAAATTCACTACATACTGGAATATCGGCTCAAACAAAACGTACAAGCTGATTCTTCCAAATATCCGAGCATATAGCAAAAATGTGTGTTTTTTCACAATACATATATGTTATGTAAACTTAAGTTAACTTATGTAAACTTAAACACACCATTTTAGCAGTTTTTTAACTAAATATTTCGTTTTTTCTTATCTCGATAGCTTTAAAAACGAAAGCACTGAGACATTTCAATTAGTATGTTAATTTTGACTTTTCATGAGTGCTAATTTTTTAAAGAGAAGATAATAATTGTATTAATAACGTTACCCAGTTCATTTTATTTGGATGCAGATCAGCATTACTTCTCATCATATTATATACCAGTTAAATAAATTTATTTCACCAGAGCAAATTATTTTTAACCAATATTTCACACAGTTGAAATACCTCTGTGTGATAAGATTTGTTTTCCTACTTCTCCGTATATGAAATCATTCTGTGTACCCTTTTTTAATCAAGATATTTTTTTAGAAAAACGTTGAATGTACTCTTTCTATATTTAAAGCCGAAGTAAACCCACAAACTTTAGATCCATAGTTTAGTATCGGGCTTACCAGTTGATCAAACAAATCAAGATATCTATTTGATTATATATATATATCAGTTACAAGTCATTGGAATGCTATATGTACTTTATTTATAGGCATTAATAGTCGATTATACAACACGTCGTTCGACCTATCATAGTCATAAATACATATAGTATTTCATTCAATGGACAAATGTTCAGTGAAATGCAATCATGTGCGTAATATATGGTAATTGTATTGTGTAAGTCACGCGAGGTCTGGCGTGAAATTACGGAAATGGTCTGAAAACGTCTCTGTCGTTAAGTATGTATCAGAGACGTTATAAACATGTAAGGAAGTCACTGTATATTATGTATAGAGCATAAAATATAACACTATTGTTTATATTAATATATTTTTATTTTTGAAGAAAATACTGTTCTGTTCCAAAATTATTTTAGATATATATTAACTCACCTGTATTTGTTATGTTTTCGTTCTGGGTCTACATTCAAAAAGCGTCTTAGTTGAATCATAACTTAAGTAAACGTTTATATTTTTTTCACACTGTTTCTATTGTCTTCGTCGCATAAAATGTTTACGTTTATAACAACATTAACGTTTATTATATCATTAAAGTTTATTTTAGCATTAGTGTTTACTGCATCATTAACTTTTATTGTAGCATTAACGTTTATTGTAGCATTAGTGTTTACTGCATCATTAACTTTTATTAAAGCATTTACGTTTATTATAGCATTAACATGTATTCTAGCATTAACTTATGTGTATTACATGTATATTATTTCATAAGCGTTTATTACAATTGAAGTGTTTATAACAGCATTAATGTTTATTACAGCATTAGAGTTTATTGCAGCATTAGTGTTGATTATAGCATAAGGGTTTATTATACCATTGGTGGTTATTAAAAGGTTAACGTTTATTGTAGCATTAACTTTTATCATAGCATTAGTGTTTATTACAGCATTAACTTTTATTACAACATTAGTGTTTATTATAGCATTAGTGTTTATTGCAGCATTAGTGTTTATTATAGCATTGGTGTTTGTTACAACATCAACGTTTATTATAGCATAAGGGTTTATTATACCATTGGTGTTTATTAAAGGATTAACTTTTATCATAGCATTAGTGTTTATTACAGCATTAACTTTTATTACAACACTAGTGTTTATTATAGCATTGGTGTTTATTACAGCATTAACGTTTATTACAGCATTAGTGTTGATTATAGCATTGGTGTTTGTTACAACATTAACGTTTATTATACCATAAGGGTTTATTATACCATTGGTGTTTATTAAAGCATTAACGTTTATTGTAGCATTAACTTTTATCATAGCATTAGTGTTTATTACAGTATAAACTTTTATTACAACATTAGTGTTTATTAGAGCATTATGGTTTATTGTAGCATTAAGGTTTATTGTAACATTAACTTAAGAGCATTCATGTATAACATTAACGTTTAACATATAAACGTTTGCTAAACGTGTATTATAGCATTAACGTTTAGCATATAAACGTTTTGCTATACGTGTATTATAGCATTAACGTTAAACATATAAACGTTTGCTATACGTGTTTTATAGCATACACGTTTAGCATATAAACGTTTGCTTTACGTGTATTATAGCATTAACGTTTAACATATAAACGTATTGCTATACGTGTATTACAGCATCAACGTTAAAAATATAAACGTTTGCTATATACGTGTATTATAGCATTTACATTTACTACAGCATTACCGGGTTTTATAGCATTTAATCGAATAATCTCCGAGTCTGCTTGAGAGTAGTCAATGGTAGCGTACTGGCTCTACAATAAGATTACCAGTGCTCCAGATAAGCACTATTTGGGGGTATGTAAGCATTCTTATTTAACTTAATTAAGGGGTAAAATAAGCATTGTTATTCTTCATTCTTAATTTCAGTGTTGATTAGTTTGTTTTAAATGGCAGTTTGATAAGAATGTTCATTTTTACCCTTAACTTTTTGAAAATAAGCATTGCGTGCTAATTTAAGGGGTAAAATGCTCATTTGAAGAAACGATTATCTAGAGCACTGGACTACAGAAAGAAAAAAACTACTAGAATTAGCTTCAGTGAAATATCAGTTTTATTCCACCAGTTGAAAACTGACGTTGTAGGGAATTTAAGGCACGTTTGCCGTGCTAATTTTATAGTTGACAATTGAAATATAATTGATATTTCACTGCAACCCAACATTTTTTTATTACTATTTTATGATTGAAAAATAAACTTTTGATACCGGTAAAACTATTTCTAAGACCACATAAAGGTATAAAAACAGTTCACTGGGAAATCAAAAAGCATAAAACCGCAGCTGTGGTCTAGTCATAGAGTGTTCGCCACGCAAACGGTAGATAGTGTGTTTGATCCCCGGCTGGGTCATGCCAAATACATGAAAAGTGGCACTAGAAGCATCCTCGTTTGGAGCTCAGCATTAAGAGAATAGTTCTAGGTGTCAGTATAATGTGACTAGGTGGGGGCATCATACCATGTGTCTGCGGCATGATACTGCAGTGTGGCAGCACTTAGGATACTGTCTCAAGTAGACACAGTAGCGATGTGGCTGAAAAAAATGTTGAAAGCGCCGCTGAACGTCATACAACAAAAAGCATAAAATAAGACTGCATGTACAAGATATACGATTAAGATGCGTTATGCTCTGTCGTTTCTCGTCTCTTCAACCTATTTATATCTTTAATAAGGCAAACTGTGAAATATTTTTTCAAAAATATATTTTTAAATATATGCACTGCACTATTATTTAAACTGTCATTTTGATATATTTAATCTCATTTTTATTCAATGCTATCCATTTTTATATAACAAAAAATGAATATGACATTAAGAACTTTCCAGTTTTGTGGTTGCTCAAGTTTACCGTATACGTGTAAGTTGCATATAAAAAACGCAATACCTTTTTTGTATAAATATTCGAGTCTATTATTTCATATTATTTATATTTATAGCATAGGTACTACGATTTTGAAATGTCGCCAACTATATGTATAACAAGAAATAAGAAGTTAAGTAAATATTTTTACATATAATCTGTACTTTGATACGACAGAAAGTGAAAAATAAACAAACATCTTACGGCTAACTCGCCTACAGGATACGAGTGCGCGTGTTGATTTATCATCATATATTGCATATATGACCGGCGTCGGAGTCGGAGTGGGTTTTATAAACATTAGGTGTGGTATATCAGTTTAGAAAAGGATGTGGTCCCATGTCAAGATACTCGTTCTGGGACAGATCGGTCCGACGTCAGGATAGGCGGCCCCCTAGGTGGGGTCAATCGTACATACTCGGCAAATTCGTCATCTTCGGTATTAGACCTCGTAAATAATTGTAGGAATACACCAATTGGTAATTTGCCCCGGCAAGTTACTTCCCGTTATTATCGTAAACAAAAATGGCTGACTTTTCGACGTGCATTCAGTATTCTTTGGACATAATGGAAATTAAACATTCTTTGAAAAAAAGAGCAGCTTGAAGCGTTGCAGAATATCTTCAGTTTAATTGATACGTTATGTATATTACCAGAAAGGCCGGGTCACAGCAATATGGCGGCCCCCGTATTATTTCCGAGGTTATTACGTAGTAATAGCCAAGGTGTTCCGAGTGAGGTAGGGTATATCCTTTCAAGCGACTAAACGAATATACTAATACATTGGTGCTCATTTAACATTTTATAATGCACAAACTTTATTGTGTGTATTGACCAATATCAAGTGAATTTTTTTCTATTAAAGAGCATTCCTGTAACCCCATAATGATGTGTGCGTATACTGAGAGTTGCACCCGCATAAAGCAGCGGGGAGTTGTGCACCTCTTTCCCACAAAGTGACGTATGCATACATCGACAGTTGCCCCAACTATCGGAAAAGTGAGAAGTCGTACATCACTTTAATCCTCCCCTCTTCCCACCCCCACAACACGCACACCCGTGACGTATGATTAAACTGAGAGTTGTTGTTCACTCTATGAATGAAGCATTAATAAGTGGAGCGTGTGGTCCCGCCAGTGGTAGAGCACCGAACCCATGATCGGAGGGTCGTGGGTTCGAACCTCCGCCAAGGCTATGTGTGGTGTCCTTGAGCAAGACACTTTTCCGCATATGCTTAGTACTGGTTCTTACCAGGAAGACTTCGAGCGTGATTTGCCGAAGTTGTAAGAACTTGTTTCAGAATTGAAGTAAAATAAAAAAACATTAATAAGTGTCAATAATGTATTTTTTTTATTTATAGCGCCGTCAGTTAAAGGACCAATACCAATCAAGGGAGGAGTAATTGCATCACACATAACATTTCATCATAATGTTACGAACATGAACAAAATCTCGTTGAACAATTTAAACTTTAAACTTTATGCAACGTGTTAAGTTATGACGAGCCTATTCGTCTCTTTTATTCATATTAGAACGCTTAATTTTGTCAACATGCTAGTTTAAGTCATACTGTATTCGTTTTAAATTTGTTTTATATATCAATACACCAAGTGATATCAGTAAAGAAATACAACTTGAGGGTTATAAGGGTGCTAAACGCCAACATTTGCTTATAGTACGTAGCATAAGTATTGTCCACTACATACGGCGGTGTATTGTGCCATTAAGCGGTATTCTAATAACAGAAATAATACTTCTATCAGGGTTGTGTTAACGTTGTATCGTTGTTTACACTTTACAAACAAACCAAGTATTTGTTTCCATTTTAAAACATTATCGTCCATCTCACTATTGTGTATGGCATATCGCAGCTGTTTCAGACCCGAATACCATAACATGTTCTCCATGAAATACATTTACATTGTACTTTTCGTCTTTAAGCCCTCGATGGCATAAAATGACGCTAAATATTCAAACAAAACATTGTTCTAATAATCTTTCTTAAGCTGTTCAGAGTCAAAGACTATAAGAATCTATCTGATATCAGGGTCGTAGCAACACTGAGGCAAACGGAGGCACTTATTTCCTTAGTGGAGGTTCACATATTTTTTAGTGGTTCTGTAAAATAATATAGTTATCCCCAAAATATGAATTACTCTTGAAAACATATTACATATCATTTACATATAAAATATGCAGTATGAATGTATCATAAAACCCAGCAAATTCTTGGTTTACAGCGTATAACTTAGAGTTGATATGTACTGTTTTGTCGGGTTTTAAAATCCACCAATGATGTGTATTCAAAATAATAGTGTTAAAAATGGGCAATTGTACAAAATGCAGATTGTGTCATAGATATGAACGGTTTAAAACGTCTGAAATATCTGAAAAATGGAGAATGCATGCCACGAGCAAATTATCTTTACGTTGCAGCATGCCCCGGGACACCCCTAGCAAAGTTGGGATTATGCTTCCTGTAAAATCAAACAGGACAATATAATAGAATAACTACTAGCCTGTATTACAGGTACGTACCTTTAACAGCATATTTTACAGGAGCGTACCTCTAATAGCTTGAATTACAGGTACGTTCCTCAAACAGCATGTTTTACATGTACGTACCTCTTGCAGCATATCTGGCATGTACATACCTATAATAGCATGTTTTACATGTACATACCTCTTGCAGCATATTTGGCATGTACATACCTATAATAGCATGTTTTACATGTACGTACCTCTTGCAGCATATTTGGCGTGTACGTACCTATAAAAGCATGTTTTACACGTACATACCTCTTGCAGCATATTTGGCATGTACATACCTATAATAGCGTGTTTTAAAGTACATATCTCTTGTAGCATATTTGGCATGTACGTACCTATAATAGCATGTTTTGAATTACATATCTATTACTGCAAGTATAAATACTTTGCATACATAAATGCATGGTTGGGTATAGGACAATATAACATAATAACTTCTTCAACATGTCCTATATATCAGCATAATAACATCGCTTTTCATACAAATACAACATACATCACAGGATTGCGAGAAAGATTGTGATTTTGTCGTTGCTTTAAGTTGACACATTTTTCAAGTGTGTTAGTTGAATACAGGTAACAGTTTTAATAAAAAAAAAAGAAGATAAAAAAAATAAAATAAATGTTTTATTACTTTTTAGCCTTGAATGCAGTTTGAACACGCGACATCCTGAGTGACAGTCAAAGGCGTACACCACTGGACCATTTTGGAGCCTAATGATAGTGTAAGAGTAAACACCTTTTAAAGCTGTTAAGGTTTTGAAAGGAGCGTCATTCTAGTTGACCGGAACTAGAATTAATTCTTACGTTTGATATACGTTTTGTGTTATGCAAATAGTTGTAACCGACTAAAAGTTTTTTCTGGTGAATATCCCCATATTTTGACCATATTTACCATATTTTTAACACAGAATATTGTCTTTTGAACATTATATTAACGAGTTAATTTAGTTTCTGTTAGTTAGTGTCCCAAAATATTGAAAAAATTGGAAAATCACTTACACCTCGTATCAAGAATTTTCGATGTCCTCTATCAAATATTGACAACGACGGTTTGACGTTATTTTAATACGGCAAAAACCTATGGACGCCGCTAGTTATGTACATGGTGTACTGCATTCTCATATTTTACGTAGGTACAGTAATATCATTGGTTTTGATCCATTTAATATCCGCAGAAAATCATGATTCTATTGCAGTAATTGATATGCCGATATTCGGCTATTTTCTTATAAAATAAATGATACAACATTCATGAATAAAAACGTCATATTACATTTTATACAATTTTAACGTTAACGTCTTGTTACGCATAGAGGTACCATTACCGTGCGCGACAGGGTCCTGTATTACAGGTGAACAATATAGTGACCCTTTTAATGTTAAAATTAAACTGTATCTTTGCAAACATTTAAAGAATAAATGAATGTCGACACATACCGTAATACACCATTTTCATTAAAACAAACATTTACAAAGAAAGAAAAAGCTGCATTCAACTTACAAATAATCATTATTTACGGCTCGTCGCATGGGACATTATTAGTATTGTTTCAATAAACACTACAAATTTCAATGAACAATTACGATACTATTTATATACGCAAACTGATGAGCGCAATAGTTATATGATCACAATGAATACAAAAACAATGAGTGTTGTATTAAAGTACTTTTGCTAGAGTAGATCACTCTGTGGTAACGTTAAATGTCTCACCGGCGCTATATGTCGCAACGCTGATACCGGCGCTATTTATCGAAGGACTTGCACGACTATTATCTCCATTGAGTATTCCAGACCTACTGATGAAGGAGGTAAAAATTAAACTTTAATTCTCTTTTGGTCAGGACTTTGTATTGCAGTGATTTAACTTATATGGTCAGTATTTTAGAAATCACCACTGAAAATTTGATTCTGATACCAGATTTCTAGGCAACTCTGTGGAATAAAGAACAAAAAATCAATGGTGGGTTTACACGTTATGTTGCAAGATTTGTACAACCGGTATAAGTCGCGACTCTGGGGATCGCTGGTTGAAATGCTTCATATTCGGTGTGCTAATAGTCGAATAGTACAATGTAAATATTGTTCATGTTTTACATGGAGAACAGGTATTGGTTATCGGGTCTGCAGCTGCGATATGGCATACAACATAGTGAGATGGACGATAATGTTCTAAAACGGAAACGTTCTTTATATGTGAAGTGTAAGCAACGATACAACTTAAAAACTGAATAACAACCCTCAAATAGTTGGATAGTAGTGTTTATGTAATAAGAATACCGCTGAATGACACAATGTCTCGACTTATGTAGCGTACAATATACAAGGCACCTACTTATGCTACGTACTAAACACATTTTGGCGTTTAGCACCCTTATAACTTCAACTTGTATTTTTTTACCGATATGACTTGATATATAAAACAAATATAAAACACATAAAGTTGTCCCAGAAATGCTTCCGAAGTGATAAATTGATCTGCAAACTACGTGTTTTAATCTGAAAGTGGTTAATTCCGTTACTTTTCTCGAATGTTTGAGAAAACAGTCATGTTCCCATTCAAAAACGCATGCTCGCTTGCTTGAAACTTAAATACAATGCCGCTCGTATCGGATATATCTTTGATTTAAAAACGAAATAATAATATGAAAATGAAAGGATTTTCTCACCTCATTGCCCAACTGCGTGCACAAAAATATCATGAAGTACCGGTTTACCGTGTGTAGCTATCACCTAAAATGCGGCGTACCGCTTCTGTAACGTATACCTTGGACGGGGTGGTATTGTGGTGATTTGTCAAAGTTGCAATAATTTGTTTCACAATCGAAGAAATATAAATCAGTTTAAACTTTACATAATGTGGTTCCACATTTAAGTGAAACATTGATAAACATGTTTTAACGTAGAAGCGCGTGGTCCAATGGTAGAGTGGGTTCCTCCGGTCCTGGGTTCGATCCTCCGCATAAGTTTAGTACTAGTTATACCCAGGAAGACTTGGGCGTGATTTGTCAAAGTTGTAATAATTTGTTTCATAATCGAAGAAATATAAATAATTTTAACTTAACCTAAATTAAATGCGGTTCCACATAATAAGTGCTAACATCCCTTTCCTTTTGACACAAAATACTGTTTTGGCCTTCCATCCAAAATTATTCTCAACACTTTTTTTCATATGACTTTATGTATATGAAAATTGAGTTCGGAATATCATTTATGACAAAAAGTCTTGAATACTTCTTTTTCATAAAAATCCCAATTCAGTTAAAATAACGCTGCTTTTTCATAATCATAGCACGTGAAGCATAAACTATAAAAAATATGGGTTTAAAAGAAACAACTTTTTTAATAATACATTAAATTAACGAACACACTCGGCGTGCTAATAGCCTACGTCTACCTGTACATATTTTTAAAAAAGGGTGACTTTCATCAAACTTAAAAATATTGATTTACTAATATTCTATTCCAAGTTTACAGGTTCTAACATCAATCTAGGACACAAATCATAAATAAATGCAAACGTATCGGGCTATACGTTTTAACATTAGACACAGCCCTCCCCGAAATTATATTGATCACCAAATTATATCCGGAGAATATAGATACATCTATAAGTTACATTCAGTAACACTTTGTTTGATATTCTAAAAAGAGAATTGGATGTATCATCACCAATAGCTGTCCATCGCAACTTCATTGTTTATGTTTACGCAAACAGTTAGTCATTTATTTAATCGTGTAACCATGTACTCTGACACAAGGATCGTATATGTATACTTTACAACACTTGTGCAAGTAAACATACATTTACACTATCAAACAAGCAATGCAAAGTTTCTTACATATATGTACATATATATATTTACACTACTAAATAGTAAGACAAAACTCGCGTATGCGTAGTTATACATTTACACTATAGGCAACACTCGTGTAATTATAAATATATTTAGTAAAACAAAACTCGTGCACGCGTTAATGTGTGCATTTACACTAAATGCAACATTCGTGCGATGATACATGCATTGACATTAAATAACAGGGCAAAACTAAACAAAACTCGTGCATGCGTATATAGATCTATATACATTTACACTGCAACAACACTCATGCACTTATACATACATTGACACCATTGAATAGCAAGTCAAAACTCTTACCGGCATGCATATGTTTACACTACCACAACGACTATATATGTATACTAATTGCGAAAAAAACGAACATACATTATTCTTGTCACATACTCGTTCATTGAAACATATAAAATAATAAAACTAATAACAAAATTATGTATTTATAAATATAATGATGATACAATTACTTTATTTGGAAGATTATATAACTGTCTTATTATATATTACATTATTATATTTACACTAATAACAAAAGTGCGTAATACATGGATGATATATAAGACATTTAACTTATAGCAACAGTGCACGATACATATAAACATTTAAATTATTAGCAACAGTGTATAACACATATAAACATTTACACCTATAGTAACAGTGCACGATACATATAAACATTTACACTAATAGCAACAGTACACGATACATACAAACATTTACACTGATAGCAATAGTGCAAGATACATATAAACATTTACACTAATAGCAACAGTGCACGATACATAAAAACATTTCAACTGATACCAACAGTGCACGATACATATAACTATTTACACTAATAGCAAAAGTGTACGATACATATAAACATTTACATTAACAACAACAGTGTACGATAAAAACAAACATTTACACTTATAGCAATAGTGCATGATACATACAAACATTTACACTAATAGCATCAGTGCACGAAACATATAAACCGTTACACCGAAAACGAGAGGGCACGATACATATAAACATTTACACTAATAGTAACAGTGTACGATACATATAAACATTTACACTAATACCAACAGTGCAATAGCAACTGCGCACGATGCATATAATCATTTACACTGATAACAACAGTGCACGATACATATAACTAATCACACTAATAGCAACATTGCACGATACATACAAACATTTACACTAAAAGCAACAGTGCACGATACATACAAACATTTACACTAATAGCATCAGTACACGATACATATAAACATTTACACTTATAGCAACAGTGTACGATACATACAAACATTTACACTAATAGCAACAGTGCAATAGCAACTACGCACGATGCATATAAACATTTACACTTATAGCAAAAGTGCACGATACATATAATCAATCACAGTAACAGCAACATTGCACGATATATACAAACATTAACACTAATAGCAACAGTGCACGATACAGTGCACGATACAAACAAACATTTACACTATTAGCAACAGTGCACAATACATACAAACATTTACACTGATAGCAACAGAGCACAATACATACAAACATTTACACTGATAGCAACAGTGCACGATTCATACTAACATTTACACTAAAAGCAATATTACACGATACATAAAAACAATTACACATACAGCAACAGTGCATGACACATACAGACATTTAAACTTTTAGCAACAGTGCACGATACATACAAACAATTACACTATTAGCAACAGTGCACGATACATACACACATTTACACTGATAGCAACAGTGCACAATACATACAAACATTTACACTGATAGCAACAGTGCACGATTCATACTAACATTTACACTAATAGCAATATTACACGATACATACAAACATTTACACTGATAGCAACAGTGCACGATACATACAAACATTTACACTAATAGCAACAGTGCACGATACATACAAACATTTACACTATTAGCAACAGTGCACAATACATAAAAACATTTACACTGATAGCAACAGAGCACAATACATACACACATTTACACTGATAGCAACAGTGCACGATTCATGCTAACATTTACACTAATAGCAATATTACACGATACATAAAAACAATTACACATACAGCAACAGTGCATGACACATACAGACATTTAAACTTTTAGCAACAGTGCACGATACATACAAACATTTACACTAATAGCATCAGTGCACGATACATATAAACATTTACACTTATAGCAACAGTGTACGATACATACAAACATTTACACTAATAGCAACAGTGCACGATACATATAAACATTTACACTTAGAGCAACAGTGCACGATACATACAAACATTTACACTAATAGCATCAGTGCACAATACATACAAACATTTACACTGATAGCAACAGTGCACGATTCATACTAACATTTACACTAATAGCAATATTACACGATACATAAAAACAATTACACATACAGCAACATTGCATGACACATACAGACATTTAAACTTTTAGCAACAGTGCACGATACATACAAACATTTACACTAATATCATCAGTGCACGATACATATAAACATTTACACTTATAGCAACAGTGTACGATACATACAAACATTTACACTAATAGCAACAGTGCACGATACATATAAACATTTACACTTAGAGCAACAGTGCACGATACATACAAACATTTACACTAATAGCATCAGTGCACGATACATACAAACATTTACACTTAGAGCAACAGTGCACGATACATACAAACATTTACACTAATAGCATCAGTGCACGATACATATAAACATTTACACTTATAGCAACAGTGTACGATACATACAAACATTTACACTAATAGCAACAGTGCAATAGCAACTGCGCACGATGCATATAAACATTTACACTTATAGCAACAGTGAACGATACATATAAACATTCGCACTAATAGCAACATTGCACAATACATACAAACATTAACACTAAAAGTAACAGTGCACGATACATATAAACATTTACACTAATAGCAACAGTGCACGATACATATAAACATTTACACTAATAGCAACAGTGTACGATTCATATACACATTTACACTAATAGCAACAGTGCACGATACATACAAAAATTTACAGTTATAGCAACAGTGCACGATACATATAAACCATTACACCGATAACAAGAGGGCACGATACATATAAACCTTGACACTTACAGCAACAGTGAACGTTAAATATAAAATATTAGACCGATAACAAGAGTGCATTTCGCATATCTACATTGACATTAACAGTAAGAGTGTGTTTTGACGCATAACAACATTTAAACTAATAACAAGAGTGCGTGATACAAAAAAACATTTACAATAATAGCAAGAGTGTTTGAGGCATATCAACATTTAAATTAATAGTAAGAGTGCACGATACATACGAGCATTACACTGATAGCAACAGTGCACGATACATACGAGCATTACACTGATAGCAACAGTGCACGATACATATAAAAATTTACATTTATAGCAACAGTGCACGATACATGCGAACATTTACACTTATAGCAACAATGCACGATACATATAAGCATTTACACTTACAGCAACAGTGCATGATACATATAAACATTTACATTACGGCGACAGAGCACGATACATATAAACATTTACACTTAGAGCAACAGTACACGATACATATAAACATTAACACTTAGAGCAACAGTGCACGATACATATAAACATTTACACTGAGAGCAACAGTGTACGATGCATATAAACATTTATATTTAGAGCAACAGTGCAAGATACATATAAACATTTACACTTAGAGCAACAGTGCATGATACATATAAACATTTACACTGATAGAAACAGTGCACGATACAAAAAAACATTTACACTTAAAGCAACAGTGCAAGATACATACAAACATTTACACTAATAGCAACAGTGCGAGATACATATATACATTTACACTCATAGCAACAGTGCATGATACATATAAACATTAACACTGATAGCAACAGTGCACGATACATATATACATTTACACTAATAGCAACAGTGCATGATACATATAAACCTTGACACTTATAGCAACAGTGAACGTTAAATATAAAATATTAGACCGATAACAAGAGTGCATTTCGCATATCTACATTGACATTAACAGTAAGAGTGTGTTTTGACGCATAACAACATTTAAACTAATAACAAGAGTGTTTGAGGCATGTATACATTTATACTTATAGCAAGAGTACATGATGCATATCAACATTTAAATTAATAGTAAGAGTGCCTGATATATACATATATATGTAAACATTACACTAATAGCAAATGATATATACACTATTAGCAACATTACATGATAATTACAAAGTCATTTATAAATGCATATGTATTTATTTTTAAAAGTATCATTTACATACATTGCAGGATCTGCTTGTTTCGTTCATTCATACGTGCATATGCAAACTATTTATTAATGTATAAATTTATCAAATACAAGATCACATGAACATGTTTACATACATACACATTGACACTTATGTCAGTATAGTAATCGTTTAGTCCATATTCTTAAAAACGATCAGCCCGGAACACATACATTAATCCAGCGTATTTGTACAGTCAATATTAAAGACCGCTACGATGTTTGCACAGTTCTATACGGACGATCTATGTAAGGTTTTATACAAGGCTATAGAATGTGCTCTTAACTATGTTTAATACATTTACTGCTAATACTTATTACTTGAATAAAAAGTTAAGTGTTTATAATATAATAATAACTGCGCCGTGTTTTTATGCATTTGATAGAACCGCCATTGTATCATGAGTGTTTGTATTAATATGCGACAGACGCTTGTGACCGCGAAAGAAAGCGTATTAATGATAATCTAATTTTCAAATCGTCGAGAAACAGTCTCCGTGATGATTGATATACGACATTGTGTCTCATTATCATTCGTCTCTCAGCACTGATTCAAGTGAGAAAGTTATCAGTTACTTGCGGAGATGGGGTGTGCTCGAGTACTGGTTAATCCCAGGAAACAGTGGTTAGATTAACTGATCGTCTGTTAGCCCTCGGTGGCATAAAAATCACGCTAAATATTCAATAAAAAAAATCAAATCGTCGAAGTAGACTGAACATTTTTGCTAGTCAATAAATAATTGTCAAATTAGTGTTATTCAACGTTTTTGTTTTAAACTTATTCATTTTACATCGACTGCGAATCAAGTTCTCACAGCTTATACAAATCACTCTCAGTGTCTTCCTGAGAAGAACCAATACTTAGTGTATGCGGATACAGTGTCGTGCTCCAGGTGTCATACACACAGCCTTGGTGGAGGATCGAACCCACTATCCTCCGATCCTGTGTCCGATGCTCTACCACCGGAACATGCGCTCCATGGCTATTGAACGTTTTGAGATGCCGTCGGCAGACTGACATCAGTTCGTTATTCGACTTTCGTTATTAAGCATGAAACTAACGCTGGCCCTAACATCACGTACAGTCAATATTGAAAAATTGTGTTACAACGAACTAACGCCTAGCTAACAGCATCGGCGGTTACTAATACACATATTTCGTCGTGGTTGATTAAACAATATCGCAGTCATCGATATAATAGATTAATAATAAACGGCACGATTTACCCAATACATGCAACCAAAAAGCATGTGGGATAGGTTGTGCAATTCACCAACACAATTTAAATATATTCCACAGTGTAATCAGTTGCTTTATATCATTTTTTTATCTCAAAATATCAAGGCATTGTCGATCGCTTTATATGTAATAGTTAACTATTGTTAAAAGCCTTTCGCCACAAAAATAATAAGGGAAATAAAAAAATGGCACATTGAACTCCACTCTTCCATACAATATAGAGATAAAACACATTCTGATCTGAAAGCGATGTTTAATCAGTGCCCGTGTGTTGTTTTTTTTTCGTTTATCTCTCGGACGCTCCTTCCAATCTTTCTTATCATGACACCGGTGGTTGATAAGAGCGCTTTCTTTGATATTAAAATTTTAATTCGATGTTCAATTTTAAAAAAGTATGTAATTTTTACCTTACTGTTACTATGTATGACGCACAGGTTGGTTACGCAATGTTCTAACCTAGTTAATCACACCTCGTTGTATTTAGTACCTATGTTTGTATATTATACCAGACTCTAATCTTTTTGAATTTAATACTATTTTATCCAGTTCGAAATATGACTAATGTCAGAGTTTCTAACACAAGTGTATGAGTTAGATGTTTCCGTTTGAGATTTATATGATACTTTAGGTTTTTTCTTTCCGGTATATTTGGACCAGGGACAAATAAAAAATCACTGTTACTTTATGAAGTGACAGATTATACTTTACTACATATATACATATATCACGCTAGCTGACAAACAATATAGTGCCGCTATACACAGATATACACTGTATTGTTGTCAGGTTGTGTGTTATGTCATATCCGATTTCTCATTTTCTACGAAATAAATAGAGCATGGGGATCGGTTTATTTAAGGCGTACACATGAGAACTTTTGTATTGAGGGTATCAATTATCAATTAGACAAACCCCAGACCGCACGCGTATATATATACATATATATAAATATTTTATTTTTTTTTGGTGGACAGTTGGGCCTTTTATAACTTTTATAAATGTGACACCTAGACCCAGCAGATCAAAATTATTTAGTAGTGCAGGGGTAGACCCAATAATTAGGTGTAAAATGAACATATCATTGTAATCACGAACTGTTGGGTTGGACCCAGTAATTTAATTTTTTACCCAATACTGGGGCGAAATAATATGAATATTTATATATGGGTCCCAATAATTGACCAGGTTTGAGTGTTTATATATATAGTTTAGTTTAAACATATTATATTTCAACATGAAATGTGGGTTGGGTCACAAGTTCTTTCAACATTAGGTTCGGTCCGTCTCCTACTTTTTTTACAATGTTTACATTAAATATCAAAATGACATATTTTAAAAAAAATTCTTAACCAATAATTTGAGAATGGAAAAAAGGTAGGAAAGGAAAGAAAGTAATACATAGTATTATAAAGTGTCAACATGACTCATATTTCAATATAAGTGGCATGTCACTGCTTGAAAAAATGGATAAACAATTAACTACACACATATAGATATATAAACAAATATCAACTTACTTTCCACAAAATCTTAAACATGCCTCTATGAAAAGATCCGTATATACACCCGGAGGCATATCCTCAAGCGGGGAACAAGTATTTTCTTGCACTAAAATTATCATTTATATATATCCACTAGTTGAAACAATCGTCTAGAGTTCATTTTCCCTTATTTAAACTCCATTGGAAAAACACACTATATACGACCGAATACACACGACACATATTAATCTATTCCACAACACTACCCGACATTCACACACTCACACCTGAAACGGTGTCCAGGTATAAATACTCCTCGGTGAATTATATTATATACATCATAAAATATAATCCGTTATCCGCTGTGCTATGGTATATATCTATAGACATTTCATAATAGCCATTGGTAAATTGGGCGATATTGGTTTCTCTGTATTGATCAGCGAGAGTTTCTTGCATATGGCTGCACGAACTGTGAAATATGACAATCGCGTTTTGCTAAACCACTATCGGATTATAATATGTGTTTTTTCCGTTATGATTCATATTTTGCTGTTTATTCTAGTTCCGCCCACAAGTATATGAAGTGTAGTGTCATTCTATCCAACTATACATACGCTTTTATCTATGAGATATTAATGGTACTAATTGTATAAAGAGGGTTGGTCAGTATGTTCACAGAAATCACATATATAAAAATATAATTTTCTTTAGATGGTATTTTTTTTAATTTTTTTTTCATTTTTTTATTTGTAATAATACATATGTCATAAATACAAAGATACGCTATAATTAGTACAATGAAGGATAAATGAATACCAGTAGATCCACCGTCCGGCCGAAATTTACAGGCAACAGAGGTGAATTCGAATCTACGACCTCAACGTTGACAGGTAAGTGATCTTCAGACTGTGATTTAGACCAGTCAGTCAAGAGCTATCTCTATAATTGATGTATATACAATATCTGATATTTTGGGATATACATTTCTTTATATTTTATTCTAAACTTATGTATTTACATCGATTCTGAAACAAGTTCTTGCAACTTAGACAAATCACGATCGAAGTCTTCCTTGGTAGAACCAGAACTAAGCCTACGTGTCTTGCTCAAGGATACAACAAATAACCGTGGCAGAGGATCGTACCCACGATCCCGATTTTTGATCCGGTGCTCTACCACCGGACCATGCAATCTACATTTCATTTTTCATGCGAATATTTAATTATTCAAATGTTCAAACATGTTATAACACTAATAAATAGAATTAATATTTACGTGACATTTTATGTGGCATGTAGGCTCAACAGTATTCCTAGATGTCCACCCATAGAATCTTTTTGAGAAACTAATAAATCTGTTCACAAGTCTAACCGCAGTTTATTAAGACGGAAATGTTGTTTACAGAGCGAACATCCCGCTATTCACATGTCCGATGTGTCCGTTATTATTTTTTTTCCTCTCCAAAAAATATTTTGAAAGTGTTAGTTTGTCTGGGTATAAAATTATTTTTTAACCATTCACATACTATAATTATTTTATAGTCTTGCTACAAATTTTGAAAGTTTTCGTTTTCCACCAAACATTGTGACTGTCCCTTGAAAAAAATTATCCATGATCGACATTCTACGCTTAATACATAATAACTACCTTATTGCAGGACAGAGAAGCAAATGTCACAGCGCAGCTAACTGTAAACAATACATATGAACAATGCGCTGCACTTAATGATAATAGGCAGCTTTGTACACGAATCACCAATACACATTACAATACTAGAATTCCAGTCTAAACAAGTACAATAAACAATAAATACATATATATTATTTTACTTAAACATAGTACCACTCGATTCATACTTTTTCGTAGCGATTCTACATGATACAACATTTTACATTGATATGTTAGTGTGACTGTGAGTAGAAGTCAACCGGGCCAATCTTTATGAATCTTAATTATTTAGACCTCAACAATACCGCACGGCGTCCACAGAGCAGAATTTTATGAAACGTGATGATTTGAACCCCAGCATGACCACGTAAGTCCCCAGAGATGATTTAAAACTCTTAATGATTTGACCCTAAGCAACACCACAGAGGTCATCCCACAGAGCAGAATGTTCGGATACTTAATGATTTTTGACGTCAGCAAGACCGGAGAAGTCCAAGAAGCAGAACTTTCGGATACATAATGATTTGGACGTCAGCAAGACCGGGGAAGTCCACAGAGCACAATCTTTGGTTACTTAATGCTCTTTGGACCTCAGCAAGACCGCAGAAAATAGTCCAAATAGCAGATTTTTTTTTTATATTAAAAATGATTTTGAACGTCATCATGACCGGAGAAGTCCACAGTGCAGATCTTACGGATACTATAATGCTTTTTGGACCTCAGCGAGACCGCAGACGTCCACAGAATACATCTTTAAATACCCTCAGCAAGATCTAAATGAGTCCGGTATTTAGTCGCTCGGGGATGCACTGCTCTTCCGTCTTTTTTAAAACCGTATTGGAATTCAGATTTATCTAATCTACATCAATTCATGTTAGGCGAACTGAAAGTCTGGATTCCAAACGGACCAATTATATTTTCATAGCATTGATAATATGTACGGTAATGCGGAAAGTTGTGTGCGAAACCAAACGTCGATATTCAAGTGGTTAAATATAGTCTTCAATGAACAAGACAAAGCGGTAGAAACTATTTTATCTCATTGGCGACCTGATCAAATACAGAAAGAAGCGAGCGATCTTGGGTTGTGTATTTTCAACTTGAAGGTTGATACTCCTACCGGTGCGGATGATATGGTTTTAGTCCAGTTTAGATCAAATGTTAGGTATTTGCTACAAATATTCATGCAAAAAAATGGAGTAATGACTACAATACATTAACATGAATCCAACCGCTACTTGATAAAAAGGGCTAACGTTATTCATTAAAGTGAAACTATATTTGAGATAATACTAGCATAGCAAATACATGTGTATTAGAGGCGATCATGTTCAAATGTCAAATGATAGTGGCTTACATGCGCATGGTTTTAAGTCTTTGACTTCATTAACAATATATAAGTCGATCGTAATACTGAAAAGAATATAATGGTTGTGAACTATGGGTTCATTACGTATACTATAATGCTTTTTAAAAACACTACATGTGTGTATATTGTCGAACGGAAACCAGACACGTATAGTCTTACAGAGAGCAGAGATGCGCATTATTGCTGTATATTACAATACGAATATCAATAGTGATGCTTTACAGTTTAAATGCTGATTAAAACACTACCTGTGTGTCAGTTGAGAGACGAAACATATTAGAACCGGACAAGAGAGCAGAGATGCGCATTATACTCGTATAAAGTTTGATGTTTTAATGCTTCAATGCAGATACAACCGTGCATGGGTATTCCTAATGGAATCGAAACACAAGGGAATCGGACAAATATAGCATTGTTGAGAACAGAGATGTCCATTTTTGCTGTATGATACTTTGCTCGTATACGTTTCGGATAACTTAAATATACATGTAGATTAAAAAGCCTACACGGGCGTTCGTTGTAGAAAAAAAAACACTATGAATTATTGTAGTCATGAATGCTGTGTATTATATGACGCGTACGAGTATTAATGTTTTACTGACTCGGACTATATTTACAGTATCATACAGCTATTAAACAATAGTACAATTAGTATATAAAATGAACGAGTTTCTATATGAAATGTAGAAACATTTTATGGATTAATTTTATGATGACAATAAACAGTTGTTCATGTTTATAATAGAAACTAACGCCAGCCATTAGCGAGATAGGTCGATTTATTGGAGCGTTTGAAATGAAATCAGAAAATACTTAAGTCCAGCTCGATTTATAATTTGGTCACACACATCATTGTTAACAGACTACTATTGAATAATATGCAGCACAACGGTATTTACCATCATTACAGTTTGTGTACAATTAAATGAAAACCGGTGCGACGAATAACCGAGATGGACCGGATCGGACCAAATCGAACCGACTCGGACCGGAACAGAACTACATAGGACCGAATCGGACATTCATTCTTCATATTTTATATACAAAGGACCGGATCGGATATATATTTGTCATAATTTATCTACACAGGACCGAACCGGACCTATATTATTGGATTATAACAAAGTTAATCAGAACTGGCTTTGATAATTGATCAGT